>CM029470.1:38949976-39401112 GCA_017140325.1 Eucalyptus leucophloia subsp. euroa
CCTTTGTCCATGAACAAGAGAAAACATGTGCTCAATGGTTTCTTGGGTTTGCTGACGCATAGGTCACGATAAGGTCGAAGTAATATGGCGTCTAAACAGATTAGCTTTGGTCGCAAGTGCGTTATGGAAAACGACCATAAGAACATTATGATTTTAGGCTTCATGCGCATCATCCATATTCTCATCCACATTTGCTGTCATGTCGTAAGTTGTCGAGGCTATATTGCACGATTGGTTGAGTTCGGAGAGATGAGGGATTAATAGTTGCTCTTCATCGAATGAAGACCATCCTTAGTTGCTGCCGTTAACTAGTCAAAAGCAAAGAGTGGTCTAATAGATAGTTTGATAACCTCACGACTATACAGTCATCATAATGCTACTAAATAAGTGAAAGATTCCAGGATTGGTGGTGAGGGTCGATAAGATCAGCCACCAATTCTGGTTCGTCTCGAGTAAGAGGCCCCGGTATTGGCCCAATAGATAACCATCGATCTGCCGAATGCGGATACTTTTACCATCACCCACGAGACCATCTCAAATTCAGTAGGATAGCATCTCTTCCAATAAGTAGACTTCTCCAGCCCCAAGAGGGTCTATACCCGGTTCGGCTGGAAAAAGGATTGAGTAGGGAAGTAAAGGCCCTTAAATATTTGACTCCATAAAGATAATGGATGTGAACTAATTTCCAAGCTTGCTTACCCAGCAAGCTTTATTGAAAAAGTCACGAAAAGACCTCCACTATGCTTATTGATCTTTAGTGCATCCCATTTCGCCAATGCACCCCTCGTCTACTAACATCATTCTTCCACCGAAATGAGATATACACTGTTCTAGTCCCTTGCATATAGAATGAGGAAGCTTAAAAATAGACATAGCATGGGGAATAGCTCCCACTCACGACTTAAGAAGGACTTCTTTACCCCCTTTAGATAAAAGACGTTCTTTCCATCCTTCCAATTTTGCTAATACCCTCGCCAAGATCCAAGAGAACATTTCTCGCTTCGATCTTCCCCAATCAGAGGGTATACCCAAGTACTTACCGAATCGTTGTAGGACGGAACCCTGAATTCTCTTGCCAAGTGATCCTACAAACTCATCGGACAATATTTGCTACATATCATACCCGATTTGTTCCGTTAATAGTTTGTCTGGTAGCTAGACAATATTGATTCAGAATATTGGACATGTTCTGACATTCAGTGATTGTGCCATCCAGAAAAAAGACTAAATCATCGGTGAAAAATAAGTGTGATAGAGTTGGACAGGACCGAGCAATCTTTATCCCTTTAAGATGTCCACTACGAACTGCTTGGGTAATCAAAGTTGAAAGAACATTGGCAACTAGCACAAAAATGTAAGGAGATAGAGGGTCACCTTGACGAAGTCCTCGTGAAGGTTGGATGTAAGGTAGTGCTTCACCATTAAAGCGTACATTGAGAGATGGAGTGGTTACACATTGCATGACCCATAGGACCCATCGATGATGAAAACCCAACTTAAGCGAGATAGTCTTTCAGAAAATCCCACTCTCGATCATACGCCTTATGCATGTCATCTTTACTAAGACTTTTTAACCATTTCTTGCTGAACTAATGCATTACTTCCTGGAGTATTAAAACATTGTATTGAATGTGTCGACCATATAAGCTTGCTTGTTCGTTAGCTATAAGATTGGTAGCCATGGTTTTAGAGTTAGTTTTTAGGCACGAAATTATTTTATAAGCATAGTTACATGGGCGATTGGCTTAGGTACTCTAGACTTTGAGGGTGTGTTGATTAGTCTTGGGGATCAAAGTAATAATGGTTCGATTAAGCTTTGGGTAAGGTACTGAATTCCAAAAAATTCGTCCCTTAACCTTAGAAGATCCATCTTATTTCCCAATGGAGTACGAGTAGAAAAGTCTGTTCCAAACCAAATTACAGGCCTAGAGCTACAGAAATCCCATTTGGAAAGTCGCCTTATGCACCTCTTCCATAGTGACCGAGGCGGTTAAATGGGTATTCATGTTGAAGTGACAATCTGAAGGGCATCGATCCAAAACAAGGCCATAGTCCCGAGCCCTCTCGGGGAAGTATAACTTCAATGAGAAAAAAGAAGTTGTAATCTCCCTTAAAATTTGGTGATCTCGTACCCATTCATCATTTGCATCTTGTAGCATTATGATCTGGTTTCGTTGGTGTCTTTGGATGGCGGAGGCGTCGAAAAATTTCGAATTCTTATCCAAATAAGCTTGATTGATTCTAGACCGCATGGCCGCACTGCTCCTCTTGTTGCCATAAATTTCGTATTTCATCCCGAAATAGTAGATGCAGCCTTAGTTTCATTGGACTTGAGAGATGGATTGTTGGTGAGGTCGATTGCGTTTGGTATAACGAATTGATTTGTAGATGACCACTGGGAATTTCGCGCGACTCCATGCCTATAAAGCCCTCGCTACAACCTGGATCTTGTGATCGAAAATGGTATGCCGATGCTTGCTTGAATGCCAAGTCCTCTGTATAATGTCCGACATTCGGGGATCCTATTCAAATATGCTTCATAAACAAATTGTCTTCTTCTCTTGCCAGCTGTTGCCATTGTATTTAAAAGGAGGGGGCTGTGATCGTAGCCCATAGCCGTGAATGCCAATACTTTAGCCTCGGATATAAAACACGCCAATTGTAAGTGCACAGACGGTCAATTTGCTCTTGATAAGATCATCTCCTACTTTTTTATTCGTCAGTAAACCAACAACCCTTACTTTCCACTTGCATTAAAGAACAGTCATTAATAAAAGACTCCAAAGACGAGAGTCAAAAAGGAGCAACCGACCGCATGCCTACCTTTTCCCATGGGTGAGTATGTCATTAAAATCTCTGCACAAATCCAAGGCCAAGTATTGAGAGATGCCGATCAAGCGTGCCTCTTACCATAATAACTCGCCGTCAGATAGGAATAGGGTGCATGACACGTGTAATACGCATAGTTCTGTCCATAATCAAGTCATCGCACTGACATTCAAATACGGAAGCAATTATTGGCAAACGATAGAAAGGTAGTTCACTATTGATTAACAAAAATAAAGTACGATCAAGGTAAAGAGAGTAAGGAAGAGAAAATTGAACACGGGGTTTATAGTGGTTCGGCTTATTCCAAGCCTACGTCCACTCTTCCGCACTGACAGCCCACCTGCTGGATTTCACTATGAACAAAAGAGAAGTTACAGCACAGCTTTTCCTTGATTCCACAGTGTGGATGTTCTATCACACCTCCTCAAGGTTTCTCACAAATATAGACTCTCTTTTGTATACAAGTATTCGCTCAAAGGAATTGTCTAAACAACAAGGAGCTTCAGACTTTGGAATTCTTCTATCGCACACACTTCAACAACTTAGAACGTCTTCCTTATATACTCATTTATGCCATCATACTCGTTGGCACTTACCAAAGGAATTCCTCCAATCTACCCGTTGGATGGAATCAATTAGGAAGATCATTCGGGCTATTAAAGGAACTTGTCGATAGCCCATCAATCATGTTCGCCCATACAATCAGGGTCTCGGTTTCCATAAGTAGAACCTTCCAAGAATATTTAGGCAATCATCGATTCCTAATCTTCGAGTCAATCTCGATCAATCAAAGGATTCTGTTGTGTCTATTCCAGCCACGAGATCTTCTCCAGTTGATAAGATTAAATCCTTAACGAAACATCCAAGTTCCGGGATAACCTTTCTTCAACGGATTAGAAGCGTTAATTAGGATAGACTTTGAGTCTTGAGTCTGGCTGTCCGGAGGTCTTCAGACTTTAAATAGCTGAGTCTGCAAACCTTTAGACTAGACTGATGGAAACGTTTTGTCAGCTTCGAAACATTTCAAGAAGATTTCTCCAACAATCTCCCCCTTTTTGATGGTGACAAAACTTTCCTGCAGATTTGAACAACTTTGACCTACAAAACATTTCTCAAACACATATGCATATCTTATAGAGATAAATGGCTAAATGAATAACACTAGAATCTGCAACCACAGAAAATAGGTTAGTCTAATAAGTGATAAAGCCATCCATAAGATACCAATGATAGTTAATAAAAGCAGTCAAGTTCAAGTCTAGTTCAGTTCTCATCTAGACACAAAAACAAAGTTAAACAATCCACAAAATCCAACAAACAGTCCAACAAACCACACGATTAAAAGTTAAGTTGTTCAAATCTTGCATTTCTCCCCCTTTTGTCAGCATTAAAAAGGTTCAGATGAAAATGGAATAAAGTCAAGATGGCTTGGGAATGCGAACAAGCTGGAAATCTCCTATAGACTAAACGATGCCTTCCAGCCTTTTCAAGTCTTCCTTCGGTTGTGCAATCTCCTCACCCTTGGCATTGGCCTGAATCTAAACAGAGAGGGCTTGGATTTTATCATTCAATGAACATGAAGAAACTTGACCTGCATTTTGCAAGTTTTGAACCTCGCATCCCAAGGCATAAATTTGACCTCGCATTTCCATTAGAATATCCATGATTCTGCTAAAATCGGCTGAGCTATCAGTCTGCGTACTAGCTTTTGCAGATGATGGCATATCAGAAATAATCTCGCAGGTTTGGCGATGAAACTTCATGACCTTCTTCTGGAAATTGAGAAACATAAATGTCCTTTGGGTGCACGGTGAGCGGCCCGACTCCTTCACTTGCATCAAGATATGAGGACTTCCCTCCTTTCTCTTGATCTCCCCCTGTTTCCATGCCTACAGGTGGAGAAGAGTGTTCTCAAGTTCTCCTTCTTCTCTTCTTTCTTCCTCAGGTCTTTCCTCCTCTGCTTCTTTTTCGCCAACTGCTCTTCTTTCTCTTCTTCTTCTCTTTCTTCTTCTTGACCTTCTCTTTCCTCTTGGCCTTCTCTTTCCTTTTGGCCTTCTCTTTCCTTTCCTTCTTTCTCACGTTGTTCCATTGACTCGGAAAGAATGACTTAAATTCTTCAAAGCCATTGCAGAAATGGTGAGATTTTCATCATCATCTTCATCTTCAACAATAAGAGCTATTCTTTTTGGTTTTGAAGCAACCAAGGGCTCCTTTCCTTTCCTTTTTGAAGAAGAGATTTGATGAGCTTTGACTGGAGTCTTCTCCTTGAATTTCTCCAACTCCTTGTTCAGTTCCTTCAGATGCATTTTGGTCACCATCTTCAGTCCTACCACCATATGATTTCATGATAGAACATAAAAGATTTGCAGAGGCTGAATATTCAGATGTCTGAATAACTTCGTCACAAGGCTTGGGTAAGGAAGTTGACCTCTGTCCTTCATCATGGCTCTATACATATGGAACATAACAGTGTGAGGAAGATAAAACATTTTCCCAGTGAGAATGGCATACATCAGCTTTGCCGTTGAACTTGAAACATCAGTCTTGGAAGTTGATTTTGGTCGGAGGCAATTTATCACAATCTTGTGAAACAAGATGTTGAATGCACTCATCCTTAAGTAGGTGATCTTCTCCTCTGTTCTCCTATCTTTCACCAGTTCCAGTGTGGCCCGAGCAATGGAAACTTTGATCGGTTCATATTTTCCTCTTTCAACTCCTAACACATCTGCCAGCATATCCATATCTACAAAATAGTCTTGATCTTTGACACTGAAGGAGAATCTATTCGCATCCAAAAAGCTAAGATTTGAATAGAAATATGCGGTTAATTCAGCATAGGCCTCTGTAGTGTTGGAGCATAACTTTTCCAATTGAAGATAACCGAACTTTTCCCTCAAGTTCACATTCACAGCATCCAGAAAATCAAAATCCACACTTCTAGGATTTATCACCCCACGCTTCAGCAATTTTGAGTACAAGTCCTTTTGTTCCTTCGATCTGAACAAATCTCCCCTTTTGCCTCGACTTTCAACCGCAACACCCATTCTCGGTTGAAATTGGTTGTACAATTTGTCGTCATCATTCCCATCTACAGGATTCGGTCCCTAATCACGAGGATCACTTGGGATATTCGCAAGGGTTTCCTCAGCCACCCCTTTACGAGCAATTCCCAAACTTTCCATTTTTCGCAAAAAGATATATTCGTTCCCATATCCTTTGTCTTTAAGAAAATCATTGACATAGTTCAAGGGAGTACGAGTTCCTTTTAAAGCACGATATAGCTTATAAATATAAGCGGGCTTTTGAACTCTTACCGAATCTGCATCCTCAATGATTTCTTCCTCTTGTTGATGATCAACGCCTTGAGGACTAGATAGAGGAGAATGACACCGCTGAAAATGTTGTGGGCTCGGTTGCTGTTCTGGAGACACTTCTTCTTCAATGAGATCGAAGTGCGTAGGCCCCTCACTCATTCGCTGTGGTGCCCTGCTTGCGATTCTCGAAGACTTTCTTGAAGATGACATCTTTCTCAGTTTTTGAAAGATTCCTTGCTTGACTTTCCCAAGAAAGATGACAACTTTTTGAAGATTAAACAAGGGAAGAAAACGGGAATGGAGGATCGATGCTTTCTAGGGTTTTTTTTAGAGTAAAGTGAAAAGGAATCAACAAAGTGCACGATTGGTTAAAAAGAGAGATAAACAAACCGTCGGAAAGGAAATAAAAAGATGCCTTTTCAAAATAACTGTCTTTTCCGAAAATAGTCATTTAAAAAATAACTTCCTTTTTGAAATTGAAACGATGCAATAATTAAGTCGATTAAATATAGCAACAATTTAAACACGGTCTGACGATCGTACCTCTTCAAGATAAGATGAGAGAGAGAGAGAGAGAGAGAGAGAGAGAGAGAGAGAGAGAGAGACTTACAGTCTGACGATCGTACCAAGACTAACTTACAGTTAAAGTCTTGTATGTCTGAGTCTGAAAGTCTTTAGACTTTGATCTCCTCATACCTTAAAATGTTGAGTCCGAAACGGATGGTTTCAAATTGATTTTTCTCCAAAGGCTTTGTGAATATATCTGCCAGTTGGTTATTTGAGTCAACAAATTGAATTAAAACATCTCTATTTTGAACATGGTCTCTAATAAAGTGATGTCGAATCTTTATATGCTTTGCTCTTGAGTGGAGAATTGGATTTTTGGTGAGGTTTATAGCGCTGGTGTTGTCGCAATTAATCTCCGTGCATGAGTCTTCAATTCCATAGTCTCTTAGCTGCTGTTTTATCCACAGAATTTGCGAACAACAACTTCCAAGAGTTATATACTCTGCTTTTGTTGTAGAGAGAGATACTGTAGTTTGCTTTCTTGAAAACCAAGACATTGTCCTGCCTCCAAGTAGTTGACAAGTACCCGAGGTGCTCTTTCTATCGACTCTGCATTCAGCAAGGTCTGCGTCTGAATATCCAAGAAGAGTAAAGTCTCCCCTTTTTGGATACCAGAGACCAAAGCTTGAAGTTGATGAAACATATTTAATAATACGCTTCGCAGCATTCAAATGAGATTCTTTTGGGTCTGATTGAAATCTGGCACAAATGCAAATACTAAACAGAATGTCAGGTCTAGAAGCAGTAAGATAAAGAAGAGATCCGATAATACTCCTGTACAGATTTTGATCGACTTTCTTTCCTTCTCCATCTTTGTCTATCTTCAAGGAACTTGACATTGGTATGTCAACCTTTTTGCAATTGTCCAGTCCAAACTTTTTGACAAGATCATTTGCATACTTTTCTTGATGAATGAAAGTTCCTTCCTCCAGTTGTTTTATTTGAAGTCCAAGAAAGAAGGTTAAGTCACCCATCATGCTCACTTCAAATTCATCCCGCATAGTCTTAGAAAATTTCTTGCACATACTTTCATTAGAGGATCCAAAGATAATATCATCGACATATATTTGAACAAGCAGAAAACTTTTGCTTTCTCTTTTAATAAAAAGAGTAGTGTCTACTTTACCTTTAACAAATCCATTTCGAATTAAAAACTTACTTAGTCTGTCATACCAAGCTCGAGGTGCTTGCTTTAAGCCATACAAGGCCTTTTTGAGTCGAATCGAGTCTAGTTTCTTTAAGTCTTCAAACCCTTATGGTTGTTCCACATAGACTTCCTCATGGATGAATCCATTTAGGAAAGCACTTTTGACGTCCATTTGAAATAACCTGAAATTTTTATAACAAGCAAATGCAAGTAATAAACGAATTGCTTCTAACCTTGCTACTGGTGCATAAGTCTCGTTATAGTCGATCCCTTCTTCTTGTGTGTATCCCTTGGCCACGAGTCTAGCCTTGTTCCTTATGACTTTTCCTTTCTCATCCATCTTGTTTCTGAAAATCCATTTAGCTCCAATAATTGATTTACCTTTTGGTTTAGGAGTCAACTCCCAGACATCATTAATTCTGAATTGTCTAAGTTCTTCTTGCATAGCTTCAATCCAGCTCTCATCAGATAAAGCTTCTTCTATGCTCTTGGGTTCTATTTCAGAAATGAGAGCCACAGCACTAGACTCTTCTCGCCTTTTGGATCTTGTGCGAATTCCTTCATTGATGTCGCCAATAATAAGATCTTTGGGATGGCTGGACTTATGTTTCCGTTGCTTCTTAATTTGTCAGATTGATAGTCACTTCCTTCACTTGAATCTTCAACAGTCACTTGTTGATGATCCTTCAAAATCTGAGCTGCTTCTTGAGATTTAGACTTTGTAGAGTCTGGAGCAGATTCAGTCTCTTCAAAATGAGTCTGAATAGATTCATTTTGTATAGAATCTTGAAATTTAACATTCATTGATTCTTCCACAGTTTGAGTCTTCTTGTTGTAGACTCTGTACGCTTTGCTTGTGGTTGAATATCCAAGAAAGATGCCTTCATCTGACTTTTCTTCAAACTTACTAACTCAATCATTTGCATTTTTCAATATGAAACATTTGCATCCAAATACATGAAAATATGAAACAATGGGCTTCTTTTCTTTAAATAGTTCATAAGGGGTTTTTTTCTAGAATAGGCCTTAGAAAAACTCTATTGATAATATAACATGATGTTGAAACTGCTTTAGCCCAAAATCGTAAAGAGATATTGCTTTCAATTAAGAGAGTTCTAGCCATTTCTTGAAGAGATCTACTCTTCCTTTCCACAACTCCATTTTGCTCTAGAGTATATGGAGAAGAGAACAAATGCTGAAAACCAGACTCTTCACAAAATTTAGCAAAATCTTGATTTTCAAATTCACCTCCATGGTCTGTTTTTATACTTGAAATAACATACCCCTTTTCATTTTGAACCTTCTTAGCAAATTTTTCAAAGTAAGAGAAAGTTTCAGACTTACTTGCCAAGAAATATACCCAAGTAAATCGTGAGTAGTCATCCACAATTACTAGGCAATATTTCTTACCTCCAATGCTCTACGTTCTTGTTGGTCCGAAGAGACCCATATGTAAGAGCTGCAGTACACGGTCAGTGGAAACTTGATTTATTGACTTAAAGGAATTTCTTACATATTTTCCCAATATACATGGTGTACATAGATCAGACTTTTGGTATGATAAATTGGGTAGATCACGAACAAGCTTCTTTGCTGAGATCTTGGTTATCTGCTTCATGTTGATATGCCCAAGCTTTTTGTGCCATAAGTTTGCTTCATCTTGGATTGAGATTAGACATTGCGATTCATCTGGTTTCACGTCCAAGAGGTAGATATTTCCATGTCTTCGACCCATGAATGACTGAGTAGAGTCTTTACTGGTTCTTGTACAAATACCTTCTTGAAAGTTGATTCTAAAACCGACATCACACAGCTGACCGACACTGAGCAGATTATAATTGAGCCATTCAACTAAAGAAACATTGCTTATTGTGAGGTTCCCAATCTTTACAGTTCCAAATCCCACTATTTTTCCTTTGATGTTTCCTCCAAATGATACTTTTCCACCATTCACTTTAACAATCTTTATGAAGCAATTTGAGTCTCCTGTCATGTGTCTCGAGCGTCCACTATCTAGATACCATTTCACATTTTTCTTAATAGTGACCTGCATTTAAAAAGAAACTCAAGCTTTCTTTAGTACCCATATTTTCTTGGGTCCTTTTGAGTTAGTCTGATATACGGTTTTTGCCCAAACTTTATTGACAGTCTCCAAACCATAGGACATTCTTTCTCAAAATGATCTGCACTATTGCATTTTGAACATCTAAGAGCATTACGACCTACTCGTCTTACAAAGTTTCTTTCAAAATGATTTTTGTAAGCATTTCTTGTGGGTCTTTGTTTAATTATTTCTTTCACTTTAGGAAAATCGATTAAAGGAATAGTTTCAGCATTCATTCCTAAACCATATTTATTGAAATAAGGTCTTTGAACAGAAAGTATTTTTTCTAGTTTCTCAGATCCTATAGAAAATCTTTTGGAAATATTTAAAATATCATTTTTCAAAAATGCATTTTCTTTTAAAAGATTATCTTTACTTTCTCTAATAGAGGAAACATTATGGTCTAAGCATTTCACTTTTTCTTTCAAAACATTCTCTTGTTGTTTTAAAGCAAAATTTTCTTTTTGAGTTCGGAAATTCTTTTAAGAGAAGTCTTAAGACTAAAATATAATTCATCAATGTATTTTGAAACTTTAATAGGGATTTCGAAATTACTTACCTCGAATTCACTTTCTGAATCTGAATCAGTCTCGGAGTTTGATTCTGAGTCTGATTGTGCCATTAGACATATGTTGGAATAATCATCATCACTATCTTCGCACTTCGTATCACTCCAGGTTTCAGCTTTGAGAGCTTTTCGATACTTTTCAGTTTTTCCTTTCTTCTTCCTTAGAAGATGATAGTTGGGTCTGATGTGTCCCTTTTTCTTGCATTCAAAACAGACCACATCTTTGTTTGATTCATCATCTTCAGCAGACTTAATCTGTTGCTTTTGAAAACTTTGTTTCTCTGCATTGAATCTTCTTCCTTTTCTATTCAGTTTTCTGAATCTTCTTATCATGAGAGCAAGTTCTTCATCATCCATGTCGTCTTCAGAATCTGTTACATCAGAATCATCATTAGATTTTAATGCAATAGATTTCTTACCTTTAGGATCTTCTTCTTCATTGATTCGTTCCACTTCATAAGACTGAAGGGTCCCAACCAACTCATCGACAGACAGTGACATGATTCTTTGGGTCTCTCGGATTGAGGTCTTTATATGATTCCAATCCTTGGAGAGTTCACGCAGTAGCTTGTTCACTTTCATGGGATCAGAAATTGGTTGACCTTGATTTTCAAGACCATTCATGATTTCTGTAAAATGACTAAACATGTCAGTTATAGATTCTCCTGGTTTCATTCTGAAGGCTTCGTATTGACTGAGAAGAATGTTGATTCTTGTCTCTTTCACTCGATCGGTTCCTTCAGAGTAATGTGTAATCTATCCCAGACTTCTTTGGCTGTATCACAAGAAGATATTCTGTTATATTCAATAGGTGATAAAGCACAATATAAAGAATAAATTGCTTTTGCATCAAGAGCTTGTCTCTTGATTATCTCTTCCTGACTCATTTCGCTGGACTCAACAATGTCTGTTCCTCTTTCTGAGACAAATGCAGCTTTAGGAATGATTCCTTTTTCTACAACGTCCTATTCCAGAGGATCATTTGATCTTAAGAACGCCTTCATCTTGTTCTTCCATATATTGTAGTCCTTTCCATCAAAGTAAGGCAGTCTGTTGTTGCTTTGCCCTTCTACCAGCCCTGGAGCCAACATACTATTCATGGATCTTTTACTCTGAAGTAAAACACTTCAAACAAAGTGAATACACGAGCTCTGATACCAATTGAGATAGCTAGTATAAGCACCTAGAGGGGGGTGAATAGGTGCACAAACAATTTATCGAGATACGGAAGCAATTCTTAGCAAACGATAGAAAGGTAGTTCACTATTGATTAACAAAAATGAAGTACGATCAAGGTAAAGAGAGTAAGGAAGAGAAAATTGAACACATGATTTATAGTGGTTTGGCTTATTTCAAGCCTACGTCCACTCTTCCGCACTGACAGCCCACCGGCTAGATTTCACTATGAACAAAAGAGAAGTTACAGCACAGCTTTTCCTTGATTCCACAATGTAGATGTTCTATCACACCTCCTCAAGGTTTCTCACAAATATAGACTCATTTTTGTATACAAGTATTCGCTCAAAGGAATTATCTAAACAACAAGGAGCTTCAGACTTTGGAATTCTTCTATCGCGCACACCTCAACAACTTAGAACGTCTTCCTTATATATTCCTTTATGCCATCATACCTGTTGGCACTTACCAAAGGAATTTCTCCAATCTACCCGTTGGACGGAATCAATTAGGAAGATCATTCGGGCTATTAAAGGAACGTGTCGATAGCCCATCAATCATGTTCGCCCATACAATCAAGATCTCGGTTTCCATAAGTAGAACCTTCCAAGAATATTTAGGCAATCATCGATTCCTTAATCTTCGAGTCAATCTCGATCAATCAAAGTATTCCGTTGTGTCTTTTCTAGCCACGAGATCTTCTCCAATTGATAAGATTAAATCCTTAACGAAACATCCAGTTCTGGATAACCTTTCTTCAACGGATTAAAGACTGTCAATGAGGATAGACTTTGAGTCTTGAGTTGTGAGGTCTTCGGACTTTAAATAGCCGAGTTTGCAAACCTTTAGACTAGCGATGAAAATGTTTTGTCAGCTTCAAAACACTTGAAAAAAGATTTCTCCAACAAAATACTATTTTCTCGTCTCTTCAATGCCTCTTTGTAGCCTTTTTGACCAAAGGGCTCCATCCACCATTCTCCATTGCTTCTTTTTTTTTTTTTGCTTTATAGGATGACTTTGCTTTGACAAAAGGCTCGCCCAACCATTTCAAAATTTGCTTGGTAAGCTCTTTGGCTATTCAGATTTGAGTGGGTTTCAAGCAATAAGCCTATCTTATTTGCGCACTGTCATCTCTCATCTTCACTCTACCTAATTAAAAAAAGAAAAGATATCATGAGTATAAGTTAATTGGATCTCTAAATTATCGTCAAAATTTCCTCTGTAAATAAAAAAAAAATACGTATAGTAAAATCCTGTCAATATCTAAGTTGAATATCTAAGTTAGTCTAAGTTAATTTATGTGATATAACTAGAAGATGTGCTGAACTCTATGGCACCTCATATTGCAATCAGGCTCTCTGTCGATAGTCTGGTCAAATTACCATCTCTTGGTGAATAATAAGTGTTTGGGATGCTGATATTAACAAAACAGTACTTATACTTAGTAAAGAATGATGAATTGGAGAGGCTTATTGGAACCATATGGCTTATTGAAAAATGACAGTAATTATACTATATTATGGGCAATGACTAGTATACTTTCCAATGGTGAATCATTGGCATCCTCTCGGGGCTCATTTAGACAAATTTTCATGAAGAGGAGTACATAAATCCTCTCTAGGAATTCATCCAGAAGTTGCAGATGTAATCAGACGCACCAATTGGGGTCGGCCTCTAGCAAGATCAGAGCATCCATTCAGCATTTAGCATCCAAGCTGCATCAGCAGACAACCTCAGACATGGAATACAAGCATCTTATTCTCCGGCTTTGGTGATGTAATATTTCACACCGCTGCTATAAAGTGCCAAACATGTCTTGACATACTTACGTACTTTCTCGAACCTTGGCTCTATTTTATTGCGCCAGGGGACTCTTCACAAAATGAGGGAACGGTGTACTGAAAAAGTGTGCTATGCACTCGATAGGAGAAAATTACCCGATTAGTCTTAGACCTATCCTATAGCCTATTTACCTCTAAACGTTTCAATTTTGCAAATTTAGTTATAAACCTCAGTCTGAAATTTCAATGCAGTCCTTCCAATTAATTTTCATGAGAAATCACCAATATGGCGATTTAGTTATCGCTAAACATCATACATGGCACATCACTACATCAGCGATTTTTAGGGAAAATTGCTGGAAGAATTATATTGGAATTTCACATAAGTTTAGGATTAAATTGGTAAAATCAAAAAAAAAAAATTGTGATTACAGAAGTACATATAAAGAAGCTACCTCATATTCAAACGCCCAACTACCTATAACCGCTAATAGGGGCAAGTCACTCAAAGCATAGTAACTACCACCCATGAAGAATGATGAGGGGAAGGCACGTATTGACCACAGGAGCAACATCTTCCATCGAGAAGGGCACGCCAGGACTCAAACATCCATTTTGGTGTAAAGGATGTATATCGTTCCCAATTCATTTCCAATCATATGTGGAAATAACATGTCCAATATTTTTCTCACAGGCAAGAAATGAGGCCAAGCATCTTAAGAACAATTTCCTCGAATGTCGAGGCGGGGAGTATCTCTTTACTTTAATCTCTATTATTCACTTAGACTTAGCAATTTCGACAAATGCCCCATTTGAAAAAAAAGATCTTCACGTTAACTTGGAAATACATATGGTGATCCACGTTAAAATTTTTAAAAGCTTCACATAGGTAAAATGTCTCTTTGAAACAAGCATTTGAAAAGGAAAAGACTTTGAACTTTGTAGAGAGACGTAGATAATAAGGGAACGTTCTTCACGTATAAGATCAAGGCCATATAACCGTTTTTCAAGCGATCCTAGCCACTTTAGGTGATTTGTGTATATCATGCATATATTTTTTTTGAAGATACCAAAAAGTCAGGGAAAATTGTCCAAAAAGTCTTAAATATATTGCAATTTTGCCAATTCAGTCATAAATCTTTTAATTTTGCCAATTGAGTCATAAACCTTTTCACTTCTTGCTAATTCAGTCCATCTGGCCAATTTTGGCTGAAAAATGCTAACATGGACACCAGCGGTGCCACGTAGACCTGGCATTGACATGGATAATTTTTAATAATATTTTAATATTTCTTCAATTTTTTTAATTTTTTTTTTTTTTTTCCTTTTTTTTTCTTTTTGGCTTTTTTCGATGGCCGCCCACCGGCCACAAAGGCGACGGCCGGCCACCAACCATAGTTGGCCGGCCCGGCCTCGCCCGCCACGAGGGAGGCCAGCCCGGGTGACAAGAACCCCCAACGAGGATGCCCTAGCCTCGGCAAGGGCCGACCTCGCCCACCCAACCGGGGCGAGGCCAACACTCGCCCGGCGAGGGCGACCCCGACAACGGCTCCCTCGCCAAATCGGCTAGGCAAGCCCTCGTCGAGGCTCACCCTCACCCGGGCGGCGTCGCCCCGGCTGGCCGGCGTCGGCTAGCCATTGCGAGGCCGATGCTTGCCTGGCAAAAGGTGACCCCCGGCGAGGGCTCCCCTCACCAGATCTAGCGAGGTCGGCCCTCACTGGGGCCAGGGCACCCTCATTGAGGGTCGCCATCGCCCAACTGGGCCTCACACCGTGACGGGCAAGGCCAGCTGGCCTGGAGCATTACGTGGGCGGTGGCCGACCACCGAAAAAGCCAAAAATAAAAAAAAAATATTTAAAATTATTAAAATATTATTAAAAATTGTCCACATCGGCGCCGGCAGTCCTACGTGACACCGCCGTGTCCATGTCAGCATTTTCCGCCCAAAATTCGCCAGATGGACTAAATCAGCAAGAAGTGAAAAGGTTTAGGACTCAATTGGCAAAGTTAAAAGGTTTAAGACTAAATTGGCAAAACCGCAATAGGTTTAAGACTTTTTGGACAATTTTTCCCAAAAATTCGAGACAACAGAATGTGGATAAAGGATAATTTTCTATTGGCTCCAATTTACCCTTCGTGATATTCTCCTAACATGTTTCGTTGTCATGTTTTTTTTTTTTTTTTACAGGCAATATTAATACATGAAGAATAGAAGCATATGAAGGGTAATTTGTATCAAGTCTAATTACTTATTTTGATATTGTTTCGACATGATTTTCTTTTCTAGAGAAATATCAAACACATGAAGATAAATGCAGGTAAAGGGCAATTTGGAGCTACCAAACATCCAAGAGAATGATTTCATGAAATGTTATCACCCCAAGGATAAATACAAGTGAAGGGTAAAGATGTATCATCTCCAATCTTTTTAATCCCTAAAGATTCTTGCACTAACATAATCTTTCCTATTCTTTATAGGGTTACCAAGTCGCCCCACTACAGGTAAGTACCCTTTTTCTCAAAATCAAATGGAAATTAAATGGAAAATCCCCATCGCAAGAAAGAACCTTTAGCACTTTCCTAGAAATAAGCACGAAAAAAAGGAAAATTGAGGAAACAAATTTTCTACAAAGTTCTTGAATGTCTTCTTTACCTCAACATTGTCTTCTCATTTGGTGGGTTATTCATTTTGAGTCAAAATTCCCTATACAGATTGATCTACTCAAGTGATCTTAGCAAAATGAAATAGAGATGTTAATCATGCCAAACAATGAGTACTTAGAATGAAGAAATGCAACCCATTCCCAAAAATGTCCTATAAACATGTCAAGAGTTGAGCGGGAAGAGAAAACCTATGTCGTTTAAGGATGAGGGATTCATTCACTAAGTGATATGTGGATCAAAATGAAAAGAAACATTTCTTTCCTTTATTCTATACACTACAAGTGACCATAGTTGGCCCCTTTGAGCCTATTAATGTGGAGAATTTTCTACAAAATACCCCGTCAAGAACTACCCCACAAAGGGACGACTTTGGAGGTCGTGGGCTAACATTATGTTGTGAAAAGATGAGAAAGACTTCTTTGCTCTCACTTATATCAATATTCTTGCGATATCTTTTAGGTGAACTCAAATGGTAGTTCGAAATATCCCAAAATGAAGAACATTCAATTCTCTATATCAAACACTTATGTCCCTTGCAAAGCCAATTTCAGCTTATTAAATTATTTCTTGAAACCAAGTTGGCGGTCATCTCCTCACACTAGGGCAAAACAAATGATTTACCAAGAGTGTTGATTGAAGACAATGATTTTGAAAGTCCATACTACTCACACAAAGAAGGATCATGATAATCTATGAATGGCAAAGCCCAGAATGTGACATCTTGAATTTTCAGTTCTATTTTCAATTGAATGAATCGGGTTTTTCATCGGCGCCTATAATTCTATTCTCCTCGAGCTGATCACTCATAAGATAACTAGTCTATCTAGTGAAGCCGTTAAAGGATTTTAAAGCAATAGATTTGAAAATTTGACAAGGAATCGACTGCTCGACCGTGCTAATTTGCAAAGGTCGTTACGACCTTGTCAAAATCAATCAAAGATCGGAGATAGGTCGATTCGGCGAGATATGTGATTAAAGTGTGGGTGATTGCACTTGATTGCAAAATTATTGTCGATCGACACTAGACCGATAATATTGATACCATATGTCCGCATTTAAAATCTCAGGATTTTCACAACAACCGAGAGTCGTCAATGTGTCAAAGATGTACATTGTAGCTCGAAATTAATTGACCATAGGTCAATTGCATTAAAAAATTCTAAAAGCTACTCGGTAGGCTAGGTCATGCTAAAATCGCGACATATTGAAATTAACCACAAATTTGAACACAATTTCATAAATTAAAAGTTTTGTCATGTCACGATTTATTTTAGGATTGTCGACTCATCCTCCGAAAATTTTTCTGCAACCGAGGTTTTTGGGAAAAAATCAAAGTATCGTTTTTGACTGGAAAAATCAAAGGATCATTTTTTATCACATCTTTGGGATTTAAGTTGGTTCAATTGAAGAGGAAAAATGTGAATTGAAGTGTGGGCACCTTAGTGGTATTTATGGACTCCAAATTAGGTCCAATTGTAGAGGAATTGAACTCAATTTGGGGAAAATGTGTTCAAAGTTGTAGGCCATGATCACCACAACATTTGGACCACTTCATTGGCTTAGTAAGGAAGATTGTGGGATGCAAATTGGCTGAGGATAGAGTTGAAACAAGTGGGGGCCATGCAATGATCAAAATAAGAGATATTTGTGGCCAAGGGGACCCTTCACCTTCAGCAGTCCCTTCTTCTTCATTTCTAGCCACCTTTCTCCATTTTCAATCCCTTTTGAGCTTTCGAAGAACTAGAGAAAACGAGTAGCCTCCCTTAGCTCGTCGCACACCCGGCGAGCTACTAAGACCGCCACGTCGCCGTCGCGCCGCCCGTAAGCCTCTCGTGCCAACCCATTCGCGTCCCGCTCATCCCACGCCGTCTTGCCATCTCCCGCAATCCCTAGGCCATTATCAAGCCTCCATCCAGCCGCCTGAGCTGTCTCCATCATCGTCCAATCATCGTCAAGTGTCACCGTCACCCTCTGCAGCCACTGTCACCCACCCTCACCGTTTCTAGCTCAACCCATTGCCCGGTTCACCCTCTCGGCCCAACAACCAAAGCTGAAGATCAGCAAGGGTCTTTGGGCTTCGAGGCCTATTTCGGACCTTTTCTAGACCTTGCTTGGCTTCGTCGCGGGAGGTTTGTCGCTTGTCTCCGCATTACCGTCACTTGTGGACTCACCGAATTGCTAAACCAGTAAGTTTACTTGCTAAACTCTACTTAAGGAGTTAATGATGCTTAGGGGTTGGTTAGTTTAGGCTAAGTATGATTTAGGTGGCTTGTTAGAATGGATTAGTGATTTAATTATTCAATTTTGCATGTTAGGTGGTTAGAACGGCTTAATTAGAGACTAGATAAGTTGTAATATTTATCTAGATCGGTTCAAAAATTTTAGGGGCCCGTTTCGGTGTTTAATTAGGCATTTCCGACCTAAGTTTCTATTTTTGATATTAATTGCATTTATTTAATTATTTATTTGTATTTATTTAATTATTTATTATTTTTTGGAAATTATGCGGGATAGTTGGTGACCAGAATTTCATGATGATTGCAATGGTGTGCTTGGTTTATTTAATTGAGTGCTAATTTGTGCAAAATTGAGTGGAAATTGTAATTTTGGATATTTATTCCAAAATTAATGAATTTTGGTATTTTAATTAGAAAATATCGAGCGTCAGTTTTTAACGTCGAATATGTATTTATGGACTATATAAATAGTGGGATTTTCTAAAAGAAAGATATTGCATTTTTTGCTCAAACCAACCGTATACCCACACACAATTATATTTATCGAGTATTTTTAACATGGTGATTCGACAGCTTGTGTGAGCATTATTAAATTGTTAGCTTATGAGAGCAATATACTATATTAGCCTATGTGCGCATTGATATGTTAGCTTTTGAGAGCAATATACTTTACCAACTTGTGTGAGCATTAATCGTTTATTAGCTTGTGAGAACAACAATCTATATATCAGCTTGTGCAAGCTACTATCTATATGTATCAGGTTGTGTGAGCTACCATCTATATATTAGCTTGTGAGAGCTATGACCATCTATATTTCAACTTGTGTGAGCAGTGATCGTATCGAATGAATTGATAGATGGTATCAAATTTATATATGGTTTTGATTGATAGATGGTATCGAATTTATAGATGGTATTGATTGATAGAAGGTATTGAATTGATAGATGGTACGAATCATATCGATTGTGTTAGATTGAGTTGATTAACAGAGTAGATCGATGGATCGATGATTTGAATTGAATTGAGTGGTTGAGTATATAAATCGCATCGACTTGCTGGAAAGAATTGAAGCAAGGTAAGTCACCTGTCTTGTGTGTGCATAGATTACCTTTAGGTGTATTTCCTTCCTAGACGGAGTTTAGGGGATGAACTTGCTAAGACATTGTCTCAGCCTGTCGTGGGCTCAACCTTTTCAGATTCTTAGATGGCAGTTCCTCCATAACGTTTTGGCCAACACATGAGGGTTACCAAGTGGGTTTTTAGCTACCACAATCTCAGAAGTCACTGGGTCTATGAACTTGTGGTGACCACCGTTTGGGTCGAAAATGACTTACTTCATAAGGTACCTCATCGATTCATAACGTGGTTTCGCTACGAACCCAATGAATTCAAGGTGAGTCCCCTAAGGGGTTTTGAAATTCCCGCTGTGGTAGTTGATGCCACTCTAGGTGAGAATGCAGCTGACCCTCCTAATGGTGTGGTGGAGGACCCAACGCCCCCGGAGCCTATTGAGACAAAAGGATTGGTGAATGTGTCTGGCTAGCCGGTCTTCGAACAGCTTCGTTTAAGAGCCAATCTTTTGTAGACTTTTGTCTATAGACTAATATTGTAAATAAACTAGTCAACTGTATATAAAGGTGTGTTGTGGTTATGCAATTGTGGTCCTGCTTTTTTATTCTATCTTTGTGATGTTTGGGGATTTATTTATACACTTCTGCATACGCATTAAAATAAATGGGTCGGTGATGCATCTTGAGACGTCGCAATATAATTGACCACCGAGGGATGGGCACATGCTCGAGAATCGGGGTGTGACACAGAAAATGATGAAAAGCTAGGGAGCATGAAAAAGTGGTATGCCTAGTGAGAACAAGGCTAATGCCCGTTAAAAAAAGGGTCATGTCAAGAAAAAATCTTATGGGAAAGAAAAATTGTCAAAAGAAAAATGCTTGCATTGAAAAAATCGTTGCAAATGAAAATGCCATTAGAGAAATGAGCAAAGTTTTCATGTCAAAATTATTAACTCTTGGACTCTTGAGATTAGTGAAATGCCAAAGAATTGAAGAATCTTGGAAAGAAGTTGGTAATGATGTTCAAATGATCGCCAACTCTTGAACCCTTCAATACACTTTTGGAGCCTATTGAGCCTCTCATTTTTTAACCCAATACCAAGCCTACATCACATCTTTTAATCAAGTCTCTTCATATTAGGATTGTTTGGATTGACGTGTGAGTGGCCCATTGAAAAGCTATCACTCAAGGAAGTGGGGATAAGGTTGTCTTATCTCATCTTAAGGTTTCTTAACTTGTAAACCTGAAGGAAAGTATGATTGGTGATTAGTTCATTTCTTAGCTGCTCATGCTTATCCATTGTTGAAGCCATGACCAAGCCTACATTACGGCCCTTTTAAAAGACTTTTTAGATTGGTCAATGTGTACTTGTGAATGATTCTTAGATCCTTCGACATTGGAAGTGTGAGGTATAATTGAGTAATCAAATTACTTCCCACATGAATGGATGGGATTAAATAGCCCCTATTGAGAGCATGCAATAAACCCTTTCTAACTAAGGAGCTTTTGTTTGTCATATTAAACAAACACATTTTCCTGAGTTGAGTTCATATGGATGACTTTTCTTCAAAGGGAATTTGAGGATTGATGATACCTTTCAAGTGAGATAGCAATTTCAAGATATTGAATGATATCAAATGTTTACTAAATGCTTAAAATTAACTTCATTTGTTCATGCAATCTATGCTTTCTCATAGCTAGCACTTCATTGATGTTACCTTTCGTGACATGTGTTAAACGACATTGATCTTGCTTGGTACGACTTCATTGCTAGAGCATTTGTTGTAATACTTTTTGCCAAATGTGTGGTGCACATTTTAGAATATTCTTGAATGACAGGTTTCCCTAGTGAAACCATGCATTTCAAGGTTCGCGGGTCTATCATTAAACCATGCTTTTCAAAGTTCGTGGGTCTATTCTTAAACTAGGCTTTTCAAGGTTCGTGGGTCTATTATCAGACTATGCTTTCCAAGATTCATGGATATATCCTTAAACCATGTATTTCCTAGATTCATGGATCTATCCTTAAACCATGCCTTTTAAGATTCATTGATCTATCCTTAAATCACGCTTTTCAAGATTCATGGGTCTATGCTTAAATCAAGTTTTTCAAGGTTTGTAGATCTATCCTTAAATCTACTTTTTAAGTTTGTGGGTCTATCATTAAACCACGCTTTTTAAGGTTTGTGAGTCTATCAGTAAACTTGCTTTCATGAACCACCGCACTTTTCAAAAGGCTCATGGGTTTGTTCTTGAATCATACATTTTCCTATCCAATCAAAACCCATTTGTATATGGTGAGACTTTCCCATTTCGGTTGATGACCATCTTGACAATGTAAGGCCATCATTCCACACACCTTTCTTGTCTATAGCCTCGCTAACCATTGAATTCGGCCGACAAAATTTAGGTCTCTCTTGTCTTTGAAATGAATCTCTTTGAGCTTGCATTCGAGGGGCAATTGTTGATGCTTGAGTTTATCATTTTATCTAGGACTTAATTTTTGTAAAAAAATTAGAGATTGATTTTTATACCCTAGCCAAAAAATATTTTTCACTAAATTGCATCGTGTATTATCATTAAGAATATTTGCATCACTAATGGTAAGTTTTAAATTTTTCCAAAAAAGTTTGTCTTAAAAAAGAAAAGAAAAGAAAAGAAAAAGAGAATAATAAAAAAATATTATCTTCACTGAAAATTGTAATCAAAAAAGAGAAGAAAAAAAAAAAGGAAAAGCAAATCACATAGGGCCGGGCCGGGTTGGGCTTGCCTAGCCCTCGTTTTCCTTCTTCTCCTCTTCATTCTTCTTTTCTCTTTTTGTGTGGGCTAGCCCACCTCTATTATTCCTTCTTTTTTTTTTCTTTCGTGCGGACTAGCCCGTCTACTTTCCTGTCGACCCAGCCCGTGCGGGGGTCTCCTTCCTTCCTCACGCCCTCATGATGGTTTTGCTTTGGCAGGAAAAGAAACATACAAATTAGGAGGCAAAAGATCGCAAAGACAGACGACAACGTAATCCCACGATCAGGGATCAAGCTAGTCGCGACAGGCTGGTGATGGGAGAAGCCATGCGCGGCTGTCGCTGGCCCAGCTTAAAAAGAAGAGAGCAAAATATTTTGCAAGGTTTTTTGGTTTCAGTTCTCTATTGGTGAGGGCTCAAGAGAGAGGGTAAGCAAGAGAGAGCGACCGAGAGAGAGAGAGAGAGAGAGAGAGAGATGAGAGCGAGGTCGAGAGAGTGGTTGATTGTCACTGGAGGTGTATTCGTCTGCCACTGTTCGCCGCAGCCCTCCCCTTGAACCAGGTAGGCTTTTTCAATGGTGTGTCCCTTGTTTTTCGGGAGACGTCGCGCCAACTAGTTCGCACAAGTTTGGGTCCGAGCCGATCCTCCCTAAAAGCTGCTAGCTGTTCTAGTATGCGTCGTAAGGGTTTAGATCTGTGCTTGTTTCCATATCAAGTTGAAATCCCCCGTCAATTGTGCATACCAACTGCTCGTGAAGATGCCTAAATGAGATCTAGGTTCTATGAGGTTGTTGTAGCCAAAACTAGTTGTTCCTTGTTCATATCTATTTTGAATGTGCTTAATCTGTCTCTGAGTTAATCTTGAGTGTCGTTTGCGCATGTCATGCCGGTATGTACCCATATTTATGTCTCGAAATGAGTCATAGCCAATGCATGCTAGGTGTTTGATAAAATGCTTGAGTGAATGTCCAAAGTCCATGATTGTCGGATTGATGTTCAGGAGTTTAGCTTGATGATCGTTTGCTTTTGTATTGTTGAACTACGTCCACTGTCATCTTTTTTCAGTATATTTTCTTGTGATTCCATGGCACGTGAACCATCTTTTTGAGCTACTGGAGGAAGGACCTCCGCCAGAACTACCTTCCCTCGCCAAGGAGCCCCCCATGGTTTAAGACCGTTTGAGTCGGCATCTCTCTATTTCAATGTGCTTTGTTTGTTTGTTTGCCAAGATCGTTGCTATTAAATGTGTGGGTTCGGTGAGATTTAAGTTTTTCTTTTTCGATCGTGAGAAGACCAGCAATAGGCCGGCGGCGGTTGGTGGTGCAGTCCGGCGGTCGATCGTGGTTCAAAGAGTTTGGCCATCTATAATATAGAACGATGGCCGGAGTTCTGGTTTTTGTGCGATAGAGTTGTTGCTTCAGCTAAGGGTCTGCAGGTGAGGAAAGCTTGGGAGAAGGAGTCGCAAGGTTGAAGAAGATTGTGCGGAGAAAAAGACAAAACAGAAAAGAAGACAAAACAGAAAAAATTAAAGAATCATGAAAAAAAAATTTGAAAATTTTATTTTCCTTTTTTTTTTTTTTTTTACTCAGACTGGGTCACATCCGGGATTTGATTGCGTCAACAGACCGGACAGGACCGGTCCAAACCTATTTCCCAAGTATGATAATATTAAATATTAAAAATTTTCAAAATTCAAAAAATTATCAAAAAATGAAAAAATAAAAATTCAAAAAATTACAGAAAATTAAAAATATGAAAAAATAAGAAAAATTAAAAAGTTTAGAAAATCAAAATTTGGAAAATGTTTAAAATTTTCATAAGAATTATAAAAATAATTAAAAATTCAAAAATTTAGAAAATTCCAAAATTTAGAAAATGTTTAAAAAATTTCGTAAGAATTATAAAATAATTCAAAAATTCAAAAATATTACAAAATCTAGAATTCTCAGGAAAATTAAAAATCTAAAAAAAATAAAAAAAAAAATCTAAAAAATTTGAAAATGGTTAAAATTAATCTTTTGGATTTTTTTTTTTCTGAAAAGTGGAAGTTTTTTCAATTTAGAATTATGCTCAAGGTTGGTCACGCCTTTAGGGTTCTACCTTAAGGCTTTAATTGTCTTTAGTGACAAATGTCATTGATTACACAATATTGATACATTAATTTCCGCTTCCCTTTATTCTAGTTAGAGCAAGCATTTATGTTTTCCTTAGTATTAAGTCTTTGCAATCCCATGAAATGCACTTAATGATTTCCTTAGTTGCTTATTATTACATTAATGATTGTGCACTTGTATAATCACTTCGAGTGTTAGTAGATTGGTCTAAAATTAATCTAAATCACCTGACCAAAATCTTTCTAAAAAATGAATAAGATTAAAAACTGAAAGGGCAACAATTGGTTAATCAGTATAATCAAGTCCCTAACCCTTGATCCTCTGATTGCATAGGAAGTGAGATACATTCCTATGCCTCACTTGATTTCTAACCAACCCCAGTAAGCTAGTGGCGACTCATTCTTTAGAAAAATTTTAGATCCTCAATTTAAACACCTAATGTTGGGAGAGCATGTGCTTGATTATGGGTTGTAGGCTTGTTTTTTAGATAATATTCCTAAACCTAATTCCTCTCCCGAAGCATTGGTCACGACACACTTGTGTGGAAGCTTACTTAAATTCAATTCTGAAGAGATAATACGAGTGATTATAATAACACAAAGAGAGTAACGAGCTGATTACTTACTTGTAACTTTAATCAGTGACTCTTTCTCTGTTTTTGTGGCTTTCGCCAGTGACAAACCAGGTTATAAGATTTTTAACTTTACACTATTCGTTGGATCAATTCTCATGGAGTGTAAACTCTGGTGAGAGCATGCAAAGAATTCACCCTTAACACATTTATAGATAAAAGTCACCACATGAGATTAAACGATTGCACTTCAAGTAATCTAGGCATCGATCCCTCTCTCCAGTTGCCATTCCCAGTAATTATCATTGTCTTTTGAGTTCCACATCACAGAAATTCTAAGAATCCCTCTGTGCTCCCAATACCACTACATATATATTGCGCCGACCCATACACCAAATGATGCCCGCATAAAAAATTAATAGGATACGACAATGCACGGACATAAATCTAAAATGACATTACATCATTTTTTTTTCTTGAATTTGTGATTTATAAAGCAGGTAAAGTTGGGGAAAATTATCCAAAGTCTTAAACCCATTATATTTTTACCAATGTAGTCTTGAATCTTTTAATTTTGCGAATTAAATTATAAAAATTTTCTAATTCTACCAATTGAGTTCATTTAGCCAATTTTAGCTGTAAATCACTAATGTCAATGATGGACATGGCATGGCTAGTTGACAAGGACAATTTTCAAAATTTTTCTTCTTTTTTTCTTTTCTTTTTTTTTTCTTCTTTTCCTATTTTTGGTCATGGGCAAGGGCCATGGATTAGCGCTTGGTGTTGCGAGGGCCGTAACCCTTACCCGCAGCCTTACCTCATAGCCCTCGCGATATCTGGATGAGAGTCATGACCCTCACATGCGATTGGCAAGGGCCATCCCTTGCCTAATGGCCAGCAAAGGTTGGCCACAACCCTCGTTGGACTTGGTAAAAAAAAAAAAAAAACAGAAGAGAAAGAAAGAAAAATATTAAAATATAAAATATAAAAAATTCTAAGAAATTGACCACATTAGCACTGACCATCCTATGTAAAACTAATAGCATCCAGGTTAACAATTTTGGGTTAATATTGACTGGATTGACTCAATTTGCAAAGTGTCAAAAAGTTCAAGACTCAATTGGTAAATTATCAAAATATTTATGATTCAATTGGTAAATTATCAAAAGATTTAGAACTCAACTGACAAAACTATACTAGGTTTAGGACTTTCTGAACAATTTTCCACGTGAAATTAGAACTTAGCTGATTGCGGCAACAAAGCTTAATCAGCAAGTGAAGATGGTATTACTGGCATTGGATGAAGCACTTCCTGTATTGGAAATGAAGGCATGCAGCGTAGGAAAGGCTGTGTTGGAAAAGAAGGATCTGATATTGTTTAGGAATGCTGAGAATCCACAGCTGGCAAAGAAAATGTCAAGAGGGAGGAGAGATGGGAGCGAATAGAGTTGACAGTCGCAAAGTATAACTAACTTCAGGGACAAAATCTAAATTTTCTTGCTCTTGCCTAGATTGGTCTTTGCTCAGGATCATTCATTACTTTGGCAGTGTAAGTGATCAAAATCTAAATTTTCTTGCTCTTGCCTAGATTGGTCTTTGCTCAGGATCATTCATTACTTTGGCAGTGTAAGTGATATGGTCATTTATTTTAATTTATGAGTACCATCTTGATGATAAACAAAGATCACAATTTCCTCTCGTTATTATCTTTCCAACAGTTTAATATATTCGACACAAGTTGATTGTTTGTATGAAATTTGTGATTAACCATCGTAGAACATATAAGATTAATACATTGTCTAATAATTTTCATTTTAAGAGCTAATTAATGAGATGCAAGTTGATCTTTTATTCGTTGTCTGCATACGAACCATACATGTAGATGCTAGGTAAGATAAAAGAGATTTTCCTCGGACTTTTCATTTTAAAAGCCAATCGTATAACTGAGAAGTCAGCATTTGTGGTGATCCTCCTGAGGTGAGATCCTTGAGGTGGTTAACAAATTGCCAAGTGAGCACGGATGGTCCCTCTCCCAAGGTAGCACTTACACTTGGCTTGGGTTTTAAATCCTATCAGTTGGGACTTGATTTGACTTTGGAAGCACAGGATGACATGCATGCACCAATGACGGGTATCATCGTGGCTGCAGAGAGAGGACTTGGCCAACCAAGTCCTAAACTGATGGCGGTTATCATCCCTCTGTTTTTTCTTTGTCAACGCTTAAGAAGATGCTGCCACTTTATTGCTCTGTCCTGATCAATGACTTGTGTACAGAATTTATGCATTGTTTTTAGCTAGTTAGAGCCCGTCATCCAGTTTCTTCTCTTTTTCATTCTTATTACTGATCTTAGAGCTGGGTATATAGATTTGAGTTAATTTAATCTCATTAATAGATGAATAATATTAGAGGTGGAAATAGAGGTTATCGAGCAGTGCTAGCCATTCTTACCTATTGCCACAATATTGGAGAAACAAGTCGAAGTTTTGGATCCATCTTGCAAGTTTCCAGAGTTTCTACATTCCTTAAGTTTTGTGTAGCGATATTTAGTTAGCACTCAACTGCAATCCTTCTAGCGGACATGTAGAAGTAACAATCGTGACAATTGAAGCTCTGCCATTTTGTTTCTAGGCAGGCATGAAGGATCTAAACACGGCCGCCTTAATTCCACTTTTCAGCTTGACTTGTAGTGGATAGATGATCTCAGCTTGGTAAATGCTAGTGTTTTTTATTGCATTGGAGAAAAAGGAAAAGACATGATGAAATACATTCTCAGTCACGTTCTCTTTTAGAAACAACATAAACTGATCGCAAGATCCGACAACGTGGTTTTCACCTCAACCTGTTAGGGGTCGATGTACTGAAACACTGCAGTGTGGATTTTTGCTTCTCAACTGATTTAAAAAGGTCATTTCAAGTGCAAGAATTGTAAAATTTTGTGGGATTAATACTAACTATTCAATTCAAAGCATTTAATGCTTAAATATTCTAATATTCCACCTCAAACATAGGCTAGACTCTTGCCAAATACCAAAGCATGGGTGGAAAAAATAAAATTTCCGATACAAATAAAAGTAAAAAAAGATTGGAATTGAAGATCTTTTATTTTGATATCATATGACAAGGCCAACTGTGTTTTAATATTTATATATTATAATATAAATAAATAACCCAACTACGTGTTAGGAGGCCGCGTCATTTATGGGTTGTCAAATATATTAGTATCTCTCTTCCCCAGAAAAACCCTCTGGATGAAACTAGAATGACCTTTTCCCGAGGGGGTGGCTGTGGCCAAGGCCGTGGTGTTGGCGGTATCTCCAGAAAGCTCGTCAATGCTCGTATGGTACTTGTTGGTCTTGTGAGCCAAGAGGAGCCACACATGAGTGATGAGTTCACCTCCTCTTCTCAGTAGATAGTCATGGTGATACACTTGGCAGTTGAATGCTCCATAACACAGCATCTCCACCCAAATGCTGCTAATCCGCTCCCACTTGTTGTCCATCGTCCTCAGGTCGACCACAAGCTTCTGCACCTCCGACAGCATGTGCCAGTCACGAGTGATCCTTGTCTCCTTACTTGGTTTGACGGGGGTGGCACCTCTCCATCTGGCGACGACAGTGTGCTAATTGCTTCTTTATTGTCTCGGTATCTAAAGAAAGGCCTCAGAGTGCAAAGAGCGTACTCCAGCGTGATGTCAGCAGTGTTGAGGGACAACATATAAGGATGTTGAGCCAGAAGGTATATCATGTAGTTTGATAGGAGTTTGCTTCCTCTACAAGCAGTGGAGTTCTCGCTCTCCAATGTGTGGAGGAATTCCGTCGCAATGTGCCAGATAATGATGCTCCTATCAAATGTCATCTCAATGCTACTGCTCAGTCCTTGTTTCTCCTGGATGTTGTGAGTCTCAAGCGTCCACTCACCTCTTTCTTTGAAGGGCCGGTGGTGTCTTTTCTTCTCTAGCTCTGCCATCTTTTGAACTACCAGCACCTTGAGGCACGAGGGGATGGCCTGGCGGGAGCAAAACGGATGCCTCCTGAAGATCTTCCTTTTGTCAAAACAATCAAGTACCGTGGAAATGGGCTTCGGACATTCTTTGTTTATGAGGTTGGGGTCTAACAAATTGAACTGCCCCATCGACCTCGACCATCTTTTCTGCTTCATGCACCAATGGGCTAGACAAGGGAGGAGCCTTCGGACAAGCGGCATCTTAAGGTTCACACTCATCTTCACCACTGCCCAATCCGAAAAAGGCAGTATCATGATTTGGTAAAGCTCAAATGATGTGACTGCAAACAGTATTGCGTAGGTATAGGTGACATACATATCGATCAAGAAGGCATCCTTGAAGATGATGGCGAATAGACACAAGGCAGACACCAAGCAGAAGAAGCCACAGAAGTGGACCAGCAGGCCGACTTTGGTGTACAGAATGGGCGCTTTAATGTAGAGCACATCGAACATGAAGTTTAGCTCAATCTCGGTCATGGTGAAAGCACGAATGGCAGGGTAATCATCGATGGACATCCAGTCACGGGATATGAACAGAGGGTGGTAGAGCCTGGTCACGAGGTGGGGCTTCAGACATTCGAACCGAAAGTAGGCCTTCAAGATGTCCTTTGCAGAGGCAAACTTGTCGTCCTCGGGGAACTCATTGAACTTTCTCTGAATCTCGGTTTCTTCATTGATGTCCTCAGCGGTTACGCTCCAGTTCTCATCATACACAGACTGGAGAGCCCGGACCCACTCGACCGACTTCCCAATTCCAACCATGAACAAGAGGAAGTACAACAGCCATGAGACGGGGGACAAGCCGCGCCCACATCGAATGAGGATCCAAAGCACTAAGATAGCCGTAACCCCGATGTTGAGCATCTGTCTCAATCCTAGCCGGTTATCTTCCACTGCATAGGCTGTCATGCCGTCTGCGTAACCGAGTTGCATCAGAAGCAATGGGGCCAATAGACCGTCCAACACCACGTCATAACCTGGATTCTCAGGATCGTCAATGCGGACCACAGTAAGCTTGCCCAGCGCCAATGTTGCATAGTAAGAAAGGAGCAAGTATGTGGCCCATATGACGAATCTAGCAATATTCGATGTCAAATATTTCCGACGGCTGCCTAATATTGCCAGAACAATCTCGCAGGCAAAGCTTAAGGTGAACAACAACTGAATCCCCCATGCCCCCCACAGGCCTTTAAACAGCAGCAACACGGTGTTCAAACTCATGGCAGCTTCGTTCAGGTGTGCGCACTAGACATCAATGCAAATGCAGAGTGAGGTTCACATTGCTTATGAAGAACAATTACAAAGAGCTTGCACAAAACTGCATAAATGCATACGATATTGCATGTATTAATTCTCTCAATCAGTTAGAATCTCGCACCACTGAATCCAAAAATGTGCACTTTGCTTATCCAACAAGTTATGCATTAGTAGGACTCTGGATTTTCATTCTGTATTGGAGGCAGCATATGTTGGGTAATTTTTTTTTTAGCTTATTTGGTTCATTGAAAGTCCAGGCAAAGAGACTACATAGGTAGATATTTGTGTATTTCTTAAGACTGTTTATTTACACTGCAAAAATAAAAAAGTATTTTTTTTCCTGTCAAAAAATAAAAAATAAAAAATTATGAATAAACTACATATTAATGATTGAATATTGTGGAATTGTCGGGAGTTTGAAATATAAAAAATAATAATATTATCCATGAGCCACAAAATTAAGAATTAAATAAAAAGTAAAAAGTAAAATAAAAACAGACGAATCTAACGAATTAAAATAGATTGATAGAAGGAAAAGGTCCGGTCATAGTTACCCGCTTTCCCATCTCTCTCCATGTTCATCTCTCTTTCCTTTCCTAGAGTTGGTGATTGTATTTTCTTTTGCGACTCCACCTTCTATTTTTCTTTCCACCTTCTATTTTTCTTTCTTTTTCATCTATAATGTGTTCATCTAGATCTTCACTATCTATGAAGAAGCTTCTGTACAAAAGAGTGCCATCAGCCGTCCACCTTCTTATGTCCTTGATTTTTCAAAATAATGAACTGGCTATACTCACTACAATTTGGTGTACATGGAAAAATGTTGCGCTAAAGCATTTTCTCAAATCAGATAAAATCTTGGGAGACTAATAACTTAAGGAAAATTCCTAATGGAAAGAATGATTTATTCCAAGTCAATTTTTCAATAACAGATGCAAAATAATGACACTTCTAAGCTTTGCTTTGTTGAAGCTGCTAACTTTTGATCATTCTTAAAACATCGACTGTCTACGTGGGCTTGGGAATGCAAATTATTGGTGTTCAAATTGGTTTTATCATCGTAGATTCTTGGTTTACTGTTAGTAATTACAAAAATAAAAAATTGGAAATAAGGATTTAATTTTATCTTCTTGTATATTTCAAAGATTTTACAATAAGATTTTACTCACATTTTTTTAGGAATTTAATTATGACATTAACAAATAATTAAGAATTTCCTTTTCCGGCAAAAGAACATTTTTGGCATTTAGGGTTTTATTCATCTTTTACTGGACTTTCAATGTTGACCATTCGGGGATCGAAGAAAGAAAGCATAGAAATTAATTTGGGGTAAAAGGAATAAATTTCCTTGTGACACATATGGACCCAATAATAGATCATATGTCATATTTTTCGTAAGGCAATCTTGAAAGGAACAAAATTGGCAGAATATAATAATTTTTTCCATTTTATTGGCTTTTTAATGTCTACTTTTCTGGATACTTAATTAAAAAAATGCAGAAATTAATTTCCGGAAAAGAAAAAAAAAATTTCCAATAGGACATGTGTCGATAGTGGAGTAGGTGTCTACGCCTCATTTGGTGCATTTTATAAAATATAGATAAATATTTCAAAAAAGAATGAGATGTCAAAAATTGATTCTGTTGATTACTTCTATAAAAATAAATTGGAGTGCAATGATCAACACATTCCCACATGATGTTCACATCTTTCTTTATTTTCATAAATTCCTCATTTTTCTATCTGATCAACTATTTAAATTTCTTCCTTGCCATGTCTTTCCATTGAGTCTTTCCTTTCATTTTGAGTTAATACCATGAAAAATTTTAAACTGATACCCCAGTGATAAATTTATCCAAAACTAATCTTTTAACTACAAAAAATTTTAAATTGATACACATGTGACAAATTTACTCTCCATTAATATTTATAAAGTTTTGCTGTCAAATAACTAAGTTGGATAACAAATGATAATTGACAAGTGTACTAATTTGGGGTTTTACTCTCCATTAATCATAGATGTACACAAGTTTGTGGTTTTTCATAATATTAATTTAATTTAACAAATATTAACGAATGGTAAATTTGTCATAAATATATCAATTTTTGTTTTTAATAGTCAAAAATTAGTTTTAAGTAAATTTGTAGCAAGTGTACTAGTTTTGCGTTTTTTTATAGTAAAAAAATTAGTTGACCTAAATTTGTCATATATGCATTGGTTTTAGGTTTTTTGTAATATTAACCAATACTTATTTGTTCACTTGACTATAGATTTTCTTTACCTTGGATTTTCTTCATCTTTTTCTTGTATAATTATGTATAATCATCATACACTCGTGTACAAGCTTTTATCTTTTTTTCCTATTTCTCTTGAAAATTTAGTCTTAGGTAATGCATATTTCTTTTTTCTTGCCCATTCCATGTTATGCTCTATGCGATGAAAAACAAAGTTTCTTAATTTAATTTGCAAAACCTCCACTCTTCTACTATAAGTATTTATCTTTTCTCTAAGTTTACTCGGTCACAATTTTGATGCTCAAAAAGGTTGTTTTGGCAAGCTTTCTTTGAAAAGTTTGGTCTTTTCAAATTTGAGCAAGTCATGAATTATTTGACAATCCGGATAATTTCATTTTTGGGATTTTCTTTATGTTAGCCTCCACGTTCTATTGAAGTTCTCCAAAGGTGAATTCTGCACAAATTCTATAGATGTCGTTTGAAAGTTTTTTCTGCTTTTCTTTTTCAAATATTAGTTTTCCAAATTATTTTTAAAATATATATTTTTATATAAAACAAAAAGAAAATAAAAATGGTGGAGGAGTGGTAATATGGGAGTATTTAGTAGAGTTCTTTAACCCCATAGACAACTGTTCCAAGTTTTTGGAATTTGAAACCGATTTTATATGCTTTTGAAACCACCTTGGAACTTGGAATTGTTGTTTCGTTCCAAAGTACCCTAAACTACCTTGTATTTATTCAATTTTCTTTTTAATCATTGAACATAAATTACAGTTCTAGTTACTCATGTTAAACATTCAACGCAACACCTAAATAAATTACATGTTAAAAACCACGTTCATGTCTAATAGTAACAATCCCATGATGTCTATAGCATCAAAAGCAAAAATATATAAATTAATAAATTTCCATCTTTCGATTAAATTCATGAGTTGAGACGACCACCTATCACAACGAAATGCACTAAAATGTATCATCTGTAGACATAGTCAATCTCATCACACATACTCACGCACACATAGAATGCATGGGGAGAGACAGAGACAGGGAGAGAATTATTTTTTAAATGAGCTTGGAGATTAATTGATCAATTAGAGTTTTCACACGTTAATGTATGAAACACTTCATAAGGAAAAAACAAATAATAATAAACAATTAAGTACACATTTATTTATTATTAAAATATCATGCAGGGTACCTGCAAAGGTTACATAGTGATATGGAACATATATTATCCCCACTTTTACCGCAATTTTAGAGCTGGAACCAAATCTGTGAGTTCTAACTCCAAATGTGAAACTTACTCGTCCTTCATGAACCAAGGCATTTTTCTTTTCTAATGGGAGTTTTGTTACTTTAAATTCTTGTAGATGTGTGGCCCAATGAGAACGCCACATTTCCACTTCTCTGTGGCCTTCTACTTTATGCACCAAAATACAACACAACAATAGATTAGATGACTTCAGATGCATCTGCTCTCAGGTTGGATTTTCAAAATTTTGAGTAGCAGCGCTTTCTCAACTCTAAAATAATCCTGTAATCCTACCACGTTTTTAAACCTGCAGACTTCTTAGATCCATTCACGTAGGAAAGATTGCATTCGGTAGCACATTTGGTATACTATTCTTGACGAGGCAATCTTTAAATGTCAAAAGTGACAGGTTGTGAAGGGTCATAATTTCTACCGGTAGTTCTTTCACCAGTTGGAAAATGAACATCGATAACAAATATAAACATGTGCTATAACTTGTATAGAGCATGTTTAAGTGTACTGACCAACAAATTAAAGTACGATAATCACTTGTCGAAACATCGAAAGCACAGGGAGCATACAAACATCTGTCCCTAAAAGAATACTTGTTAGTAAGGACGACAAGCAAATGCAAGCCAACTAAAGTAACAGGCAAGAAAGAGGTGCAACACAACACAAGACTAGCACCACGAAACCTGAACTCAAGGCCGATGAATCCCAGAAGTATGATTCAGAAGACGACAACACCGACTTCAGAAAACTCGGAGAAACTGAAGCAGAGAAAAGCAACGGAGATATTTGTCCCAAGAAACATAGTGAAGGAACAAGTACCAGGAATAGGTGACTTCCTTCCTTAGCTAGCAGAGCACTCGCGTCTTAACAGATATAGCAATTGACTATTTGTTGGAACCTCTGTTATGAAGTAAGAAAAAGAAACGCGAAGGAATAAACAAAGACAAAAAGATAATGGAATAAAATACGGCATGGGGATTTGATTATTTGCTTGCAACTTTCGTCTGAGGACCTTTTCCTCTTTTCTTTGGCCTAATTGGTACGTAAACATGCCTGAAGCTTCTGTCTCCATCTTTATGGTCACGCATGATTCTCGTTCTATCTTACACTTTTAGTTCTTGGATTAGGCAAATGATAGGCTACTCTACTACTTCTGGTTCATTTTATTTCCTGGAAAAATTGACACGATTGGTAGATATTTTATAAAGAAACTATTTAAGAAATATGGTTGATTTTCAAGTGTTGGTTTGGATTTTAGGAAAGAGCTAAAAATCATTATTGGAAGTCTGGTGTTAGAAAACATAAGGAAATTGCTTGAATCAGTTACAAACCTATTCTACAAATATCAATTCATTCATACACTTTCCAATTTTACAAATTAAGTAACATTTGTGCAAAATTCCTTTGTAGTCTTTCTAATTAGTTTTTGACGGAAATTGTTGATGCGGCGGTATGCCAACATAGGACGGCTAGAAATGATGGATCATCATGTCAGTTATTTCTATTGAATTGACTAGAAAGACTACAAAAGTATAGGACTAAACTCGCATCCTTATAATAGGTTTAACACTGATTGAGTAATTTTCCCCAAAAAACTTAATTCAAGTTTAAGACAAATAAACCTATAATGCATGATCTCAAGAACTTGGCAGCAAGACTCAAGACCTCGAGCCTTGGACTCAAAATTAGAGCTGAACTGTTAGCCCCGAACTCAATATCTAAGAGTTAGCCGTTGAAAGTTGATCCAAGGACTTGTGACCCTGGCCCTAGATGCTCAAGTCTAGCCCTAGTGTCCAAAGCTTAGGGGAGAAGAATCGCACAAGTACCATAATTTTTTTGTTCGCTTGAGTGCCACATGTTAGCTATATGCCCTAAAGCAACCATATAATTTTTACGTATAATATATATGTCACTATGCTTCATTGACAAGTCTCTTAGCTGAATGCAATTACAGTGATTTTACTGAGAAAGCACCTCATTACCAAGAAGGTAAAAGAAAGAAAATACACAGACGCTCTTATGCTACAATAGGGTGCGGAGCATGACCAATCCTAGGATCATACTCAGTTTGCAACTTCCCTTTGGTTTCTTCAGTGGGCTTGGTCTTGGAGTGTGGGTGTACTCATCTGTATGGTGCATCAAGAGCAGCCATACATGAGTTATAAGCTCTCTGCACTTTATGATGAAGTTGGAGATTGCTGAACACTTTATGGCACCACATATTGCAGTCACGCCCATCGTCGGTAGTCTTGTCAAAAAGCTATCTCTTGGGCCGCTGATATTAAGCAAGACAGTGCTTATACTTGGAGAAGAATGATGAAGTTGAGAGGCTTATTGAAACCATATGTGAAATCTGTTATTGGCAATGGGTAGAATATTCTCCAAAGGTGAATCATTGGCATCCTTTTGGGACTCATTTAGACAATTTTCCAAGAAGAGCAGTATATGAATCCTCTTTAGGAATTCATCCAGAAGTTGCTGATGTAATCAGCAGCCAAGCTGCATTAGCAGACAAACTCAGATATGGAAGACAAGCATTAATTTCTCTGGTTCTGCCAAACGTGTCTTGGCATATACTTTTGTGGCTTCTCAAACTTTGGTTTCATCGTAGGGCGCCTGTAAACTCATGATGGAATGAAGGAACGATGTACCGGAGATGACAAGTGTGTGCTATGGAGTTGATAGGGAAAAATTACCTAATTAATCCTATATTTATTATATGGATATCAATTCAGTTCTAAAATTTTCAATTTTGACAATTTAGTTTTAAATCTTTGTGTGAAATTCCAATATAGTCTCTTTGGGCCAATCTTCATTGAAAATCACTAATGTGGCAATCTAATAATCATCAACCGTCCTACATGGCATCATAGTGTTAGCAATTTTTTTGGCGAAAATTGCTCTAAAGAACTACATTGATTTTCGTGCAAATGTTTATGACTCAATTAACAAAATTAGAAAGTTCATGATGAAATTGATATCCATACAATAGGTTTAGAACTTATTGGAAAATACTTGTCAATCGATAGCATGTGCTGAAAAGTCATCTATTTTTTGTCCATTAGTTCTTCGAGAAGTCTTGATTAAGATTCTAGAGTTAACTGGAATTTCAATATGGTCACCCAAACAAGGATTAAGTTTGAGATAATATAAAACAGGCAATTTGAGAAAATTCGTTTTTTATTATATCTTGCTTGGCATGACCTAGATTGAATTATATACACAACACAAAATTAACAAATAACTTAGAGAAAATATCGTATCGTGTTGTGTAGACAAAATAACCACCACCTTCCTCCAAGGTGGTCGCTATTTACTGCCACGACGAACTTCGTGAGGTCACCTGCCCATGACAATCGATAATTTAGGGGGGTTGCCTACCTCTTTCATAGGCAACCACCACCATACGGAACAAGTTTGGCTTGTGATTGATGGCATTATGTGGTAGTCATCATTTAAGTAGAATCGATACTAACATGACACAAAACACATGTTAACCCGTCATTTCTTAAAAGATAGAGAATTTCAACATGTTGAGACGCGTTGTATATTAAATATATATTTATATATACATGATAAATTATCATTTTTATGATTAGTTTAATCAAATTAATTTGATTCAAATTCACAGATAAATAAATAATTCAAAAACAACATAGAATAAATTTGCAATAAAAACATTAATCTACCATTTTTTAATATCATTCATTAGGAGAGGAATTGTATGTCACAAGAAATAAGAGTTGGAAGAGAAGAAAAAGCTAAATTTTCCATCTTTCCCCATTTATTATTTATTATTTTTTTTACATATTTATATTTTGATCCCTCATTTAGTAAAATTTTAAATTGATCTCATGCGTATCGGAATTAGATGTCAAGATTCCAAACTCGTAAGTCGAGATTTTAGGATAGAGTGTCGGAGAATATCGAAAGAATTAACCAGGTGTCTAATTTTTTGACATTTGTTGACCGAGTGTCAAAGTCTATCAAAGAGTGTTGGAATGTATAACACCACATAAAGGCTCTTAGAGAGTGTTGACGCTTCATATGTTGCCATCGCGGCAGGGCAACCAATGCTTGGTGGTGACGATAACGCTAGTCCATGTTAGCTACATCTAGCCAACCCGTGATCGAGATTAGGGGTGTCAGTAACCGAACTAAAAACCGAACCGAACCGAAAACCAAACCGAACTAAACTGAAAAGTTCAGTTTTTTCAGTTCGGTTAGTTTTTATCGGTGAACCAAACTGAACCAAACCAACAAATAAAAGTGGAGAAATAAAAGTGGGGAAATCTAAGTTTAACAGAAAAAAAAAAACAAAAACAAAAAGTGAAAACCAAAAGTTGAAAACCAAAAATTGAAAAATCGAACCGAACCAAACCAAAATTTTGGTTCGGTTCGGTTCGGTTTCAGTTTGGTTCAAAAAAATTTTCTAACAGTTCGGTTTGGTTCGGTTCGGTTCGAGTTTTGTTTTTCAAAAAACTGAACTGAACCAAACCAAACCGTTGACACTCGAGATAGGAAACTCTTAGGCGACCACCGGTGGCCTGAGTTTTGCGAAATTGCGCGGTGGGTGCTTGAGGTCAACGGGCAGCAAGTGTCAATAGCCATGAACAGCAGTGCCATGGTGGCTTTGCTGAGTGGGAAACAGAAACGTAGTTTTTATTTTCCTTCTGTTTATTTTTTCTCTTTTATCCTTTTTTACTTTTCCATATTTCAGATGAGATAATTTTATTCCACCCTTAGGTCCGAACAGACTATTCAATTTTTTATTCGTATGTATCCGGACTTTTAGAGAGTAGTGGACAACCATGGTATGGATTAGATAGCGAATTATAAAATCATAATTCAACGAAATAAATTGGTCAACAACTCGCTATACAAGAAAAATGCAAATAAAAAGCCTCTCAAATGAATAACGGATGAATTATATCTTCTCTCAAGCTTTTATTTTGAGTTATCATAAAAAAAAAATTAGATTTACTTAAAATTTGAAATATCATGTCCAAGACCAAGCGACCGAGAAAGGAACAAATTGATTCTTCTTAAAAGCAAACTGATCTTGCAAAACCAACCCCGAGCAAGAGCAATAATAAAAGAGTTCAACGGAAAGACAAATGAGATTATAGATTGATGTAACTATGTTGTCACACCCCAATTCACAAGAAAAAGGACATGACACGGCTGTTTTTTCACCAAATGGCGCAGCCTCAACATAACCAAAATTCAACCTATATATATATATGACAGAAAGGGTATTTGGTTACATATCATAGTACTTCTACAATCGAATCAAAACAATACCTTCTGTAAAACTAATTTATAAAGTTATCAACTTTGCACAAAATATCATCCCACAAAAATTGAATGCTCATGCCTATTCGCGACTCGCTGAAGAACCTAAAAAATAAGTATATGAGATGAGTGAGCTATCATAGCTTAATACATTTTTTCTAAGTGGATCGAGAAATCACTATGCACATTTAAAAACACAATCCTAACTCATTTTAACATAATATATAATCATAACTCAAATACTGAAAATACCAATAATCCAGTCCATTAGTCAATCTCATAAAACATATATTAATGGTCTATTTCATTGATCAATCTTATCAAACCATACATTAATGATCCATTCCATCGACTAAACTCAAATCACATGTTAATGGTCTACTATATTAACCCATTTCATGCTCAAATGTCTAGTCAAGGTCACACATAAGGCCCTTAACAAGACGACCAAGATTCCTTCCGAGACAAGATCTCCACTTATTATTAGACAGTGGCTCGGCCCACAAGAATATCCTAGACTATTATACGCATACCCACACGCCCCTTAGAGTTCACAAAGACATTGAACACCAACCACCAATTACAATATCCAGTAATCCAACATCAGAAGAAAAATCATATCACAACTAAAAATTTGATATATAAATATCAAAGTGTTCTTCAAAATGTCTTAAGATTCTTTCTAAAGAATTTCACAAATCATTTTCAAACAACAATTTAAATCAAATTCGAAATATAACTCAATCTTTCAAATAACGAAATGGTAGTAATAACTCAATCATATTTTATGTAACAAAATATGCATTTTATTAACTCATGGATTATATTATTCACCATGTTTCTCAAAACATGAATTTAAAATACAAAGAAGAAATAATGTCACTCACTTGAAAAAAACCAAAAATCAACTATGACGCATATTCGAACCACCTTAACAATTAATGGGAAAACAATATCAAAAGGCTAAGTAAAAAAAGAATATTCTTATAATGAATCACCTATCCTAGGCCTATTTGTTGATAAAACGACACCTATGTGCCACAAAAGCTCACATTTAGTGGAAACCCATCATTTTCCACTAGGCGCGGCCCATGCCCCAACTTCATCACACCATAACTTCTTCCACAAAATTCCGTTTCAAGCCATCTTATAATCTTTAGAAAGCTCTCTTAATATATAACAACAATCCCAACTCAGCCATCCCAAAACAGTACTGAAAACAGTGAAAAAATAGGCTCGAAGCTATTGTTCACTACAGTTCTAGAATGCGCCCCCAACTTTAAAATTTGGTTCCGGACAAACTGCAAGCTCAAATCACGATCCGTAAGATGCTATAGCTTCATAACATCCCAAAGTATAATTTCTACAAAAATATGTAGCTCAACGACTCAAAAATCGGGTTTTGCCACACAAATATCCAAGAAATCCGAATTTTGAGACCTAATTGCTGCGATTGCTTCAAGTAGGTGATTAAAGGCTTCAATTTCTTACCGGCATTGCAAAACACACTTGAGTCGGCTTGTGAGGCGTCCGAATCACGAGCGTGCCAAAATTTTTCCCTTTTTCCCTTTTTCCTTTCTCTCCTCTCCCTTGTTTCTTTCTTTTCCCTGCTTTTGCCCGTGCTCTTGCCGTGCTCTTCCCTTTCTCTCCCTCTCTCTCTTTAAAAAACACAGCCAAAGCTTTCTCCACTTTCCTTTAGCTTATATTGTTGACTTTTCAAACTCTTTCTTGCCCTTTTTTTTTTATTATTTAAAGCCCATATATTACATATGTTCACTGTTCCAATTCTATTGACACATTTAGGCTAAACTCGACCAATTTAGCTACAAGTGTAAACCTTGCCATGTTACCCAAATAGAATTTGCTGCCGTGCAGAACTAAAACTACTTCTACAACTACGCCACTATGAAAGATACATTCAAGTATTTACAAAGAGCCCTCCACACCTTGTCTTCACCCTTAGTACAATCCCTTCTCTCTTGGGTGTACATATGGGTTTCACTCTTGCTACCACTTAGTATCAGCAGTCAAAAGCTATTACAAATGTGCTCCTTTGTCCATGATTTCTTGCAAGAATAATCTTGAAATATCATACTTGATTGCTATGAACTTTATCTTCAATTTTAAAACTCCAGCGATCATAAAGTATATACCTGGAAACTCCAAGTTTGCATTGCCTGGTCAAATGCGGAGCCTCCGCTTTGCTCATATCACATTAAGTTTGCAAATTATTACGCTTAGTGAATCTCCCTCGCATGATTGTAAAACCTGCATGGTCAATTTATAAATTTCCGCAACACTTAAGAAAGCTTATCAAATACTTTTGATTTAGTTGTCATTGAACGATGTTTTTCAACATTATGAATGTGGTCCGAGTACTACCAAAGGAAGAAACTCTCCCCTCCAAAATCACCTGCCCAGTGACTAGTATGTCAGACCGTAGACAAGTTAACAACAAAACAACAATCCTCATCGTTACGGGTTTCATAAGATTAAACTACTTTCTGAGCAATGAGAGAGCAAGTGAGTGTAAAGAAAACAAGCCTTTTGTATATAATGGATCTACATCCAACATATATGTCACTATGCTTCATTGACAAGTCTCTTAGCTGAATGCGATTACAGTGATTTTACTAAGAAAGCACCTCTTTACCAAGAACAAAAAGACAGAACACACATACCCCATGCTACAATCGGATGCAGAGCATAACGAACCCTAGGATCATGACTTATTTTGCTACGTTTATCTGGTTTCTTAGGTGTGTTTCTCCTTGGGAGTGTGGGAGTACTTATCAGTCATGTGCATCAAGAGCAGCCAAACATGAGTTATAAGCTCTCCGCCTTGTCGCAACAGTTTCGTGTGATGGTAAACTTGACAATTATACGCAGCATAGCACAACATCTCCACCCAAATGCTGCTTATAATCTGCCACTTGTTGTTCTTGCCCTTCAGTTTTGCAGCCAATTCCTTTGCGTCCGACAGCACACGCCACTTCCTGGTGATTATGGTTCCCTTCTTATCCAGGGAGGGTTCAAGCACATTCTCTTCTGAAGACAATGTCTTCAAGGCCTCACTGCGGTCTCTGTACCTGAGAAACGGCTTCAATATGGCACAAGCATGCTCCAATGTGATTTTGGCAGTTGTTAGGGACAATGTGTAGGGTCGCAGTGCTAGAAGGTATATCATGTAATTAGACAGCAGTTCACTTCCCTTACAGTCCGGAGAATTATCAGGCTCTGAAAGGCAGATGTTCGTTGCAATGTGCCAAATGATGATGCTTTTGTCAAATGTTGTGGAGATTGTGGAGATGTTTCTTTCCAACACTTTAATGGCTTCCTGTGTCCACTCCATGTTACCCCTGAGTTTGTGAGCTTCAAGTGTCCACTCGCCACGTTTGTTGAAGGGCTTTTTGTCTCTGATCATGTCGAACTTTTCCATATTTTCCACCAGCAATACCTTGAGATAGCCAGGGATTTTCGTGAGAGAAGGATGCTTTCTCCATGTCACTTCTTTTTTGCCGAAGTGTTTGAGGATTCTCCCAATGGACCATGAGCGGTCATTGTACAGGCTATGATCCAACAAGTTGACTTGCCCAACTGAGTTCGACCACCTTTCCCTCATCATATACCTTTTAGCTAAGGATTTCAATAGCCTTGTCGACATGAGGCAGTTTATACAGCTCATCACCGCAATGGCCCATGCTGAAAAAGGTTGCAGAACAATTTGGTAACCTTCTAGGGCGGTGACTCCTATCAACAAGGCGTAAGTGTAGGTGATGTACACGTCTATAAAGAAGGCACTCTTGAAAATAACGGCAAATCCACACAAGGCTGAGACTAGACAGGAAAAGGTAATGAAGCGGCAGATAAGACCAAGCGACTTATAGAGAATTGGTTGCTTAGTGTAAAGTACGTCAAACATGAATCCAAGTTCGACCTCGGTTGTGATGAAGGTTAAATCGCGCTCTACAGTTAATCGAGATTCTGATAGCGACTCTGGGTGGTAGAGCCAGTTTACAATGTGGGGCTTCAAGCATTGGAACCGATGATACGCCTTCAAGATGATCGTTTGCTCCATCGACAATCTGGGCCTGTCGGGCCTGTCGAAAAACTTGCCAACAGTTTCCTCATTGAAGATATCCTCGGCTGATATGCTCGACCCCTTCCAGTATACGTACGTGAGGGCCCAAACCGTCACCGCTGCTCGAATGATCCCAGCAGCAAACAAGGGGAAGTACAAAAATCGGATGGGGGACGTGCTGTCCCAGCAGCGAATCAGGATGCAGAAGACGAAAACGGCCCTGACAAACAAATTCAGCATCTGTCGGTAACTGAGGCGGTTGTCCTCAACCGAGTATGCAGTTATGGAGTCAGGGTTCCCAAGCTGCATCAAGAGCAACGGTGCAAGCAACCCCTTGAGCTCGGTAATGTAGTCCGGTCGATCAGAATGCTCGATCTGGACAACAGTGAGCTTGCCAATGGCGATAGTCACGAAGTAAGAAGAGAGCAAATAGGTGATTTGGATGACGTATTTGATGATGTCCGAAGTCATGTACCTCCGGCGGCTGCCGAAGATGGCGAGGGTGATCTGGCAAGTGAGGCTCATGGCGACCAGCGATTGGATGCCCCATGCTTCCCATAAATCTATTGATGCAGGCCATTCGGTACTGACTATGGATGATATCAGACTGAACGATTTCATGGGGACGTGATGTCTTCTGCTGTTCTTCCTGAGAAACAACCGTGCAAGTGAAATTAATAACGATGAGAATGGATGAACCGCCTTGGACTCATTCTGAAGAGTTAAGTATAAATCTCTAAGCTTCTTGTTGCATTCATTCAATATGTTCAGTAAGATTTTGGGATCCTAACACTGCTTTAATTCTTCCATTAAAACGAATGAGATTTATTTCGTCTTGCTCCCCTGCATGAGCGAAACCCACTCGAAAAGGAGAGAGTGGTTTCAGAAGTCTATAAGCAATGCTAGGTGCTAGTTTTGCTAGAACAGATCTACGAATTTAATGCATTCAATGAGATGGCTAGTTGCAGAAGGACATCCTAAGAAGCGACTCATGTTCAAATACCCAACTGCCAATACTTGCATTAATTAACGGACTGGTAAGGTAAACCAGTTCAGTACACCAAGCATTTCCCAAACATCAAATATGAGATCATCGAGACCCACACATGCTTTATTTTCCTGAATAGATCATCGACACACTCCTAAAACAGAATAAATGTTCAGAGACAAATGAACTAATGACAAGATGATGAATTTTCTGGAAAAATAAAGGAAGTGCAAATTGGTCTGGCAAGAAACCGAAGCCTTACTATGCTGGTGACTCCCAAGAAGCTGACGAATTAGGTTCTTCCTAACAATAGAAATGGCACCGAGAATGCCTGTGTTCCTAACACTTGTGGGGAAGCTTAGTTAAATTCAATTTTGAAGAGACAATAAGAGGGAATACACAAAGAAAGCAGAGATTTGATTACTTACTTGTAACTTTAATCTGCGATTCTTTGTCTCTTTGTTCCTTCCGACAGCGACAAATCAGGTATAAGATTTTTAACTTTACACTATTGTTGGATCAATTCTCGAGGGGTGTAAACTCTTCTGAAAGTATGCAAAGAATTCACTCTTACACTTTTTTAGGTAAAAGTCACCGGGCTCAAACTATTGCAATTTAAAAAAGCAATGCGTAAACTTCCAATTTATTAATAGTCTCTCAACTTCGCATAGCAAGATCAATTATATTCACTATCGTTCATAAGTTTTCGTAATCACACGATTATTTGGATTTTGGAATATATTTTCATATAAATTCATTTCTTAAACCAACCCATAATAAAGTAACATATTTTTTCACTTTATATTTTTAGTACTTAGGAATATTACAATAGTGACATTTAAGTATAATAGTTTAAGTAGAACCTCATTTACAAGAGACTTAGGATCTAAATATACTAGGCATCAATCTCTCTCTCCAGTTGCCATTCCCTGTAATCATCATTTTTTTTCTTTTTACATTAATCTTCATACCTCCACGTCACAGAAATTCCAAGGGTCCCGTTGTGCTCCCAATACTGCTACCATTATCTTGCATCCACCCATACTCCAAACGATATCCGCATCTATAGTTAATAGAATGCAAATGACCTTACATCGCTTTATTTCTTAAATTTGTATTCTACAAAGCACGTGAAGTTTGGGAAAATTGTCCAAAAAATTTTAAACCTATTGCATTTTTATCAATTTGGTCATAAACTTTTTAATTTCGTCAATTGAGTCATAAATATTTTCAAATTTTCCTAATTGAGTCTACCTAGTCAATTTTAACTAGAAATCATAGATGTAACTGTCAGTTGTCCTATATGACATGGTTGGCATTGACATGGATAATTTTTATAAAGTTTCTAAAAATTATGATTTTTTAATATTTTTTTGCTTTTTTCTTTCTTAGTTTTCCTATATTTTCAGGGTCACTGGCCAACCCTTGCCACTCACAGGTAAGCGCTTTGCAACCCTTACTGCAGCCTCACATCCCAGTCCTCACAATATTTGGGCAAGGATCGCACACAAGAAAAGGAAAAGAAACAAAGAAAAATAAAAATAAATCAAAATTATTTTTACAAAATTGTAAAAAATTGTCTACATTAGCATTAGCTATCCTACGTGACACTACTAATGTCTAGTCAACAATTTTAGATTAAAATTAACCTAATTGACTCAACTATCAAAAAGTTTAGAACTTAACTAGAAAAAAAATTAAAAGATTTAGGATTGAATTGATAATAACGCAAAAGGTTTAGGACTTTTTGGACAATTTTTCCTGTAAAATTGTCATTGCACACTGCTTGCTTAGGCACTTATCTGATTGCACCAACAAACCTCAACTCTACTGATTTGCAGTCACAGAATGCTCTAGAAATACGTCTTGGCGTATGACATTTGACTGGTAAATCCCCCGAAACAAAACATATTGTTTTGCCTCAGCGAGCGAAGATGTTATACTTATTACTGGCATTGGATGAAGCACTTTCTGCATTGGAAATTAAGGCATGATAGCGTAGCAAAGGTTGTGATCGAAAAGATGGATCTGATATTGTTTAGGAATACTGAGAATTCACTGCTCACAAAACGGATGTCAAGAAGGAGGAGTAACGGGAGATGATAGAGTTAACAGTCGCAAAGTATAGCTAACTTCAGGGACAAACACAAAATTTTCCTTCAGCTTTTATTGTTGACTTTTCAAACTCTTTCTTTTCCCTTTTTTTTTTAATTATTTAAAGACCATATATTAGATATGTTCACTGTTCCAATTCTATTGACACATTTAGGCTAAACTCGACCAATTTAGCTAGGAGTGTAAACCTTGCCATGTTACGCAAGTAGAATTTGCTGCTGTGCAGAACCAAAACTTCTTCTACAACTACGCCACTATGAAAGATACATTCAAGTATTTACAAAGGGCCCTCCACACCTTGTCTTCACCCTTAGTACCATCCCTTCTCTCTTGGGTGTACATATGGGTTTCACTCTTGCTACCACTTAGTATCAGCAGTCAAAAGCAATTACAAATGTGCTCCTTTGTCCGTGATTTCTTGCAAGAATAATCTTGAAAAATCATACTTGATTGCTATGAACTTTATCTTCAATTTCAAAACTCCAGCGATCATAAAGTATATACCTGGAAACTCCAAGTTTGCACTGCCTGGTCAAATGCAGAGCCTCCGCTTTGCTTATATCACGTTAGGTTTGCAAATTATTACACTTAGTGAATCTCCCTCGTATGATTGTAAAACCTGCATGGTTAATTTATAAGTTTCTGCAACACTTAAGAAAGCTTATCAAATGCTTTTGATTTAGTTGTCATTGAACGATGTTTTCCAACATTATGAACTTGGTCTGAGTTCTACCAAAGGAAGAAACTCTCCCCTCCAAAATCACCTGCCCAGTGACTAGTATGTCAGACCGTAGACAAGTTAACAACAAAACAACAATCCTCATCGTTACGGGTTTCATAAGATTAAACTACTTTCCGAGCAATGAGAGAGCAAGGGAGTGTAAAGAAAACAAGCCTTTTGTATATAATGGATCTAAATCCAACATATATGTCACTATGCTTCATTGACAAGTCTCTTAGCTGAATGCGATTACAGTGATTTTACTAAGAAAGCACCTCTTTACCAAGAACAAAAAGAGAGAACACACATACCCCATGCTACAATCGGATGCAGAGCATAACGAATCTTAGGATCATGACTTATTTTGCAACTTTTATCTGGTTTCTTAGGTGGGTTTCTCCTTGGGTGTGTGGGAGTACTTATCTGTCATGTGCATCAAGAGCAGCCAAACATGAGTTATAAGCTCTCCGCCTTGCCGCAACAGTTTCGTGTGATGGTAAACTTGACAATTATACGCAGCATAGCACAACATCTACACCTAAATGCTGCTTATGATCTGCCACTTGTTGTTCTTGCCCTTCAGTGTTACAGCCAAATCCTGTGCGTCCGACAGCACACGCCACTTCCTGGTGATTATGGTTCCCTTCTTATCCAGGTAGGGTTCAAACACCTTCTCTTCTGAAGACAATGTCTTCAAGGCCTCACTGCGGTCTCTGTACCTGAGAAATGGCTTCAATATGGCGCAAGCATGCTCCAATGTGATTTTGGCAGTTGTTAGGGACAATGTGTAGGGTCGCAGTGCTAGAAGGTATATCATGTAATTGGACAGCAGTTTGCTTCCCTTACAGTCTGGAGAATTATCAGGCTCTGAAAGGCAGATGTTCGTTGCAATGTGCCAAATGATGATGCTTTTGTCAAATGTTGTTGTTGTGGAAATGTTTCTTTCCAACGCATCAATGGCTTCCTCTGTCCACTCCATGTCGCCCCTGAGTTTTTGAGCTTCAAGTGTCCACTCACCGCGTTTGGTGAAGGGCTTTTTGTCTCTGATCACGTCGAACTTTTCCATATTTTCCACCAGCAATACCTTGAGAGAGCCAGGGATTTTGAAGTGAGAGCAATGCTTTCTCCAGGTCACATCTTTTTTGCCGAAGGGTTTGAGGATTCTCCCAATGGACCATGAGCGGTCATTGTACAGGCTATGATCCAACAAGTCGACCTGCCCAACTGAGTTCGACCACCTTTTCCTCTTCATATACGTTTTAGCTAAGAATTTCAACAGCCTTGTCGACCTGAGGCAGTTTATACGGCTCATCGCCACAATGGCCCGCGCCGAAAATGGTTGCAGAACAATTTGGTAACCTTCTAGGGCGGTGACTCCTATCAACAAGGCATAAGTGTAGGTGATGTACGCGTCTATCAAGAAGGCACTCTTGGAAATAACGGCAAATCCACACAAGGCTGAGACTAGACAGGAAAAGGTAATGAAGCGGCAGACAAGACCAGGCCATTTATAGAGAATTGGTTGCTTAGTGTAAAGTACGTCAAACATGAATCCAAGTTCGACCTCGGTTGTGATGAAGACTAAATCGGGCTTTACAGTTAACCGAGATTCTGATAGCGACTCTGGGTGGTAGAGCCAGTTTACAATGTGGGGCTTCAAGCATTGGAACCGATAATACGCCTTCAAGACGATCTTTTCCTCAATTGACAATTTAGGCCTGTCGGGCCGGTTGATAATTTTGCCTACAGCTTCCTCATCGAAGATATCCTCGGCTGATATGCTCGACCCCTTCCAGTATACGTACGTGAGGGCCCAAACTGTCACTGCTGACCGAATGAACCCAGCGGCAAACAGGGGGAAGTACAAAAATCGGATGGGGGACGTGCTGTCCCAGCAGCGAATCAGGATGCAGAAGACGAAAACGGCCCTGACAAACAAACTCAGCATCTGTCGGTAACTGAGGCGGTTGTCCTCAACCGAGTATGCAGTTATGGACTCAGGGTTCCCAAGCTGCATCAAGAGCAACGGTGCCAGCAACCCCTTGAGCTCGGTAATGTAGTCCGGTCGATCAGGATGCTCAATCTGGACAACAGTGAGCTTGCCAATGGCGATAGTCACAAAGTAAGAAGAGAGCAAGTAGGCGATTTGGATGACGTATTTGATGTTGTTTGACGTCATGTACCTCCGGCGGCTGCCAAGGATGGCGAGGGTGATCTGGCAAATGAGGCTCATGGCGACCAGCGATTGGATGCCCCATGCTTCCCATAAATCTCTTGATGCAGGCCATTCGGTACTGACTATGGATGATATCAGACTGAACGATTTCATGGGGACGTGATGTCTTCTGCTGTTCTTCCTGAGAAACAACCGTGCAAGTGAAATTAATAACGATGAGAATGGATGAACCGCCTTGGACTCATTCTGAAGAGTTAAGTATAAATCTCTAAGCTTCCTGTTGCATTCATTCAATATGTTCAATAAGATTTTGGGATCCTAACACTGCTTTAATTCTTCCATTAAAACGAATGAGATTTATTTCGTCTTGCTCCCCTGCATGAGCGAAACCCACTCGAAAAGGAGAGAGTGGTTTCAGAAGTCTATAAGCAATGCTAGGTGCTAGTTTTTGCTAGAACAGATCTACGAATTTGATGCATTCAACGAGATGGCTAATTGCAGAAGGACATCCAAAGAAGCGCCTCATGTTCAAACACCCAACTGCCAATACTTGCATTAATTAACGGACTGGTAAGGTAAACCAGTTCAGTACACCAAGCATTTCCCAAACATCAAATATGAGATCATCGAGACCCACGCATGTTTTATTTTGCTGAATAGATCATCGACACACTCCTAAAACAGAATAAATGTTCAGAGACAAATGAACTAATGACAAGATGATGAATTTTCTGGAAAAATAAAGGAAGTACAAATTGGTCTGGCAAGAAACCGAAGCCTTACTATGCTGGTGACTCCCAAGAAGCTGACGAATTAGGTTCTTCCTAACAATAGAAATGGCACCGAGAATGCCCGTGTTCCTAACACTTGTGGGGAAGCTTAGTTAAATTCAATTTTGAAGAGACAATAAGAGGGAATACACAAAGAAAGCAGAGATTTGATTACTTACTTGTAACTTTAATCTGCGATTCTTTATCTCTTTGTTCCTTCCGCCAGCGACAAATCAGGTATAAGATTTTTAACTTTACACTATTGTTGGATCAATTCTCGAGGCGTGTAAACTCTTCTGTAAGTATGCAAAGAATTCACTCCTACACTTTTTTAGGTAAAAGTCACCGGGCTTAAATTATTGCAATTTAAAAAAGCAATGCTTTTACCCTAGTAGCCACCCTTTCAACATGAAATGGGGAGGTGAATGATTCGAATCTCCACCTTATCGGGAAGTTGGGGTGGGGACAAAATAGTTTCAAATGTGAGTTTCGACTTCAACACCCTATAAAGAGACATGTCAAAAGTCTGACCGTGAGAGTTAGAATAAGAATAGAGTAGGACCGACAAAAATAAAAATAAAAATAAAATAAGCGATGCCTAAACTTCCAATTCATTAATAGTATCTCAACTTCGCATAACAAGATCAATTAGTTATTCACTATCTTCCACAAGTTTTCGTAATCACACGATTGTCTAGATTTTGGAATATATTTTCATATAAATTCATTTCTTAAACCAACCCATTATAAAGTAACATATATTTTTTTTCACTTTTTTATTTTTAGTACCTATGAATATTACAATACTGACATTTAAGTATAATAGTTTAAGTAGAACCTCATTTACAAGAGACTTAGGATCTAGATATACTGGGCATCAATCCCTTTCTCCAGCCGCCATTCCCTGTAATCATCATTTTTTTTTTAGTTTCCTTTACATTAATCTTCATACATCCACATCACAGAACTTCCAAGGGTCCCTCTGTGCTCCCAATGCTGCTACCATTATCTTGCATCCACCCATACTCCAAACGATATCCGCATCAATAGTTAATAGAATGCAAATGACCTTATATCGCTTTATTTCTTAAATTTGTATTCTACGAAGCACATGAAGTTTGGAAAAATTGTCCAAAAAATTTTAAATCTATTGTTTTTTTTACCAATTTAGTCATAAATCTTTCAAGTTTTGCTAATTGAGTCTACCCAGTCAATTTTAGCCATAAATTATAGACATAAATGTCAGTTTTCCTACGTGATACAGTTGGCATTAACATGGACAATTTTTACAAATTTTCTAAAAATTATGATTTCTTATAATTTTTTTTATATTTTTCTTCTTTTTTCTTTCTTAGTTTTCCTATATTTTCAAGGTCACTGGCCAACCTTGCTACTCACAAGTGAGCGCTTCACAACCCTCGCTATGGCCTCACCCCGCAATCCTTACAATATCCGGGCAAGGGTCGCACACAAGAAAAGGAAAAGAAACAAAGAAAAATAAAAATAAATCAAAATTATTTTTAAAAAAATTGTAAAAAAAATCATCTACGTTAGCATCGGCTGTCCTATGTGACATTACTAGTGTCTATGTCAACAATTTTAGATTGAAATTAACCTAACTGATTCAACCATCAAAAGGTTTATGACTTAGTTAGAAAAAAATTAAAAAATTTATGATTTAATTGGTAATAGCGCAAAAGGTTTAGGACTTTTTGGACAATTTTTCCTGTAAAATTGTCACTGCACACTACTTGCTTAGGCACTTATCTGATTGCGGCAATAAACCTCAACTCTACTGATTTGCAGTCACAGAATGCTCTAGAAATACATCTTGGCATATGACATTTGACAGGTAAATCCCCCGAAAGAAAAGATATTGTTTTGCCTTAGCAAGCGAAGATGTTATTACGGGCATTGGATGAAGCACTTTCTGCATTGGAAATTAAGGCATGATAACGTAGGAAAGGCTGTGTTCAAAAGGATGGATCTGATATTGTTTAGGAATACTGAGAATGCACTGCTCACAAAACGGATGTCAAGAGGGGGGAGTAATGGGAGATAATAGAGTTAACAGTCGCAAAGTATAACTAACTTCAGGGACAAACTCAAAATTTTCTTGCTTTTGCCTTGATTGGAATTTGGTTAGGATCATGGATTAATTTAATGACGTAAGTAATTTGGTCATTTCTTTCAATTTATGAATACCATCTGGATGATAAACAAAGATAACAATTTCCACTCATTTTTGTCTTTTCAGAATTTTTAAAGCTTCAACACTAGAGTTGACTGTTTATATGGAATTTGTTATTAACCGTTGAGTATCATATAAGATTAATATATTTTCTAATAGTTGTCATTTTAAGAGCTAATTAATAAGATGCAAGTTGATCATTTATTCTAAATTTGCATACGAATCATATATGTTGATGCTAGGTAATAAAAAGAGATTTTCCTCGGACTTTTCATTTTAAAAGCCAATTGTACAACCATTAAGTCAGCATTTGTCGTGACCCTCCTAAGGTGAGATCGTTGAGGAGGTCAACAAATTGCCATGCATTTGCTGAAAAAAAAAAAAAAAAACAAATTGCCATGCAAGCACGGATTGTCCCTCTTGCATGGTGGCGCTTACCCTTGGCTCGGGTTCTTCCAAACTCTATCGGTTGCAAAATGATTTGATTTGGTTAATTTATCATAGGTGTACTTGTTTTGGTAGTCAAAAAATCAATTTAAAATAATTTTGTGACAGGTGAATCAGTTTGGAGTTTTTTGCAGTATTAATACTAAAATATTTGATATTTCTTTCTTTGTTCTCTCATTTGAAATTGATCACTACAAGACAATTAATTTGCACCATTCCGATAATCCAATGAATATTTGATTGAGCTCTCTTGTAAATCTGCGGCAATTTACCGCCGAAGTGGTTGGTCTAGCGGTAATATACCCAATAGACCAGCAGGCTACCACAAGATCGCAAATTAAAAACAGGCCGAACGTCTGAAACACTTGTGCTATGTGGCCTAGCTGTCACGGGAGCTCGAGGTCCATGCTGGAGTGGCCGTTCAGAGCTGGTCGTCACGAGCTTGACTAGGGTGAGCATCGTACTAGAGCTCGAGCAGTCACTAGGGGTGAGCAGCGGTCTAGGGTCGACCCTGGACCGACCCTGGATCGGCCCAACCCTGCCGGTCCTGGTCCGGTTCCCAAGGGGACTGGGTCGGTCCTTGGTCCTGAAATTTCAGGACCAACACTGTGCGGGTTGGTCCTCGGTTCTAAGAATTTTGGGTCGGTCCAACCCTGGACCAACCCTGTATATTATATTATATTATATTATTTATAATTCTTTTATATATTCAAACATAAGTAAAATGTATGTTATGTTATATTATATTGAGATGTTTTATCAATAGCACTAATAGTAATTTCAATTTAAAACTTTTGTTAAGTATTAATTATGTGTCGTTTGTTTTGTTTTCAAGTGTTTAGAAGTTTAAGTGAATTAACAAGATGTGAAGTTATATATTCATGGTTTATATTAAGTATTTTGAACTTTTTAGGGTTTAATTGTATTTTACTAATGAATTTCAGTTGTACTTTGCTTTTTCAATTTGTGTCAAATGGTAGAAGTTTTTGAGAAGTAGAGTAGTACTATAGTTGCTATGGTGATTTGCTAGTCAAGTGGTGTGAAACTCATTTTTTAGTTGAGTGGACTCTACATGATCAAATACAAGAAAACGCTTTTGCATATGGTGATATAAATATTAAAGGTAGATGATTACAAGAACTTTCCATCTTGTTCCATATCTCGATGAGTAGTTAGCAGGTATAAAATTTCTATTATTGTGTCATCTTAAATTTGCTAAATATGTATTGATATTTATAGTTTAGTTGCACAATACTGTATTGTCGATGGATGTATAATTTGAATTTGTAGATTTGCTTTTTTAAGGAGTATAAAAAATAAGACGAAAAAAATTATCGATCGGTCCCGGGTTGACCCTAGAACCGGACCAAACCCATTGGGTCGGTCCGATCCTTGGTCCTAGGCTCAATAGGGTCGGTCCTCGGTCCTAAAAATTCAGTACTGACACTGTACGGGTTGGTCCTAGGGTTAGGGGGTGGCCCGGACCAACCCGGACCATGCTCACCCCTAGCAGTCACAACCTAGTAGAGCCATGAATAAATTGCGGAAGGAGAAAGAATGAGTGAGTGAGCGAGCGACCGATATTCTTTTGTTTTTTTTCTTGTTTTTCATTTTGTATGATGACGTTAGCTAAATTTTATCCACGTCATTATATGTCACGCCCCGATCCTCGAGCACGCACACATCCTTCTAGCTTGGTCGATTTTATAATGCGATATCCCAGGACAATATATCGCCGACCCTTTCATTTTTAAGCACATGCGGAAGCAATTAAAATCCCCAGACAATAAAACGATGGGATAGAAAAGCAGGGCCATATTTTTCATATTGAAATTTATAACCAAAGTTTTGTACATGATATCAACTAGAGAACTTCATAACTATTCACATCAATTTAAATTCACAAAAGAAGATGAAATCTCAATCCCTTCAGGTCATACTAAAAATCTCTCTCGGTATTATCTCCTTCTTCCAAAAGTCCTTCTACTCAGGTTTCATCTCCGAGTTCTCCTTCTTAGACTCCTCCTCATCAGCTCCTCATCGGGGTCCTGAAATGTTTTTCCCCAAACTGGGATGAGACTACGTCTCAGTGAGTTCTACCCCACTAAGCCCGATTAGTAAACCATTATACTAAAGGCTGCCTAAACACGCATGGGTCAGAAGACGTACCTTAGCATCAGATCCCACCTGCAAGTCAGTACAATTCATAATAGGCACTCAAGCAATCATATCGCGGATCGAAGCATCGATCAAACCATCCTAATCGATCACAAGCCAACAAGACCACTCACGGTCATTTCCAATCAATCGGTCAATTCACAACATCAGATCAATCAATGATCAATCGACCTAGTCCATTACATGACATCACGACCCATGCTTGGTCGGCACATTCAATACTATCTATAAGTCCGACCATAGTCCAGGACTGCTCACTCTAAGTTGATATATAGATAATATAGCTCACCCAAAGCTGATAATAAGGTATACTGCTCACCCAAAACTGGCATATCGCTCGAAGGCCGATATAGTATACCGGTATATTGCTCACCCAAAGCTGACATATCGCCCGAAGGCCGATATAGTATACCATATGCTCACCCAAAGCTGATAATAAAGTATACTACTCACCCAAAGCTGACATATCGCCCGTAGGTCGATATAGTATCTTGCATATCTTGCTCACCCAAAGCCGACATATCGCCGAAGGCCGATATAGTATACCCTATGCTCACCCAAAGCTGATAATAAAGTATCTTGCTCACCCAAAGCTGACATATCGCCGTAGGTCGATATAGTATCTTATATCGCTCACCCAAAGCTGACATATCGCCCGAAGGCCGATATAGTATACCCTAAGCTCATTAAAATGTCATTTTGAATCAGCGAGCCCACGTGCATTCTCCAAGGCGATGCATCAAGTCACCGAGCCCACGTGTCTCTTCAAGATGCCAAATGTACTCATTGGGACCACGTGCATTCTCCGAGGTAATGCATCAAATTACCGAGCCCACGTGCCCTTTTAGATGCCAAATGCCATTTCTAAAGTAATTATCCACAATTAAATCAATTCAGTACAATTTAAAGCTTAATTAAATAAACGGACTGTGCCACGATGATCAGCACGAGATTTCAGTCGCTGGATATCTCAGCCTTAATTTCCGAAAATAAATAAATAAATAATAAATTTCGAAAATTAATTATTAAATATTAAAAATTCGTTTAGCTCAAAATAAGGCCCAATTAAATAAACGAACTTCACCACGGTCATCAGCATAAATTTCCGGTCATGGGCCATCCCAGTTGAATTTTCGGAAAATAAATAATTATTTAATTAATTTCGAAAATTAATTAATATTAAAAAATCAATTTAGCTTAAAATAAAGCCCGATTAAATAAACGGACTTCACCACAGTCATCCGCATAATATTCTGGTTCCAGACCATCTCCTTGAATTTTCGGAAAATAAATAATTATTTAATTTAATTCCGAAAATTAATATTTAAATGCCAAAGATCTCACTTAGGCCCGAATCATCAAATTGAAGCTCAATTAGGGGTCCGAAAATTCCCGAGACACTCCCAATAAATAGTAGACCACGTCTACTTGTTAATTGCGCAATCAATTTATCTAAATCACATCACAATTGACTAATAATTGCTAATTAATTCTAATCTAACAACCTAAACATAATTAATTAAAACTAAACCAACCTAAAGCATAATTAGCCAACTAATCCAGGATTAGTGAGATTACTCACCAAATCGCGCGCAAATCGGACCAATCCGACGGCGGCGACGCGAGGAACAATTCTTCCCAAAGCGGGCCTCGGGTTCGGGGCCGGAAACGGCCCAAAACGGCCTTGAACAGTGCTGGAAACCCATTTTTCCAGCTGCTGTTCATGGCCAAACGAAGCTGATCTCGATGGCTGAGATGGCGGAGCAAGGCCGGCGGAGGGCGAGGGGAACGTCGGGGAGGCTCGGCGGTGACCGGACGGGGTTGGGCGGTGGTCGGAGGTGGCCGGATTGCATTGGACGGAGGCCGAACGGCTGGGACGGCGCACGCAGCGACGGACGGCGGGACGGCGGGCGCTGGCGGCGGTGCGGCGGCGGAACGAGCGGCGAGCGGGCGGCTATCGCTCGCTCCGGCTTGCGGTTCGCACGCGAAAAAGAAGAAGGAGAAGAAGGGCTGGTTCGGTCGCTCGGACGTGCGGAGGAAGAAGGAGAAGAAAGAGAGAGAGAGAGAGAGAGAGAGAGAGAGAGAGAGAGAGAGAGAGAGAGAGAAAAATAAGCATTGACTGGTCAAAGAAGAAAAGAGAGAGAGAATGGGCGGTGGGGAATTCGCACGAGGGGGAAAGGGAGAGGAGAGAGGAGAGAGAAAGAAAAGAGAGAAAAGAAAAGAGAGGAAAAAGAGAGGAAAAAGAGAGAAAAAGAAAAGGGGGGGAGAGAGAAAAAGAAAAATAAAATGCATACTTCCTTTACGCAAATTTTCCTTTTCTCTTTCTATTTTAATTTGGTCTTCAATTTTTCCTCCGATAATTTCTTTATTGAAATTTCGGACCCGTCAATAAATTGACGGCGATGAGACAGGATCCTATTTATCCAGTCAAATTAAAACCCGAAAATCTGGATGTCACATTATATACTCTAACATTATCTAATGGCCATGTTTGTCGGATTTGGCTGATTTTTTTTTTTTTTAATCTCACTCATCTTTTCTACATACATGTGTGTGCAGTGCTCAGGAAGACTGAACCCCAAAGCTGGTACTCTCCGGCCCATCCCCACAATCCCTTTACCAACAGGTCCGTATGCCCGTGGGCGGATCTAGCTGATTTGGTGTTAGAAGAATTTGCTATTAGTTAATGAAATTAGGAGAATTGATTAGACCAATTAAAAATGAAAGGGATAAGTATGCATAAATCCTAAAACTTATTGTGAAAGTGTGATTGAATTTTAACACTTTCAAGAAATCGTAATCAAGTCCCCAAACTTATCAAATTTATACAATTAAGCCCCTAAAATTGAACGGAAAATGATTATGAGTTTTTATTATTTTCTTAAAATGCATGATGCTAATGTAACCTACAGCAAGCGCCACATCAGAATTTAAAAAAAAAAAACTTTAAAAGGAAAAAAGGAAAAGAAGAGGATGAAACTCGAATTAGTTTCATCATTTCCTTAATAACTCTCCAATCTCCTAGTTCAACCCTAGCTTAGTTAGAGAAATTGTGACTCAAAACCTCTAATCACTAGAATTAGCATCCATCAATCAAACAATCAACGAATGTTTAAATCAATCGATTAGGTATGAGAATGGATTAATTGACCATAGCATTGAAAGTGTTATGGCTATAACTATCACCTAGAGGGGATGAATAGGTGATTGTGCTAGATTGAAAGAGTTTAAACAAATATTGCAATGAGACAACTTCTGGTGAAGTGGTCAAATCTTACTAGTGTACAATTATACCACAATAAGTAAAATAGTAAAGGATAAAAAATTGCACACTAAAGATTTTTGTGGTTAAGCTTTTGCAAGCTTATATCCATTCTCCAGCGCTACAACCTATTAGCTAAAATCCACTAGGAAGAACCAATCAGAGGTTATAAATCCTAAGCTACAAGTACTCAAGCTTGTGTGAACAATTCCCCACACTCTTAGCCTTTAAAGGTTTACACAATATCGCTCAGCATAGACAAATGTATATGGTCGAAAACATTCTTAGACTTTGGAATTAAAAGCTTCAATTCTTGTGAATGTGAATTCTATATCCTTCAGTTTGGAGACCTCCTCTTATACTCCTAGTCCAAGCTCACCATTCGACATATCTCTAGGAGGATCATCTAGCTAATCTACTCGTTGGCCCTGGATATGGCTGAGAAGCTCTGATCGCTTCAAGATCGCCTAGAGTGAAACTTCCCATATGATTTGCCACCCATACAACAATTTGGGTTTCCAAAAGTTGAAAGTTTGTGTTTGGAAAGAACATTTTTCCTCTAACAAGTTGTTTAAGGAAAGTTGAATCTCCAATAGATATTAGGAAGACTTTTCTTTTAAAACTCTTTATAAATATGACAAGGAATCCAACCAAATTTCCACTAGCTGTTGCATGGATGATTTACTCCTTCCTAGCTATTTGATAAAATATGTAAGCAAGGAAGAATAATCCACGACTCTAACTTTGATTGAAATCGTTTAATTATATTCCATCAAATTTTCCACCTAAAAAATAATTTTAATAAGAAAACAAAGCCTCTAAATTTTGTCAATTATTGAAACTACTAAGGGAATGTTTTCTCAATAGAAAGAAGATCCAACACCATGAGAGAGAGAGAGAGAGAGAGAGAGAGAGAGAGAGAGAGAGAGAGAGAGAGAGAGAGATGAGTGTGTGGACTGGCTTTGTACTAGAAGCCGAAGAAGCTAGTCCACACACTCACTCATCTCTCTTCCTCTCTCTCTCTCTCTCTCTAACTTCCAAGTTTCCTTATCATCTTTTTCATGCTTAAGGCTATGGTGAGGGCAAGCTGGAGTTTCTTCAACCTCACGACCATGGCCCCTTGGGCTTCATCCTCTTTTTTTTTTTTTTTTTTTTCAATAATTTATCCTTTTATTTCCTTTTACTTTTAATTATTTAATTTGATTTATGATGCGAAGCATGGTAGATGCCATTTTGGCACCACATGCCTTAAGGAAGTGATAAAAAAAGAAGAAGAAGCTATATTAGCATTTTCCATTAACCAAATTAGATAGAGTTAACTGAAGGATTTGACTACACCTATTTGACAAGCATTTGTACTTGATTACATCCTTTGAAAGTTTTACAAGTCAATTAAACTTTTGTGATAATTTTTAGGATTTCTGATGCACCTATCCCAAGAAAAATGACTAAATTAGAAAAAGCAAGAAAATATAAAGAGGAAAAGTATATTGTTTCTCAGTGTTTGACCAACTAATTAGTCGATGAAGTCTGGTTAGTTGATTTCACTAACTTCATCTAGTAACTGAGTTAATCTAATTGGGTGAGCCTCTGAACATGTTTTTTTGTGAGTGAGACTAGAGGAAAGCAAACAACTTACCACACATCACAGATGTACATGCATGAGCTGCTTGTATAAATAGGAAAAAAAGAAAATAAATCATGGAATAATATATCAGCCACATTCTCTTTTACAAACAACTGATTGCAGGATCAACGACATATGATTTTCACCTGACCATGTTAGGAAACAATGAACCTAGGTGTACCAAGACGAATGTGAGCACGTCATCAAATGAGAAATGCTAAATGTTACCAAAGCACTCCCTTGTTGATTTTTGCTTTATTTTCTAGCCAATTGATTATTTCAATATTAAATTACGCTTTCATTTAAAAGCTTAAGGTTTTAGAATAATCGACATTAATTCTATAGAATCTCACATCCTATTAGAGCAAAAAGTCAATTCAAATCTTTTTAGGCATTATTTACCTCCCCAGTTACGTCTAACAACTTAAACTTTTAAAATAGTTGGTACTACTCCATATTAAATCTCACATAGCCGATTCTAATATTTAAATATTTATATACTCTACCTTACATAGGTTAGACTTTTGTCTATATTAAGGCCTGGAAAATATATAATTAGCAATGTGAATAAGGAATCTAGGAAAATTTGAACTCAAAACCATTGCTCCAATACCACATGACAAAGCCAACTGTGGTTTAATATTTAAATATTATAACATTACTAACCCAATTGAGCATGACAATGCCGCATCATTGAGTGTTGCCATATATAGTTTTAGCTTCCCTCCACTTGAAAATCCTCTAGAAGCAACTAGAAGAATCATTTTTCAAGGAGGAAGATTCAATTGAGGTGATAGGATCTTCAAAAAGCCTTGGGATGCTTGATTGGTAATTGTCGGTCTTGTGAGCCAAGAGGAGCCACACATGAGTGATGAGCTCACCTCCTCTCATATGCTGCTGATGAGCTCCCACTTGTTGTCCATCCTCCTCAGTAAACCTATCGAAATGTGTCGAAAATCCATTTATTAACCTATTTTCATTGAAATGGGTTATAAATGGGCACCTAAAATTTAGTAGGCTAGCCATAAATGGGTTGTAAATTTAGTGAATGATGTAGAGCAAGTTCTTTTATCAGCATTCAAGAAGATGAAAGTGGACAAAATGATACTTGGTACTTGGACACTAGTGCAAGCAGCTACATGTGCGGGCGAAGGGAGATGTTTGACAAGTTAGATGAAACAATCAAGGGGAAAGTCTCATTCAATGATATATAAAAAATTCTTGTCAAAGGCAAATGTACAATTCCGATTTGTTTGAAAAAGAGTACACATTAATTTATTAGTAATGTTATTATGTACCAAAAATGTAAACATTTATCTTGAGTTTGGGATAGTTTTAGGAGAAAGGTTATGTTGTCCACATGAACGATCTTAGACTTGTTCTAAGAGACCAAAATAGTAAATTGATTGCAAATGTGAAGATGTTGAAATAAAAATGGAACCATTCTTGACATGATTCAAAGCATGTTAAAAAGAAAAAATTTGCCCAAAGAGTTTTGGAGTGAAGCTATCATGTGTGCAGTCTATCTACAAAATAGATGTCTCACATATGGACTTGAAAGCGTCACTCCACAAGAAACATGGAGCGAGAGGACACCTAGCATTTCACATTTGAGAATTTTTGGAAGCATTGCTTATGCTCATATCCTGAACCATAAAATATTGAAGTTGGAAGACAAGAGCAAAAAAACTCATTTTTATCGAATATGATTTTTCATCAAAAGCCTATAAATTTGATCCTAACACTTTGAAAGTGTTTTTAAGCAGAGATGTCAAGTTCGATGAAGAAGGCATGTGAGAAGATAATCCAAAAGATGAAGTGAATGTTCATGGTGATTCAAGCCAAATGGAGTTGAATGATCACTCTTGACCTTTCTTTTCAAGTACATCATTGCCAACTTCTTCAAATTGTGTTGATGAACCGATAGTACCAAGATTAAGGAGATTGTCTAAGCTTTATGAAGTCACTAATGAGCTTCACCATGTATGCCTTCTTGCGGATTATGAACTACTTGTCTATGATGATGTTGTCAAAAGAAGAAAAATTGAGGAAAGCTATGAACGAAGAAATTGAAGTTATCGAGAAGAACCAAACAGGGGTTGCTTGTTGATCTTCTTAAGGATAAGAAAGTGATTGGTGTCAAATGGGTGTACTAGGCCAAAAAGAATGAGAAAGGGGAAGTGATACGGTATAAGGCAAGATTAGTTGTGAAGGGGTACAATTAAAAGACCAGGATTGGCCATGATACAGTTTTTGCCCCTCTTATCTACTTGGAAGGATTATATTGATAATTTATGTTGCAACTCAAAATTGATGGCAAATTTATCAAATGAATGTTAAATCAGCATTTTTAAATGGCATCCTTGATGAGGGGATTTATGTTGAGCAGCCCATGGGATTTATTGCGAAAGGTAATAAAGACAAAGTGTTGAAATTGAAGCTATATGGGCCTAAACAAGCCTCGAAAGTATGGAATTCCAGACTTAATGCTTTTTTCAAGGCAAATGGCTCCTCCTAATGTCCATATGAGTATTCACTTTATTTAAAGTAAGAAAAAGGTGATATTCTATTGTCCTATTTATATGTAAATGAACTTGTTTTACATGAAATAATCCAACACTAATTAATACTTTCAAGGCATCCATGGTAAAGGAATTTGGAATTGCTGATAATAATCTCATGAATTATTTCCTTGGCATAAAAGTGAAGCAAAGTGCAAGTGGAATTTTTTCTTTGGGGAAAGGTTATGTAGAAAGCATACTTGACAAATTCAATATGATGAACTGTACACCGATCACTAAATCAATGGAGTAGAGGGTTAAGCTTCTAAAGTTTGATGATGGTATTCATATTAATTCAACGTACTATAGAAGCTTGATAGGAAGTCTGAGATATTTGACATGTACTAGATTGGATATTCTGCACAATATTGGAATTGTGAGTCAATAAATGAGAAAGCAAAGTCATCTCATCTTTAAGCTACAAAAAGGATACTTTGTTATAACTAAGGAATTGCTGCTCATGGCTTACACCACTATCAGTCTCAATTCTTTCATCTTGGAGCTTGTTCACACCATAATATGATGGATATATTGATGATCGAAAAAAGTACTACAGGCTTTGTATTTTTCTTATCTAACATTGCTTTCACATGGTCATCAAAGAAGCAACCCAACGTTACTCTTTTAACATGTGAAGCTAAATATATATAGCAATATCTTCATGTGTTTGTCATGCAATATAGTTGAGAAAACTACTCAAAGAAATTCACATAGAGCAAAAGAAAGCAACAGAGTTTTTTGTCAATAATTTTTCTACTATTTTTTTTGGCGAGAAATTCAGTGTTTCATTGATGAAGCAAAGATATTGATATTCGATATCACTTCACTCAAGAACAAGTGAGAAAAAAATTAAGTTTCACAAGTGAAGACAATAAGATCAAGTAGCCCATAGTTTTCCAAAACCTCTCAAGGTTGATGCCTTTCGGGAATTCAAAAGTCTGTTTAGAATGATTGATAGAAGACAATTTCGTTTAAGAGGGAGTGTTTGTAATTAAACAAATTCATTTCAGCTATAATTTAATAAGTTAAATTTGCTGATTATGCGGGGAGGTTATCAATTCAGTGGACAAGTGGTCGATTTCATGGTTGTGGATCGACAACTTGTTTGTCAATTTACAAATTTGAATATTGATGTCCGTTTGGCTTCCAAGACTGGTGCATGAGTTGAGAGTCTTTATTGTAGTGTAATTTTCAAGAGTCTGTTCACGTTTTTATGTCTAGTTGAAATGCTTTCTAAATTTTCGAGGATCTATCTCCATGGAATGCTGGATATATTTATAAGTCATTTGAGAGTAAAAGTCAGCCTATTTAAAGGCAAGTCTTGTGATCATTTTAGATAAGGTGAGATAAAAAGAAAAAGAGAAAAAAAGCTTATTTATCTCGTTCTCTTCCCTATGTGAACTGTGAGCGTTTTTGCCTTCAAATCATCCCATCGATCCAATATGCGTCAAGTCCCGCCCAATTCAGCTAACGTCATGACCGACCAAAGGAAAAAAACTAATGTACTGCAAGGCCACGTCAAAGTGTGAAGTGGATAATTTTTTTTTTTTTTTTTTCCGAAAGGGACGTCTAGGTGAAATCCACCATGGCCAAAATTAAAATATAAGGAAGAGAAGAATCATCTTTCTGCGCTTAAAGGAGGCCCTCGAGCCTCTGTCGCTCATCTTTTTTTACCGACTCAACTTGCCTGTCGAGATTTAAGGTCGATCATGGCCGACTGAACCTCTCCATCGAGATCAAGGAAGGCGGCAGAGGATCTAGGGCCATGAACTACTCCAGAGTGCCGATGGAGGCGTGAGCGATGTTGAAGATGAAGCGTATTTTGAGGAAGCTCCACATCAGCAGTGGAGGCCTCGAGCCCCTCTGTCCGGTCCCGAATCCAGCGCGGTCGCCCTGGTCGAATTTCCAAGCCAATGGGGAGAATGGTGGTTGAATCGACGGCGGAGTCCATTGCCCTTGTGGCGTTCCTTTTACTTTGATATTGTGTAAGCTTCTGATCCCCAGTTTTGTTGGGGGCTTTTTTTAAATATTCTGTAGCTTTTGAAACAGAAAGAAAAGAGAAGATCCACCTGAGTTTGAATTTGACCTTCAAATTGTTGTTCTGTCTCTCGATTCTGTCAATTTCACTGTCCAGACTCTGGTAGTTCTCCCATAAGAAACTCTACTCGTTCGTGCCAAAGCCGAATGCAGGAAAGGAACCAAAAACAGAGAAAAAGGACCTGTTCCAGACTCAACAGGGAAACGGCCTTGGTAGGCACCAACTCAATTTGGAGCAGATCACCCCTAACGTTAAAGTCTTAATTTCTTTTAGAAACAACATAAACTGATTGCAGGATCCACAGTCCACAGCGTTTGATTTCACCTCAACCTATTAGGAATCAATGAACCTGAACCTAGGCATAGAAAGACCGAATGTGAGCATGACATTCGAATGAGTCAATGTGTCTTGAAACTCTCCCTTGGGAATTTTTGCTTTCCAGCCGGTTCAACAAGGACATCTTGAGGGTATAAATTGTAAAATTTTGTGGGATGAATTGCACTTATTGTTACACCCCGATCCTCGGGCATGCACACATCCTTCTCGATTAGTCAATTTTATAATGCGATATCCCATGACTATGTATCGCCGACCCTTTCATTTATTAAGCATATGCGGAAGCAGTTATAAATCCTAGACAGTAAATCGATGGGATAGAAAAGTAAGGCCATATTTTTCATATTGAAATTCACAACCATACTTTTATACAGAACATAACTCAAAGTATTTCACAAACTATTCACGGCTTTCTAATTTCACTTTATTCACATCCAAACCAAATTCCCAAAAGAGGATGGGACCTTAGTCCTCATCCGATCGTACTCAGTATCCCTTTCTAGATCATCTTCTTCTTTCTTCAAAAATCTTTCTCCTCCTCAGGTTTTACTTTAGTGTTCTCCTTCTCTGATTCCTCCTCCTCGGGTTCATCTACGGGCCTGAAATGTTGTCCCATAACCGGGATGAGACTACGTCTCAGCAAGACCTACCCCACTATGGCCCGATTAGTAGACTATTATACTATAGGCTGCCTAAACACGCACAGGCCAGAGGACTTACCTTAGTCTCAGATCCCACCTGTAAGTCAGTACAATTCATAATAGACACCAATTTACTCAAAACAAATCGAACCGGTCAATTACATGTCACACAAATCATTCCTCACAGTGGAATATCTAAAAGCTAGGCCACGTGCATTCTCCAAGACGACATCCCAAGTCTCCGAACCACGTGCCTCAAACCTTGGGCCCATGTGCATTCTCTAAGGCACTAATTCACCAAAGTGACGCATCAGATCACCGAATGACGTGTCCTTTTAGATGCCATTTTCAAATACTGGACCCACGTGCATTCTCTAAGGCACTAGTTCACTAAAGTGACGCATCAGATCATCAAGCCACGTGTCCTTTTAGATGCCATTCTGGAACGTCAGGCCCACGTGCATTCTCTAAGGCACTAGTTCGCCAAAGTGACGCATCCAATCACCGAGCCACGTGCCCTTTTAGATGCCAAACTCTATCACCAAGCCACGTGCATTCTCCAGGATGACATACCGAGTCTCCGAGCCACATGCATTCTCTCAGGCGACCTCTTCGCCAAGATGACATATTTAACCACAGAACTCACGTGCATTCTCCAAGTGATATTCCAATTCATCGAGCCCACATATTTTCTTTGAGGTGATAACTAATACCCAACGATTTCTTAATCAAATAATTAACAATCAACTCAATAAGAATAACTCCTAAAAATTCATAATTAAATCAATTCCATACAAATTGAAGCTCAATTAAATAAATGGACTATGTCACGACGATTAGCACGAAATTCCAGTCATCAATCATCTTAGCCTTAATTTCCGAAAAATAATTAAATAATTAATTAATTTTGAAAATCAATTAATAAATATTAAAATTTCAATTTAGCTCAAAATAAAGCCCAATTAAATAAACGGACTTCACCATGATCACCAGCATAAAATTCCGGTCACTGGCCACCCTAGTTAAATTTCCGAAAAATAATTAATTAATTAATTAATTTCGAAAATTAATAATTAATTACTAAAAATCTAATTTAGGCCCGAATTACCTAATTGAAGCCCACTAAGGGTAAGGAAAAATCTTGAGATGCTTTCAATAAATAGTAGAATACGTCTACTTGCTAATTGCACAATCAAAATATCTAACATGCATCACAATTGTCTAATAATCACTAATCTATTCTAATCTAACTATCTAATTGCATTTAATTAAACCTAACCAATTCCTAAGCATAATTAGCAAATTAAGCAAGGATTAGTGAGATTACTCACCGGAATCGCGTGCAAATCGGATCAATCCGTCGGGACAACGCGAGGAATGATAAACCCCAAAGCAAGTCCCTGTGTTCGGGGCTTGGAAATGCTCCAAAAGCGGGCCCGAAGAGGGCTGGAAACCCACGACCAGCGGCCATTCTAGGCTGGCCGGGGCTGGTTCGATGGCTGAGGCGGCGAAGCAAGGTCGGGGGAGGGAGAAAGGGACTTCGGGGAGGCCGGGCGGTGGCCGGACGGAGCTGCGCGGTGGTCGGAGGCGGTTAGGTTGAGCGGGACAGAGGCCGAACGGCCTGGACAGCGCACGGCAGGGACGACGAGGCGCGAAGGGGACGGTGTCGAGCGGTGGCCGCGCGGGCGGCGATGCGTGGGCGGCGACGGTGGCTGCTCCGGTCTTCGATGAGCTGCTTCCGTTTCTACTGTCTTCGCTTCAGCTTACTTGCTTCGGCTTTTGTTCGTTCGAACGAAAGGAGGGAGAGAGAGTGTGTCGAGAGAGAGAGAGAAAATAAGAGATAAGAGAGAGAGAGAAAAAGATAAGGTGTTTGACTGGTCAAAAAGGAAAAGAGAGAGAGAAAGAGGCAAAGTGGGAACCGGCAAGAGGGAAAAAGGGGAAATGGTTGGCGTGGGGATGGGGAGTTCGCATGAAGGGGAGGGGAGAGAAGAGAAGAGAGAGAAAAAGAAAGGAGAGAAAAAGAAAGTAAAAAGTAATCAAATAGTTAAAAAATCTTATTATTCAAATTACTTTTATTATTTCCCTTTTTCTTTTTAATTTCTTCCGGTCGTCAATTTTTCCTCCAATAGTTTCTTTCTCAAAATTTCGAACTCGTCAATAATTTGACGGATGATGAGATAGGATCCTAAAAATGAATTATGACACGCTCGAATATTCGATTCCCGAAATCGAATTCAATTTCGTGGTTAGAATTAGAGCATGAATGGATCTAGGCTTAGAACCAGGGAAGGAGAGTAAATTTCCTGCAGGTATGCATCCCACAGTGGGCGAACAACTCCCGTTCAAGCCCTTCAGGGACAGCCTTTTAGCAGAAAACTACTCAACCCTTTAGTTCAGAGCCTAGAGACACCCAAAGATGCCAGGATGGAAACGTTTCTAATCTACCCAAGCTGCATTTCTTGAAGAATCCTACCAAGCTAGAGAAGAAGAATTTAGAAAGGCATGGAGAAGTTTTTCACAAAGTACACACTTTACTTCAGGGGACTCTGCCAAGCACAATACACCCTCCTTGCCTTATAAGGCAAAATGAGGTCACAAACCAACAAATAAGGACCAAGCTCATGGGTCCGGATCAATTCAACTAATTAGGGAGCTTTTAGGGATTTTACTGTGGATACATCCCTTAACCGCTTCACCCAATATGTTAGTTAACTCGTGAGTGATCAGCTCAAAGAAAAAGGACCATAGACACGTCAACGAAATGCTCATTTCACTTTATCGAAACGGTGTCGAATTTCAGGATGTCACACTTGTTCTACAGAAAAAGTTATTATATAGATTTGTGGTTTAATATTTAAATATTAAAATATTTCACCTCACGTGTAGGCTAGACTTTTGTCTAATATTAAAATATGGAAAATATATAATTAGGAATACAAATGATGGGTCTGAAAAAATTTAAAGTCGAGTTCTCATAATCTGATTCCATAAGACAACCGTGATATGATTCTAAAGTATTCTAACATAAGTAACCCAACTGCATTGTCAATGTGACGATGGCGCATCTAGGTTGTATATGCTTTAAGCTTGTGCCTGCCGGAACGTCCTCTTGAGGCAACTAGAAGAACCATTTTCAGGGGAGGGAGATTAGATGGAGGCGGGAGGGTCTTCAGAAAGCTCGTCACGGCTCAACTGGTGCTTGTCGGTCTTGTGAGCCAAAAGAAGCCACACATGAGTGATGAGCTCACCTCCTCCTGTCAGTAGGTTCTCATGGTGATACCCTCGACAGTTGTATGCTGCGTAACACAGCATCTCCACCCAGATGCTACTGATCAGCTCCCACTTGTTGTCCATCGTCCTCAAGTCGACCACAAGCTTCTGTACCTTCAACAACATGTTCCAATCACGAGTGATCCATGTCGGCTTACTCGGTTCCAAAGGGTCTGGGACATCCCCATCCGGCGACGACAGTATGCTAATTAGTTCTTTAGGGTCTTGGTACCTGAAGAAAGGCCTCAGTGTGCAACGAGCGTACTTCAGGATGATGTCAGCAGGGGAGAGGGACAATGTGTAAGGATACAGATCGAGGAGGTATATCATGTAATCCGATAGGAGTTTGCTTCCTCTACAAGCACCGGGCTTTTCACTTTCCAGTGTGTGCAGGACTTCGGTTGCGATGTGCCAGATAATGATGCTCTTGTCGAATTCTGTTGCAATGCTATCACTCAGTCCTTTTTTCTCTTGGATGCCGTGAGCCTCGAGCGTCCACTCACCTCTTTTTTTGAAGGGCTGGAGGTCTCTTTTCTTATCTATCTCCCCCATCTTTTGAACCACCAGAACCTTGAGGGACGAGGGCATGGCCGGGCGGGAGTGTAACCTCCTGACGATCTCCCATTTCTCTAACCAATAGAGTACCGTGTCAATAGGCTTCGGACGTTCTTTGTATAGTTGGTGGTCTAACAAATTGAACTTCCCTATTGTCCTCGACCATCTTTTCTGCTTCATGCACTGATTGGCTAGAAATGGGAGGAGCCTTCGGACGAGCGGCATCTTAAGGTTCGTACTCATCTTCGCCACCGCCCAATCTGAAAACACCAGCATCGAGATTTCATAAAGTTCGAGAGATATGACTGCCATCAGTAACGCGTAGGTATAGGTGATGTACATATCGATCAAGAAGGCATTCCTGAAGATCACGACAAATCCACACAAGGCAGACACCAAGCAGAAGAAGCCAACAAAGTGGCCTATGAGGCCACGTTTTGTGTACAGAAAGGGAGCTTTAGTGTAAAGCGCATCGAACATGAAGTTCAGCTCAATCTCGGCCATGGTGAAAGCACGGTCGGCGGGGTAACCTTCGATGGACATTGATTCGTGGGATATAAACTGAGGGTGGTATAGCCAGTTCTTGAGATGGGGCTTCAAGCAGTGGAACCGATAGTAGGCCTTCAAGATGTCCTTTGTGGACGCGAACTTCTCGTCCTCAGGGAACGCTTCGAACACTTGCTTAATGCCGGCTTCTTTGGACATGTCCTCTGCGGTCACGGTCAAGTTCTCATTAGACACGGATTGGAGAGCCCAGGCCCAACCCACTGGCTTTATGATTCCGACCACGGACAAAGGGAAATACAGTCTTGAGATCGGGGAGGAGCCGTCCCAACAGCGATAGAGGATCCAAAACATGATAACCACCGAAAGCCCGATTTTCAGCATTTGTCTTAATCCCAGCCGGTCATCTTCGACCGCATAGGCCGTCATGCGATCTGCATACCCGAGATGCATCAGAAGCAATGGGGCCAATAACGCTTGCAAGACCACATCGTAACCTGGATTTTTAAGATCGTCGATGCGGACCATAGTAAGCTTGCCCAGTGCGATTGTTGCAATGTAAGAAAGGAGCAAATATGTGGCCCAGATGATGAAATTAGCTGGAATCCACGTCATATATTTCCGACGGCTGCCTAGTATTGCGAGAACAATCTTGCAGGCAAGGCTTGCGGCGACCAAGAACTGAATCTCCCACGCTGCCCACAGGAGGTTAACGGAGGAAATCCAACTAGTCAAACTCATGGCAGCTTCCTTCAAGTGTGCTCACTAGACATCAATGCAAACGCAGAGTGAGGAAATTTTTCACATTGCTTCTGAAGAATGCTTACAAACAGTTTGCACCAAGCTTAAAAAATGCCACATATCATTGCATCGTTAATCCTCTCAATCTCTTACAATGCACAACTGAATTAGGAATGTGAACATCGTTTATCCTAGATTCGGTATTTATTGGGTGCATCATATGTTCAAGTTCTTTCTATGTTTCACCCAATATTAACATTGACTGTCAGGCATCACAAGTATCCAAGAACTAGAAAGGAAGATCTACAATGCAATTAAAATTCTTTTTTTGATCATAATTTTAAATTAATTTAGTTCATTGAAAGTCCAGGCAAAAGAGAATACATAGGTAGATGTTTTTTTTTTCTTCATTTATCGAGACTGTTTGTTTACACTTAAGAAAAAAATAAAAAGTATGATTTTTTGTTTGCCCGTCAAAATTTAAAAAGATGAAAAAAAAAATAACGAAAAAATTATAAGTAAATCTGCATGCTAATAATTGAATGTTGTGAAAGTGTTAGGAGTTTTTTAATTTGAAAAAGAGACAATATCTGTCAGCCGCAAAATTTTGGATTAAATAATAATATAAAACCAATTCAGACAAATCTAATGATTAAAAGTAAATTGATTGAAAGACAAAGTGGCGCATATTTACTCACTTGCCCATCTCTCTCCATATTCATCTCCCATTCCTTTCCTAGAGGTTTTCATTTTATTTTCTTTTTGTGACCCTGTATTTTCTCTTCTTCTTTTTTTCCTGTCACTTCTTCGATTTTTTATTTTATTTTATTTATGATGTGCTCATCTGGATCTTCACTATCTATGAAAGTGGCAACCTTCTCGCATCGTGAGATGTGAAGAAGCTCTGGGTACAAATCTATGCCGTTAAGTCATCCACCTTCTTATGAGTCTTCCTTAATTTTTCAGTATAATAAACTGCCTATAATCTAAATATAATTTGCTTATTTGGGGGAATTGTTGTTCTACAAGCATTTTCTTAAATCAAATAAGATCTAAGGTGAAAATAACGTAAGGAAAGAATGTTCTGTTCCAAGTAATATCTTCCAATTACGTATGAAAAATAATGACATTTCGTTCATTATTAAGCTCTGCTTTGTTGAAGCTTACTGAAAAACATCGACCATCTACCATGGGTTTTATCATCGTGGATTCCTGGTTTACTAATGGCAAATAAATAAAAAAATCATAAATAGGTATTTCAGTTATTTTCTTATATATTTAGAAGATTTTACCTTTTATTGTTAGTTATATATTGTTTTTTCAGTAATTAAATTCTGACATTAAAGAATAATTAAGAATTTCATTTTCCGGCAAAAAAGGGCATTTTTCACATGTTGAGTTTTTATTCATCTTTTGTTGGATTTTCAATATGGATTATTTGGGGATCGAAGAAAGAACAAATAAAAACAAGTGCCAAATTCCTCGTAAGACAATCATGAAAGCACCGAAATTGGAAATAAAAAATATTTAAGTAAGAAAATATCGAGAATAATTTGCAGAAAATTAAAAAAAAAAAGTTTCCATTGGGACATGTGTCAATGATGACCACGTGTCACTTCCTATTCACATATTTTTTTTTTTAGTTAAAACATAGATAACATTATTTCCCAAGTGATAGGATAAAAAAGTGATTATTTATTTTTTGAGTACTAATAGGAAAAGTGGAGTGCAATGATCAAACTCATCACCATATGAGTATAATAGTCAAGATAAAATTCAGAATAAGATTGATGTGCATTCTCAAGACAAGTAAAGTCAAATATAAAAGAAATATAGTCTGGATACAATTATCTCATACGAGAGGTAGGATAGAAGTAGATTGGAGTATTATTATCCATAATATAAAAGTTATTTTTCTTGAAATAACAAACTCCGTGAATTAACAAAATTAATATAATATTTGAATTCTAATATAAAAAAATTAAAACATGAAAATAACAACAATTTCTTTTTATTTATATATTCAAATTTCTTTAATCTTATATATGAATTTTTAATATATACATATATATTGTATTTATATTTATTACATATTTTAGGTATTTAAGTATTTTAGGTATGTTACTATAGTTTATTATTTAATAAAATTTTATTATAGAATGAAGGAAGGGGAAAAATTTTTTAAAAAAAGAGGAAAATATAATAGATAGATAAGCAAATAAAAATGAAGTAGGCAAGAATCATGTGATAAATTCTTACCATTTTTGTTTGTGTAATTTGTAGGCTCTTTATACCGATATGCCATTTATACCAAATAATGAATACGATAAGTGGGAATATATCTAGCTTTCTTACTATGATTCAACAAACAATGTATAAAATATAATAAAATCCCTAAATTTCATAAAATATTTTATTCAGTTCTATTCTAATTAGAAAGTTAGACGGTTAGATTTAATCCAATTTGCTAATCCTCCACTCTTCCACTAATAACTATTAATCTTTCTCCAATTTTGCTTGGACACAATTTTGTAGCTCAAAAGAGCTGTTTTGCTCTTCGTGTAAAACTTCAATTTTTCGAGTTTGAACAAATGATGAATTATTAGACTATCCAAATAATTTCATTTTTGGAATTTTCTTTTATTTAGCCTCCACGTTCTATTGAGGTTCTCTGAAGGTGAATTCTCCACAGCTTTAGATGTGGCTTTTAAGTTTTTTCCGCCTTTATCTTTCAAATATTAGCTTTTAAAAAAAATTCAAAACTAATTTTTAAATATAAAGAGAGAGAAGGAAAAAGGTGGAGATGAGGCGTTACGGAAGTAATTAGTAAGGGGCGTGCTAGTTTTAGAGGAGGTAGGACATTTGCGCTGCCCTTGAAGCTATGGTTTCAAGTTTTTGTAGTCTAAAAGTTATTTTATTGGCTCTTTAAATCATATTGGAACCTTGAACTTGTCGGTTCCACAGGTTCTAAGCTACCCTATATTGTCTTGTACTTTTTCAAATTATTTTTGTTGAACAAAAACCGATGGCGATTTTAGTTATTACCACCTTGAACATTTAACATAGCACATAAATTGGATTACATGTTAAAATATATGTTCATGTCTAATGGTAACACGATGCTAAAATTTTAATAGCATCAAAATTTAAAAAAATAAAGAAAAATATTGGCTTCCACCTATTATTTTATTGAGAAGGTATCATCCATAGATATAGCCAAGCTTGTCACACACACTCACGCGTGCATATACTCGCAGAATCAGATAATTGCTTTTCAAAAGGGGTTGGAGAGAGGGGGGGAGCAATTAAACTTTTCGCATATCATAATGTTAAATACTTCATAAGGAAAAACAAGTCATAAATAAATATTCGCACATGTATATACTTAAAAAATACCCTGTAAAGAATACATGGTGTAAGGTACATGGTGGTGTGAGCGAACCTTGGAAACCTAACTTATACTCACTTGTTCCAAGATTTTGGAATAGCAACATACCCCATGCGAGTTCTAATTTCCCAATTGAACCTACCAACCCATGCTAGTTCCACAGGGTCCACTGGTTCCACAGGTTGTCCTACACAGTATTTAGTCTTGAAAGAAACTCCTAATTTTGGTCTTGACTTCATGAACTAATGCTATTTTCTTTTCTAATTTTGGGAGTTCTATTACTTTTGATCTTCACTAACTTCTCAACGGCCTTCTGCCATATTCACCACAATTCAATACAGTAATAGATTAGATGACCTTCAATGCAATTGCTCTTGGATTGGATTTTCAAAAATTTGAGTAGAAGCAATTTCACGACTCCAAAGATAATTTCTATAAGCCTACCACATTTGAAGACCTGCAGACTTAGATCCCATTCACATAGGAAAGATTGCATTCAATAGCATATTTGCTATACTTTTCCAAAATAGCAAATTTTTATATGTTGAAGGAACAGAAAAGGGTCATAATTTCTCCCTATTCTTCTTTCACCAGTTGGAAAATGAACACCAAGAACTAACATAAACATGTGCGATAACTTGTATAGAGAATGGTCGAATGTACTGACCAATGATCTAAAGTATGATAATCACTTGCTGAAGCAGACATAGACATTTACTTAAAAGTAATATGGTTAGTAAGCACGAGAAGAAAATGCAAGAAAGAGGTGCAATGCAACACAAGACTAGCACCACAAAACCTGAACTTGAGGGCTGATGAATTCCAGAATTATGATTCAGAAGACGATGATACCGACATTGGAAAAATTGGAGAACTGAAGCAGAGAAAAGCAACGGAGATCTTTGTCCTAAGAAACGTCGGGAAGGAACAAGTTACTAGAAATAGGTGGTTTCCTCTCTTAGCTATCAGAGCACTTGTGTCTTAGCACATAACAGCAACTTACTGTTTGTTCGAGCCTCCGTTTATTAAGTAAGAAAAAAAATATGGGAAGGAATAAAAAAAGACAAAAAGAGAACGGAATAAAATACGATATGGGAATTGATTATTTACTTGCAACTTTCGTCTGAGGCTGTCTTTTCGGTTGGCCTAATGGGTACATAACCGTGTCAGAAGCTTCATCTTCAAGGTCCCGCGTGATTCTCCTTCTGTCCTGCACTTTTACCTCTTGGATTAGGCAAATGATTGGCTACTCTGACACTAATCGTGGGTGAGCATATAAAATTACCCAAATCGGACCAAACTAGCCTATTCTAGGTGGTTTCCAAAAGTGTCGATATAATTCCTAGTTCCATAAAATTGAAACTGGTGCTGGGCAATCTGGTTGCCCAAGAACCTGACCGCTCAGACTAATTTATTTACTTTAATTTTTAATTTTTAATTTTTTAAATAAATAATAGCACTAATTTCCATGTGTGTAAAAACCTAATCACCTATCACATGCCTCCTCTTTCCCTCTCAGCTCTTAGTCTCACGGTCAATATGGGGACTGAAATTAGGGTTCTTTGTCCAATCCTCACCCAACGCCGACTTCCATCGCTCAGCCACCATCATTTGCCTGCTGTCGCTCAACCACCGTTGCTCGGCCACCATCGTAGTTGCTCGACCAGGTGAGCAAGGAAAGGCTGAGGTTGTTGCTCAAGCAAAAAGCAGCGGGAAGAATAGAAGCGAGGGCGAAGGAGGAAGGGGAAGAAGGGGGGTCAAAGGTGCCAATGCTGGTGTCACTGTTGGTGCCACTGCTAGTGCCATTGCTGGTGCCGCTAGTGGTGTTGTTCTTCGAGGAAGAAGACGAGGAGGAAGCCCATGCCTTCTCTCTCTCTCTCTCTCTCTCTCTCTCAATTTGGGGATTTCGGGTTTTTACTTGAGGAAAAGACATCAAACGGCATCATTTTGTTGTTTGGATGTTGACTGTACTCTCCGACGAGCCATGTTAGCTTAAAAAATTAATTAAAAAGTGCCATATCTGATTTTCGGTCAATTAGATCAGCATTGGCATTGAAATGATCGTTTTTCAAATTCATTAGCACTTAAGTGATCCAAAATAAACTTTTGGCACCAAAATAAGCACCGTACATAACTTTTGGCACTTCTAGTGTACTAACCCCAATAAAAGCCTAAGGACTAGGTGGGATCGTGTAGAGACACGTATTATCATGGGCCAAGTGTTCCTCATCAATCAAGGCATTGTCTTCATGCTCCTCAATATGAGCTCGTCGAAAACCTTGAGCTCAATGATAGATATAATCAATGGTAAGTGATGAGTCATCATCTCTCCCCTCAGGTTGGCTTCATCCATAGAGACCATGTAATCCGAGGAATGAGAATACCATATCCCAATAGCAGATCGAATTGTGGCCTCGACATGGCTAATTTGGCTTCCCTCGATGACCTGTGGTGATAATGAATACAACATAACCCTAGTTTGAGGATTGGCGGATTATTTGAAGCGTGCAATATTGGCAGAGCACCCTTGAAGGGTAATATAGCGTTAAACTTGTCAACCCCACGAAGGGGAGTGGGTCGTCAACTCTACTAACAAGATGCATCTCGAGTTTCCTAAGCCACCGGACATGCCATTGGATTAAGTGAGGGGTGAGGTTTTTAAGAAAATGAAGCCATATAGAGAAAGACCATGATGAAAAGAATTCATTTCTTTGGCAAAACCTAATAATAGGATGATGATATTTCGTGACATCGACAATCTTCAAGTGAGAGACAAATTCTTTGATATGTGAGAAAAGCCAAATTTGCAGGAGTCCTAATGGGGCTCTAAGATTTCTTCAGCCATTTGTCTTGAATCAATTAAGGGACACAAAGGTTTTGACAATGATCATGTGTGTAAAACAATTAAAGGTGCACACTTGTTTGACAATGTGAGTGACTAAAGGATTCATTGTCTTTCGAGTATGTGGGAACACCACAAAGCCGAAGAATATGAGTATGAAAACACGAGGAATTTGGTTTCTAGATTTAGGCTTTAGGCTAAGGAAGTATTGCTCAGAGAATGTATAAGGCATGAAATTCAAATTTCTTTTAAGAATAGCCTTAATTTTGTTTGTAGGGATATTTAGGAATTGACTTAGGAGAAAGATTGGATCTTGACCAATAGGAGGAGTGATGAAACCTAAGGAAGCTTTGCCTAACCCAATGACTTTCCGAAACTCTTCAATTGTAGATTTTAATTCATATCGATTAAACACAAAGATGGAAGTCATGGGATTCCAAAAATGAGCCAATGCCTTCACCATTGCAATACGTGGTTCGACTTTTAGTAAAGTCATGAGGAAGCCTATACGCTTTTCCACATAATCTTGATGTCTTAGGTTGAGGTTCTCCCATATAATCTTGAGATTCTTTGGTATCGAAACGACGTCTAATTCAGGCTTACCCATCTAAGCCTAAACCAAAGGGGAATTTGTGATTAAAACGCATCATCATTGAAATATAAAGCACATAATTGAAATACGAAAAGTAATAAGATAAAAATGATAAGAAATGAACGATTTCTTACCCACCAAACACATGACAAGCATGAATCACACATTGCATGAAACTATGAGGTTTCGACACCTAGAGTGAAGATGCTAAAGGCTCAAGGTCCCCATCCAAAATGATAAAAATAGTTTACCCACCGCTGTTATCGTCGGTTAGTGCTATTTTATCGGTTGGGATGAGTGGTTTATGTAAGTAATGGACTACCACGAGTATTCACTTGCGAATTCCACCCATAAACCCTCATAATGTCCTAAATTTGGTAATCAAGGTTTTAGACCGCGATTGTGTATGTGGTGTTTCGCTAAAGCTCATAAACATGCATTTAAACTTAAATATCTAGCACTTCAGTATAAACACTCATACATTCATACATCCTTACTCCACCTGCAAAACAAAGGGTTTACAAGCATGCCTCCCCCTATAACTCCCACCTATAAGACCATTTAACATGAGGTTAGCGACCAACCTGATTTTCCATGTGACTTTGATATGCAAGCCATCCTACACAAGACACATTAGTTAAACACAACAACCATTTTTAAACAACTTCAAGTCCTCTTAATCTAGTATCCAGTCCCCAGTGAAGTCGCCAAGCCTATCACAACCCAATCTCATCGGCCATCCCTCTCATGAGGAAAGGAATGGGAAAAGTCGGGTTTAGGGATACTTGACCATGAAAGTTTCATCACGGTTTGTGCAACGACCTCAAGACCAACCCCGTAAGGATTGGCTATAAGGTCCAAAAAGGATCGATCATGGGCCATTGGCCTTGGATTGACCGGTTTGATCATCAAAGAATCAAGGATCGGTCATGGACCGACCGACTGATCGATGACTGGTCACGGATTGATTGAGGTGTTGGCCATGAATTTCTACCAACCATACTGATGGGATATGATCACTAGTTCATAAGAGGACCTTTTAATCATGAGGATTGATCACGAGATGATTTTGGATCGGCGGATGGTCATGATCGGTCATAGTGCTTGGTTGCGAGTGATTCTGCCTGGCTATGCAACAATACATGAGCAGTCCAACTCAATCAAATGTGATCGTCTTTTGACTAAAAATATATCATTCCCTATTTAATTCTTAGAGATCAGAAAGGATTTTTGAATTAGTGATGTCCGATCATGGATCGGTGATGCATCGACCATTAGCCATAAGATGGATCGAGTGCCTACTGGAATGAGCTCAGGGATGACCAGCTATTCTGTCACTAATTCTAAGGTCCATGAGTGTCTTGGCTTAGTACTAGGCCATGGTAACCTTAGGATTAGCCTTGAACTGACCGAAGGACAATCGATGCTTTAGGCCAACCGACCGTCCAAGAGAACGGTTCGAGCAAGCATGGGGCGGATGACCGAACCTCAAGTGTACATAATTCAATTTTTTGAGGTGTACCTAATGATCCCTTTTTTTGGCCCCAGAACCAACATAGATGATGGATTTCCCTGGACCGCTTTCTTGAGGAAGAAAATGACAAAATGGAATCCTTTATAACACCCTAGCTTCTTCATGTAGGAGGTTGACTTATCAGTCCACCTAGATTTTTCTAGATATGGTCATGATTACCAAGGATTTACCTTAGGGATTAAGCAAAGTATCCAAGCCAAGTGTTCCAATAAAAATAGGACACGTTGAAACTAATTATGGCTATCTTATAGCCTTGATGCCAACCTATCTTTTAGAGTGCCACCTATCCATAATGACTTGTCCCTTTAATATTGAGCTAAGTGCTAGTGTGGTCCAATGAAATGGAGACGAGCATGGCCTTAAATGATGACACTAAGTCATTAGATCTCCACCTCATAAGCCTAGGTGTCCACTCAAAGATTTGGTTATGATGGCTTGAGATTTGCCTTGGAGAAGAAGTCGGTGACTCGTAAGCTTAGGTGTCCTCTAGAATCTTAGGCTATGATGAGCCTGAAGGATAGCCTTGGTGAACAAAACAAAGGCCAACCAATCAAGAGAAAACATTAGGCATCAAGGGGCTTATGTGTCCCCTAGGGTCATAGGCACATTATAAGCCTAAAGTGAGCCTTGGAGAGTAAGTAAATAGATTGACCAATCACAATCAAACACGAATAAGCATAGGCGCCAACTAAGGAGACTAGATAGGCCAACTTGTTCCTGAGGCTTAATCATGAGATTGACACCAATAATTGAAGAGGAGTTGGCCTATAAATATAGGGAGGCCTATAAATAGGAGAAGGCATCCTCACATTTTGGAAGCTTAACCATTCTCTCATTTCCTCTCCCTTTCTCTCCTATCTTTCACGTCCTTCTCCTCCAAGCCGCCTTAAGAGCCGTCCGGTCACTAAAGGAGCATCTTGGAGCTAGGCTCAAAAGTTATAAGTAGAATCTCTAACTCTTGGTTAGGGTGATAGCCTATGTCATCAAATTTAGTGGTGTGTTCACCTGTGTAAGCCATGTGTGTGTTGTAATGTTCTTTTGTATGGTTTGCTCATGTTTGCATGCTTGAGTGTGTTCATGCCTCAAGACAAGGTCAAGGTTTGCTCGGCTTGGAATCGACGTCAAGTTGTGATGGCCTAAGCCGCGAGACCTTAGATCGGTATTGAAGCATAGCGATTCCAAGTCTTGCTTGGTGCAGACATCAACCTAGGCATGCGGTTCAAGACACAAACCAAGAGTTATGCCCGGCATATCATATACCGTGATGTTAAGACCCATGATACACTCACTTGAATTAGCACACCTTAGGGCCTTGTATACATCGGCTAAGATGAAAGATGAAGAACTGGCTTTTGTGATATACTTACATGATGCACCTAAAGAAGAAAAAGCACCAGTCACCACATAGCGTTGGTTGACGGCAATGCCTCATTCATTGAACGGGATGCCCTGGTTGAGCTAGGATGCTTAGGTTTGAGCCTAGATGCCTCGAGTAAGCTAGCCTCGGGATGTCTTGGTTTAGCTAGGATGCCTAGGTTAAGCCCAAATGCCTTGGTGAACTAGTGTCAAGATGCCTCGGTTAAGCCGAGATGCCTTGGTTAAGCCAGGATGCCTAGCTTGAAGCTAGATGCCTCAGTTGAGTCAGGACGACGATAAATGAGTTTGCATGAGTGTCGGTATATGCATAAACATGATATGTTGATGTGTTCATTGATATGCTTAAGGTAAGCATGTATTAAAGTATACAGTAATGGGCATTTGCATATAGTCGAGAATAGCAATAGGTTTACTATTGATTTGTCATTGACATTGCATTGCAAGTGTTGTACCTATTGGATTTTGATGAGGAGATATCCTCATAGTAAAGAATTACTAAATTCATGACTCACCCCGTTATTTTTCAGAATTGTAGGCTTGAAGGAGTTGCAGTCTCACTAGAGAAACTAAGATTTACCCTACCCTTTTGAAGATATAGTAGTTGTAAATATAACGACCTGAGATAAAAGGGCTTGTAAATATAACTGATGTAATTGTGTGTTTGCAAGTGGTTGTTTTCCTAGCTACTTGTTGTTGTCTGGGTGTTATATGTATGCTTCCACATTTGCTTAATAAAAAGATAAAAAGGAACGGGACGACGACACACTTGGGACATCGCAAAAAATAACCCATGCTACTCGAGACCCTAGAGATGGAGTCAGGATCGTTATAGTTCACATTCCAAAAGACGTCATCACCTCGCTTATTGGATCGAACCTCTTGTGAGTTGCCTCTACAAGGTCACGAGTTCTCCCAAACTCGTACCTCGCGTGATAGTAGAGTGTCACGACCCGTACCCACATAGGCAAAACATCTCAAGAGATGAGGTCTAGTCTGAATATCATATTTAATGGTATCTTTACCATGGTAACCCTCCATTTGGTACTCTCTTCCCTACGGATGGCGTCACTTCATCCATTAAGAATTTTCTACACACAGGTATGTTAAACCATGGTGAGTCTTATCAAAACCCTTACCCCGTGTGACAGATTCATTTATACAATCTAATTGTTTAAAACATCCTCGAAACAAGACGAAAGTCACCACTAGCATCCTTCCGGGGGTTGGCTAGAAACACAATTGAGGGTCAGTAGTGTTCCCTTGATTCCTACGCAACTAGATATCTAGGTCTGAGAATTTGGGTTATGCCAATATTTCTATTAGCACTATTTCGGTATGTAAATAGTATGTTGTATTTACCTAACGTGTCCATGTATCTTTTTACATTTTCGGGATCATTAATCCTAACCTAATTGATTGTGCATGGTTGGTTGTTTTCATGCTATTCTATTTCTAAATAAAATGAAAAGAAAACATTCAATTGAATTGAAAATTACAAAGCAATAAGTAAACAAACAAGGAAAATGATAAATCTACCATATAATCCTAGAAAATATAAAAGAGAAACACAATTGAAAATGATAAGAGGAAGAGAGAACCCACAACTCATCAGGCTTTATACAATAAAAGGAACTCGAGATATATGTCAGGAAATGAATAGTATATAATAATGGTCGAAATGGACATCGACCTTCACCGTCTTCATGTCCTCTTCATCTTCAAGGTCCTAATATAGATCTAGTCTAGGAAATCTACAACTAAGTATATACAAATAAAAAAGACAAGCGTACATATCAAAACAGAAAAAAACACATCATGTCAAGATGAATTACTCAAAGAAAGTTCAATGAAAAAATCAGATTTGGGCCTCGAGGTCGGCCTTTGTCTTTCATGCGTAGGTCCTTCGAAGACACCTACCCAATCCATTTTTGTAACTTATAGCCATTATCGACTAATTATATTCTTGCATGGCCAATAACACTTATAAGTCCCTAATGAAATAGTCTATGCGATCTCAAGATTTCTCCTTGATATTATGCATCGACCCTATCATTCATCTAAAAATCACATGCATTTGTGGGAATTAAATATGCATGCAGGTCTTTTAGACCTTATTTTTCAACCAATCAAACAATAAAGTGAACCATTGATAGGTTACTTATTATCAATGGCACATGATGATCACAAATACAAGCAATTTCTAATGAATGACGGGATCATACACATGGTGGATACATGTGACGTTTCAAAAAATGTTTGAAATCATTACAAAAGCTTTTGAGATAAGGTGACGTCTCAGTTATGGAAGGTATTCAATTGCCAAGGCTAGCTTGGAACTCACAACAATGCATTCACAAGTATCACATGCATTTTGAATAAAATCTAAAGTGTGACCTTCACAATTGTCAAATCAAAGTTTGAAGAAATTTTAAACACTTAGGATTAAGGAATGCCAAAGCTATGTGGCACATTCAATTGCTAAGGCTAACTTGGAACTCGCAAAAATGCATTCATAAGTGTCGTAGACATTTTGAATATGGCCCAAATCATGACCTTTCTTTAAGCCAAATCAAGCTTTGAAAGAAAATTTCCGAAAATTTAATTTCGGAAACGTCAGATGAACCAAAGCATTTTCCTTTAAAGATGATTTGGGAAAGAAGGCTTGTTGAAAATCATTTAACAATAAATATCAAAGTATTTAAAACAGCTCTCATGAAGATGATATGACCTAGGTTCATGCACAAAATAACCTAGGAATTCTACCTAAACAATCGCAATCAAGTTCATATCAGGAAATTTCAAACCAATTATGACAAAATGGCAAAATTGGTAATCCCCATCAACAATTTGGCAATGAAAAATACCCTAACATGCATTACATGATAACGAATAATTTTTGTGAAGAAATTTTTCCTAAATGAACTACATACGATTTTACAAAATTCAAACAATAAGCAACAACATGTTAAAAAATTGTCATATCAGCAGGATATTTAGTGAATATTACAAGGATTTGTCTTACCAAAACAAGTCTTAAAATCACCAAATTTACACACAATATAGTGAACATGATGACAAACAAGTCTTATTAAGGGACCAAGTGCAAAATCCTTCCAGAAAAAATAGAACAAAAATATCAAAAGTTTGTCCAGACGGGGGTTAGAACAAGGGTCCGAATTTGATCCCATGTCCAAATTCTAGTCTAGATTTGAAGAAATGGAAAGTGGCCCTAACAATGAGCGATCTACGTGAAATCAATAGCATTTGAAACCTCTTGTTGTGCATATGACTTCCTAGAAGGGCTCGAGTCTAAACTAGGTTAATTAGGTACCCTAAGATCAAGATCTCTAAAGGTGCACATATTAGTAACTAAGAAAAATAGAACACGAGCATGCATTAGAGAACCTCAAAGGCATTCAAATAATGCACAATCGATATGAAGAAATCACATGACACTTAGAATCAAATGCGATGAACAATTTGAGTAATCATCTAACCCTAAGTCGGTATGCAAAAATGTCATACAATTTAATGACATTACGATATGATTTGAGACACAAGTTTAATGAACATTTTTGTGACACAAGTTTAAAATGCGAAATGACCTAAACATATATACAAACCTTGCGGTCCAATTGTCAAGAAGGTATAATCACAAGACTTGGTCTCTAGATAACTCAAGCAAGCATGGTAAGGTGCATAAATAGTAAGGTTTCGTTCTAATCTCAGTATCAAATAACAAGCATGATTTTGGCTATTTAAGGACATGCAAAAATCTAACAAAAAATTTTACATACAGGACATGGGATGATGAACATTTTTCATCAAGAGTTAAAGACCTAGATGAAATCACATGAGTCATGGTAAAAATGGCAAAACAGATATGCATATCCAAACTATATGTTACTACAACACCTTTTCACATTAACTCATGCAATTAACACACTAGACAACATCAACACTTTGCAAATCATGCATCGATAAAACACAAATCTTGTATTCCATCTTTCACAAAGGATTTGAGACCAAACAAACTCATTTATGGACTCAATTTCACCAAAATGCAATTCAGATCAATGTAGGACAAATCGTTCTACGCTTAGATCTATGCAATTTTGACCTAGTTAAACACATCCAAAAATTCCTAAAAAATTGCAATGCGTTCTCTATACAATATGAACAACTTTCATGAACATAAGATTGTCTAGAAATCACCAAAAAGATATGCATAAAATAGCAAAATTACATTTCGGAACTAGGACAAAATTGAAAACTAACCTAAACTATTGCATAATCACTCATCTTTAGAGGTATTTTTCGAAGGTCAAACATCACTCGATCAGGGCATGTGCCCTATCAATTTGAAACTAGTGATGTGTATTTTGAAAATCTAAGAGGACTCGAGATGAAATAAGATCATTCTAGACCTCATTTTGGCCAAAATGTTAGATCAGTCCAGTAGTTACAAAAATGTAGATTCAAGTCTTAATCAAGTTCAATCATCCATATCATTTAAGAACAATCAAGCACAATAGATCAACATTCAATTCCATTGATCTAACATCTAAACATAGCATATTAACCTAAAATTGAACCCTTTCTCCGACCGGTTAATCTGGCCTATTTCATGGGGTTCGAGATCGAGATTGTTGCCTTTTATGCATCTTTGTTGATTTTGATCACAATCGATCGAATCAAATCGCCAAAACACCTTTGAATCACCACGAACCACCAAGGATCAAATATGAACCACTTGAATCAGCTTTAGATTGATCAGAATGCTAACTTGGATCACGGCAAAACCAGTACAATTGGACTGTCCTTGGTGTGTTGGTAAAAGATCAAGATCACCAAAGCTATTTTGGTAATTGATTGGACTTGTTCTGACCATACGCAGGTCAGAGGATCTTCACAAGGTTGATTGGTAGTGGTTGGCACTTCCAAAAGGTGCCAACAGTCGTCGGTTTTGGTTCAGAGCATAATCGATCTTAATTCAGACCGACCTTCATGTCGGTGAGAGAAAACAACCACTAGAAGCAATCTAGTGGTTGATCTTCAAAGCCCCAACCACCAAATGTAACATCCTGAGCCCCATTATGTAATATTGTCCGCTTTGGATTACCCGCCCTGGGGCGGACGAACCGCCATCCCAACCACGATCTTTTCTCTCACGGCTTTAAAACGCGTTACACAGATTAGAGGAACCTAAGCCTTATAAGTTAACCAATACCTCTCTCCCTAGGCGATGTGGGACAAGAGAGGAGGTTGTCACACTCTCCACCTCTTAAGAAAAGCGTCCTCGCTATGGCCCCACGGGTGTCAGAACAGCATTCGAGCTGTGGTCCCACACGCGGTCGGGAGTTGGCTTTGATACCACTTGTAACATCTTGGGCCCCACTGTGTAATATTGTTCACTTTGAGTCACCCGCCCTGGCGCGGACGAACCGCCATCCCAGCCACGGTCTTTTCCCTCACGGCTTTAAAACGCGTTACACATATTAGAGGGACCCAAGCCTTATAAGCTAACCAAGACCTCCCTCCCTAGGCGATGTGGGACAAGAGAGGAGGCTGTCACACTAATGGTATCAGAGCAGACTCCCGACCGCATGTGGGGCCACAGCGAGGGCCCTGTGCTCCCAAGAGGGGGAGAGTGTGACGGCTCGAACGGCGGTGCTCGAGAAAGAGGGATGGCTGTTCGTCCACGCCAGGACGGGTGACCCAAAGCGGACAATATTACACAATGGGGCCCGGGATGTTACACCAAAGGTCGAGGTTTCTTCTCGCTGATTCGGATGCCAAAAATTGCCGGATAGTGGCTGGTCCAAATGGACAGACCGATTGGAAACAAGATTGGCATGATCATAGCTTTTTGGTCTAGCTAGGAAGAGCTGCCGAATGGGAAACTCTAGTAGTCCTTGGGCGGATCAAAGCTTGCAATGAGGGAGAGAGAAGAGTGGACAGCTTGCCGGTGGTGGGCACCGGCCAAGGGGCCGCTGGTGAGAGGGCTAAATCGCCGACGGTGGTCCAATACATGAAGGAGAAGAAGAAGGCGGTTTGGGCGGGAAAATACAGAGGGGAGAGAGAGAGAGAGAGAGAGAGAGAGAGAGAGAGAGAGAGAGAGAGAGAGAGAGAAATTTGTTTTAGAGAAAGAGTTTAGTGCAAAAAATGAGCCCCCAAAAAATAGAGGAAAATGGACTTATATATTACCCCAAAATCGTGTAATTTCATCCGTTGGTTCAATCCAACGATCAAAATTTCCATCCAATGGTTAAAATTTGATTTTGAAGGTCAGATCATGATCTCGAGATGTCGAGTAATATATCCAATGGGTTTGATTTACAAAATCCCTAACTAAAATTGAGAATTGTGTTAAAACATCTTATTATGGGTCAAATTACAATTTGATGAAATTTGAGGATTAATATGTAAAATTTCGAGAAATTGAAGGTACAAGAGTGAAATTGACATAAGGTAAATCCCGGAACCGATCACCGAAAGTTCAAAGCCAGCCGGCAAGCGACCGAACCAGCCAACACCACCATCGCCAGTCAAACTGATTCAGTCCGGTTTGATCTATTCTTGACTGGTTCTTGACTAACTTGATCTAGTTCTAGCCATTTCGCACACTTAAGGTCCTTGTGGGTTCAAAAGCAAATTGAAAAGGAAATTTATTCTATTTAAAAGGAAATTGGTCGATTAAAATTCAATTAAGCTAATCAAACCTTATGAATGTGACTTAAAGGTCTTTTGTTGACCTAATTGAATGATTATCATGAAAGACAACGGGTCAAAAACATGGATGCTTTGAATTGAGCTTAAATGGCTATCAAATTTGCAATTTAATGGGTAAAATTGCAGATTGATTGAAATTGAGTTTAATTAATGCTTCAATTGCACCGTCTAATGAACTATCCATGTGTAAGATTACTTATCGCATTCAAATTGACATTGAATTGAAGTGTTCAAGCTTATGTTAAAAATTAATCTAGGCCTAATATCAAAATTGGATCTAGATTTATGAAATTAAACTATAACCATAAATGAGTCAATTTGAATTTTGTCGATTAAAGTTTAATTGCTTGACTTTCTTATGCTTTGAAGGATAAAATTCTTCAAATTGATAAGTTCTTATATGAATTTCTCAAAATCGATTTTCGAATTTAGATTTATCTTAAGAAAATGAGTAAGAAACAATTGCCCATTCACAAGTCATGAAAAATCGATTTTTGTTTCCTAATTAAGGCTCAAAACGGCAATTTTTATTTTGATTGGGTAAATCGTGAAATTAAATGCATGAGCGAATTTAAAATAATCCCTAAACCAAATGTTGAAGGAGGAACTACGCCTAATTATGACTAAAATAAAAGTAATTTGATTTTGGGTCGATTTAGAATCTAAAATTGAAAAATTAGGAAAACAAGGTTCTTAATTGAATTTTATGAAATTTTCGACATAAAAGTCAAATTGACATTAAAAGAAATATATCATATTGAAAAATAAATCTTTCTATGAAGTAGAAGATTTCTTTTGCTTAAAAAAATCCAAATGGAAAAAAAAAAAGTATATAGATATGACATATCATTATATGGATAAGGGTGAGGGATTATGGGACAAAAAATAAATCCACTTGGTTTCAGACTTGGTACAAGGTCATCATTCTATTTGGTTTGCACAAGCCAAAAATTATTCCGATGGTCAGCAAGAAGATCAAAAAATACAAAATTGTATCAAGAATCTATGCATTTTTTTTTTCAATTTTGTTGGTCAAAGATTTGACCAAATGCTTTTTAAAATGTAGATTTTTTTGTCAAATCTTTGAATTTCTGAGAAATTGATTTGATAAAAGTAAAATTGAAGCTAAATGAAATCTTTTTGGGTAAAAAGTCAATTTCTAATGGGGGTTGACTTTTAGTCAAAGAGTTGACCAAATAGTCAACCAGAAAGTCAACCGTTTAACCTTTCAGATTTTTCTTGAAAATGACTTGAAAATCACTTAATAGTGATAATGCAACAGGAAGAAAAAAATAACAACACTTTTTTTTTGTCAAGAAATAGGCTATATTGCGATCAGAAATCCAAATCTTGACTTTTTTTCTTTTTTCAACGTGTCAACTAAAAATCAAATGTCAATATGGTTAAGTCCATGAGAAGCTATGGGGGAGTAGTAGCGAAATTCAAATTCTTCTAACGAAGTGAATTGACTTAAACATCAAATCAAGGTGGAATTGTTAAAATTTGTCTCAATTTTAAGTTTGTAAATGAAACTTGACAAAAAAAAAAAATGAAGTGCGGCTTATATTAGCTTTGAATAACATCTCTCAATTAGGGGAGTCCATATTTGGACTTCTACTGTTGCTGACTCGGTGAAGTCCGAATCTTGGTAAAAAAAAAAATTAGAAAAGCAAGAAAGGGTAATTCAAGTAATCATATCCTAATTGAAATCGGTCCAAGGAAAATCTAACAGGTAAAGCGTTGACCGTTGACCAAATATAAAATCTTGAATGGAATTTCCGTTTACATGTTGGAGTTGGCCTCTGTAGATTTAATTTGGCAGTATAAATATTTTGATTGAGGAGCTTTCAATTGCCATCATTGATGTTGCCATGAAGCGTTGTGTTTAACCGAGTGCTTGGCGTGGGTTTTCTTCGTGAAATTAAATCAATAATTTTAGTGTTGAAGGTAATTAAGTCTTGTGGTAAAATTTGTTAATTCTTTTTTGAGATTGAGAAATTATTTCGTGAGAAATTGTGAGGCTAAATATTACGTGAGTTATTGTGAGTAATTGGAGACCGAGATATACCGAGATTTTTTCATTGATTCGAGTGTGGCTCCGTTGTATTGCTTGATCTAAAATGGGATTCATTTCTATTCTCCATGAACATAGGTTACCCGATTGAATCACGTAAATTTGATTTCTGATTTTTTTTTATCTTTTCTATTTTCTTGTCCGATCGCTTGTTTCCACAACAATTACATGACAAGGATTAAGATTGAGATAATATAAGACAAAGCCGTGTGAGGACCATATGAGGAGATTTGTTTATTTCTATTATATCTTCTTTGGTAGGTCATTGATATGACCTAGATTAGGAGTATATACACAGTACAAAATCAACAAATAACTTATAAAAAAGAATTATATTCTATTATGTATACAGAATAACCGCTATCCATGGTGATCGCCATTTACTGCGATGACGAACTCCATAGTGGGGCTCACTTGACAATGACAATCAATTGCGTGGGATGGTCGCCTCATTCGAGGTAGTCATAGGCAATCACTACGATATGGAACCGGTTTGACTCGTGATTGGCGTGGTTGCCATCCTGCGGGGCAACCCCTTGCCAGGTGGTCGCCAAAGCAAGGTGACGGTAACGCTGGCCCATAGTGGCTAGATCTGACCAGCGCGTGCGATCTAGAGCCGGAAACTTAGGCGACCACCCTTTGCCTGAGAGTTGTGACACTACGTGGTGGGTGCTTGAGGTCAGCGGCCACCAAGGGGGTGCATAACAACTGCTTATTTCTATTTTAGAAACAATTTTTCTATTCTAGATCTATTTTTGGAATAGAAATCCGTTTGATAAACTTATTCCGTTTTTCTATTTCTAGAATAGTTTTTATTCCAGAAATAAGTTTGAAATAGAAATCGAAGTAACAATTTTCTACTTCTCTATTTTTGAAATAGAAATGAGAAATAAATTTTTTTTTCATCGTTCGTCAATTGATCCTTCATCTGTTGTCGCTAACCATTGTTCGTTGGTCGCTAGCCGCCCACCAGCCCCCACCACCAGTCACCGACCGCCGCCAGTTGCCGCCGTTGCCCCCGCCGGTCGCCCGCAGCCACTATAGCCGCCATCATCCATGACCGCCATCCATCAATCCGCCACCGTTCAAAAGGAATAAATTTTATGTCGTTATCAAATGAATTTTTATTTTTAGAGTAGAAATTTTGTATCGTTATCAAATGGTTATTTTGCTTAAAAACTCTTTTATAAATATAAATAGAAAAATCTATTTCTATTTCAGAAACTTATTCTGAAATAGAATAGTTATCATGCACACCCCAAGTGTCCACAGCTATGCTCAGCAATATTGAGTGGGGAACAAAAACCATAGATTCTATTTTATTTTCGTTATTTCGTTCTTTTATATTTTTTAACTCTTTCGTATTTAATATAGGATAATTTTATCCCACCCTTAGGCCATAACTGACTATTCAACTTTTTAATCGGATATATGTGAATTTTCATAAAATAGCGTAATACTATACTCTAGATTAGATAGCTAATTAGAAAATCGTAATGCAAGGAAATAATTGGTTGGCAACTTTTTTCACAATACATTGAAATGTAAATAAAAAGGTCTCCAAATGAATACCGTATGAATCATTCTCTTTGAAACTTCTATTTTTAGTTTCTATGGAAACATTAGATTTACTTAGAAGGTCGAAAAACCACGTCTTAGACCGAAATATTAATTCTTCTTAAAGGCAAACTGATTTTGTTAAACCAACTCCGTGCAATAATATAAAGAGGGCTAACACAAGAGTTTAGGGGAAGACAAATTTAGGATTTGCAAAAATCCATTAGTTTAGCTAAGAGAGCAAACATTGTGATTAGACCCGTGGATCAGTGGGTTGGGTTGAAAAGATCCAAATAAATGCATTTAACCCGTTTTGATTCATTTTTATATAATACAAATCTAATGACCCATATTCAAATCGAGCCATGCCCAACACATACCCAACCTACCCATATTGTCAAAACAGTTTCATATGTACCTTAATCTACAAAAAATCCTACCCAAATTAAGATGAGAGTATAGAGTGAGTGAGAACAAAATCGAGTAAAGATGATAAAGAATGAAGAGAGAGTCATAAAGATGGGTTGGGTCTAAATAAGTTGTAAACCCATTTATGATCTATTTAACATTCATATTATAATTAAACCCATTTATAATCTATTTACTTAATATAACTAACATTTTAACACCCGATTAAGAAATGAGTTCATGACTCATTTTGAACGGTCTAATTGCTATGTTACACATATAGAATTTGCTGCTGTGCAGAACCAAACTCCCTCTATAGCTACACCACTATGAAAGATACATCTAAGTTTTTACAAAGGTCCCTCCACTCCTTGTCTTCACCCTAAGTAGAATCATTTCTCTCTTGGGATCACAAATGGGTTTCGCTCTTTCTGCCACTTAGAATCTGCAGTCAAAAGCTATCACAATTGTGCTCATTTGGCCATGATTTTTTGCAGGAATGATCCTGAAATATCATACTTGGTTGCCATGAACTTTATTTTCAATTTCAAAACTTCAGCGATCGTGAAGTATATACCCGGAAACTCCAAATTTGCACTGCCTGGTCAAATGCAGAGCCTACGCTTGTTTATATGGCCTTGCCTTTTCTAATTTCCACACCTAGCAAATCTCCCTCGTATGACTGTAGAACCCGGTTTCGGCAACACTCAAGTAAGCTTATCAAATACTTTGGATTCAGTTGTCATTGAACGATGTTTTCCAACATTATGAACGTGGTGTGAGTACTACCAAAGGAAGAAATTCTGCCCTCCAAAATCACCTACCCAGTGACTAATATGTCGGACAGTAGACAAGTTAACAATCAAACCACAATCCTAGTCAATACTGGTTTCAAAAGATTAAATTACTTTCCAAGCAATGAGGGAGCAAGGGAGTGTAAAGAAAACATGCCTTTTGAATATATAGGGTCTACATCAAATATAGATGTCACTATGCTTCATTGACAAGTCTCTTAGCTGAATGTGAGTACAGCGATTTTACTGAGAAAGCACCTCTTTACCAAGAAGGAAAAAGAGAGAAAACACACACACATACCATGATCGGGTGCAAAGCATGACCAGTCCTAGGATCATGACTCCCTTTTGCGAATTTTATGTGGTGGGTTTCTCCTCGGGAATGTAGGAGTACTTATCAGTATTGTGCATCAACAGCAGCCAAACATGAGTTATAAGCTCTCCGCCTCGCCGCAATAGTTTCGTGTGATGGTAAACTGGACAGGTATATGCAGCGTGGCACAACATCTCCACCCAAATGCTGCTGATGATCTGCCACTTGTTTTTCTTGCCCTTGAGTGTCGCAGCCAATTCCTGCACCTCCAACAGCACGTGCCACTTCCTAGTGATTATGGTTCCCTTCTGATACGGGATGGGTTTGAGTACAGTCTCTGTTGACGACAGTGTCCCCAATGCCTCATTGCGGTCTCTGTACCTGAGAAATGGCTTCAATATGGCGCAAGCGTGCTCCAATGTAATGTCGGTAGTTGCTGAGGACAACGTGTAAGGTCGCAGTGCTAGAAGGTATATCATGTAATTGGACAGCAGTTTGCTTCCTTTACAGTTCGGAGAATCATCGAACTCTGAATGAAGGCAGATGTTCGTTGCCATGTGCCAAACGATGATGCTTTTGTCAAATGTTTTTGAGATGTTTCTTTTCAACACTTTAAGAGCTTCCTGCGTCCACTCCACATTGCTGCTTAGTTCAGCAGCTTCAAGTGTCCAGTTGCCGCGTTCCATGAAGGGCTTTTTGTCTCTGATCTTGTCAAACTTTTCAATGTTTTCCACCAGCAATTCCTTGAGATAGCTGGGGATTTTCAGATGAAAGTGAATCCGATATCTTCTCCAGGTCACCTCTATTTTGCGCAAATGCTTGAGGAATCTTCCAATGGAGCATGACCACTCATGGTGGTACAGGCGATGGTCCACCAAGTCAAGTTGCCCAACTGAGTTCGACCACCTTTTCTGCTTCATGTACCTTTTAGCTAAGAAGTTCAATAGCCTTGCCCCCCCAGGGCAGTTTCTTTCAGGATTGCTCATTGCCACAATGGCCCATGCCGAAAAGGGTTGCAGAACAATTTGGTATCCTTCTAGGGCGGTGACTCCTATCAACAAGGTGTAAGTGTACGTGATGTACATGTCTATCAAAAAGGCACTCTTGAAAACAATAGCAAATCTACACAAGGCTGAGACTAGACAGAGAAAGCTAGTGAAGCGGCAGATAAGACCAAGCGGTTCATATAGAATTGGTTGCTTGGTGTAAAGTACGTCATACATGAATGCAAGTTCGACCTCAGCTGTGATGAAGGCTAAATTGCGATCTACAATTAAGTGAGATTTAGCTAGCGATTCCGGGTGGTAGAGCCAGTTTGCGAAGTGGGGCTTCAAGCAATCAAACCGGTAGTACGCCTTCAAGATGATCTGATGCTCAATTGAACATCTGGACCTGTCAAGCTTGTTGAAGAGCTTGCCAACAACTTCCTCGTCGAAGATATCCTTTGCTGATACGTTTAACCTCTTCCAGAACACGGACATGAGGGCCCAAACTGTCAATGCGGATCGCATGATTCCAGCAGCAAACAAGGAGAAGTACAAAAATGGGAAGGGGGACGAGCTGTCCCAGCATCGAATCAGGATCCAGAAGACAAAAATGGCCCTGACGAACAGATTTAGCGTCTGGCGGATGCTGAGCCGGTCGTCCTCAACCGAGTATGCAGTTATGGAGTCAGGGTTCCCAAGCTGCATCAAGAGCAACGGTGCAAGCAGCCCCTTGAGCTCGGTAATGTAGTCTGGTCGATCGGGACTGTTGATCTGGACATCAGTGAGCTTGCCAAGGGCGATGGTTACAAAATAAGAAGAGAGCAAGTAGGCGACGTGGATGACTTCTTTCATGATAATCGAGGTCTTGTACCTCCGGCGGCTGCCAAACATGGTGAGGATGATCTGGCAAGCGAGGCTCATGGTGACCAGCCATTGGATGCCCCATGCTTCCCATAGATCTTTCGACGCAGGCCATTGTGTACTGACAATGGATGATATCAGATCGAACGATTTCATGGGAATGTGACGTCTTCTGCTGTGCTCTCTGGGAAACTACAATGCAAGCAGAATTAATAACGATGAGAATGGATGAACCGCCTTGGACTTATTCTGAAAAATTAGACACGAATCTCTAAACTTCTTATTGCAGTCATTCAATATGGTCAATGAAATTTTCGGATCCTATCACTGCTCTAATTCTTCCATTCCAGTGAATGAGATTAATTACGTCTTGCTGTCCTGCATGAGTGAAACCCACTTAAAAAGGAGAAAGAGAAGTTTCGGAAGTCTATAAGCAATGCTAGGTGCTAGTTTCGCTGAAACAGATCTACAAAATTGATATATTCAATGGGATGGCTGATTGCAGGACATCTAAAGTAGCGACTCATATTCAAACATCCACCTTCCAATTACCGCATTACTTAACCGATTATGTAAACCAGTTCAGTACACCAAGCGTTTTCCCAACATCAAATATGAGATCATCGGCCTACACGTTTTTATTTTGCTGAACCGATCATCGACACACTGCTAAAACAGGATAAACATTCACAGAGACAAATGAAACTAATGACAAGATCATAAATTTTCTGGAAAAATAGAGGAAGTACAAAGCAGTCTGGCAAACCTTACTATGCTGCGTGACTCCCCAGAAGCTGACAGATAGGTTCTTGCTTATAATACAAATGGCACTGAGTGTGTCTATGTTCCTAACACTTGTGGGGAAGCTTAGTTAAATTCAGAGAGAAAAATAGAGGGATTATAAAAAGACAAAGAAAGCAGAGAATTGATTACTTACTTGTAACTTTAATCTGTGGTTCTTTTTCTCTTTGTTCGGTTTCCAGCGACAAGCCATGTGCAAGACTTTTAACTTCACATTATTCGTTAGATCAATTCTCGAGGGGTGTAGTAACATACTTCTTGCACTCAATTGTAAAACTCTGCTGAGATTATGCTAAAAATTAACTCTCACACTTTTTGAGATAAAAGTCATTGCTGGAGCTTAAACTACTACAATTTATACAATCTTATCTCTAAAATTCCAATTTGTTTATAAATTCTCTCAACTTAATAAATTATTCAGTATTATCTACAAGTTTCGTAATCACACTTTTGTTCAATTTTGAAATATCTTTTCATTTCAATTCATATCTTTAACCAACCCATAATAAAGTGACAATTTTTTTCACTTTTTATCTTTGTTTCTTATAAGTATTACATAGTGACATTGAAATATATTTTAGCTTGTGATCTCTGTAATATTTTAGCTGCCATTCCCTTTAATCATTATTTTTTAAAGTTCTTTTGGGTTAATACCTCAAAAACTCCAACTAGTACACATGTGATAAATTTATCAAAACTAGTTTTTTGACCGCCAAAAACTCCAAACTTATACACCTTTGATAAATTTACTCTAAATCGATACACTTGTGACAAATTTACCCTATGTTAGTTTTCGTTAAATTTTAATGTCAAATTACTAAGTTAGATGATACGTCACAATTAATCAGTAGACCAATTTGGATTTTACTCTCTATTTGTCATAGTTGTATTAGTTTTGTTATCTTTTATGATATTAATCCAATTTAACGGAGGGTGATATACCAGTTTGGGATTTTTGGCAATTAAAAAAATTAGTTTGGGATAAATTTATCACAAATATACCAATTTAGAGTTTTTTGTGATCATTTGGGATAAATTTATCATATGTGTACCAGTTTGGGGCTTTTCATGATCAAAAAATTAGTTTATGATAAATTTATCATAGATGTACCAGTTTAGGATTTTCCATGATATTAACTATTTTTTTTACATTAATCTTCATACCTCCACATCAAAGATCTTTCAAGGTTCCTCCTTTGCTCCTAATATCTTGCATCCATCCATACTCCAAACCACATGGGCATCGGAAATTAATAGAATACAACAATGCACAGACATAAATCTAAAATGATCTTACATCACTTCATTTCTTGAATTTGTATTCTATGAAGCACGTAATGTTGTCATTGCACACTACTTGCTCAAGCATTTAGCTAATTGCGGCAACAAGCCTCAACTTTACTGATTCGCAGTCACAAAAAGCCCAAGAAATACGTCTCGGTGTATGACAATTGACAAGTAAATCCCCAAAAACAAAACATATAGTTTTGCCTCAACAAGTGAAGATGGATGGTATTGCTGGCATTGGACGAAGCATTCTTTCACGCCCGAACTTCAGGCACATGCACATCCCTCGATGGTCGACTAAAATTTGCGACATTCCCAGGACGCGTCGCCGATCCATTCATTTTATACACATGCGGAAACGAATTAAACAATCTCCATACAACAAACAAACATGAGATAGAAAAGTAGGATAATCAATTAACACAAAATATACTTTATAAACAACCTAGGTTTGTGTACGCAACCTATTATGCCCCAAACCCCAAGCATGCAACAACCCCTTCCTTGGTCGATAGAAAGAGATGTCCCAGGACTCATCGACGACCTTTCATTGTAATTGCACATGCGGAAGTGTATAATAAAATCTCTAGACAACACAAATATGGGATAGAAAAGTAGGATACCATTTTTACCAAAACACTTTTCATAAACAAACTAGTTTTTACACAGAGGCCAATTCTAAGGTCTATGTACAAGAGATCTATCTCGAAGATGAACTATTGAGCCATCCATGCTTCTGACCTTTCGCCTCAAGCTCCGGGTTCTTCATACTAGGGACCTAAAAATGGTTATATAATAACCAATGAAATTAAAATCTCAACAAGTCCTCCCCTAAGCCCCCAATTAGAACACCAACTCAACTGAGATATCTTTCTAGAATCACCCCACAAACAAACCACGACTAACAACCAACAATTAATTGTTGGTTCGCATACAACCTTACCCGGTATGCCATACCTTGCATGTTATAACTTAGCACGATACATGCAATGCACATGACCATTAGATAATACAATTCATCAATCACATATGAGTCATGTCACAAAGTGATCTTACCTGGCCATTGCCACACTCTGCACGTTATCGATTCATACGTACATGCCATAAACAATGTGATCAACATGTATAACTAAAACTAATGATGCAATGATTCTCATACGCTCTTGCACTTTAGTGTGACACCTACCATGCATCAATCAATCACACGGGTCTTGATTATAAGGTAAAATCGTTATGATATGTCTCATACCACGCCACATAATTTTACCTCATAATAAGGCACAACCATCTCTACACTCAAGTGTGTTCCAATTCTTACGGCCCATTGGCCACGGTCAACTCCCAATTGATATGGCTAACTTTCCAGTTAGCAATCTGGTTAAATATGACTTCCAGCCATGGTTAACTTTCCAATCAGCAATCATCCGACTCTTGCCGGGCTACCGATAAAAAGATCGGGCTTTGTCCCACCCCATCGAGCATGGCTACATCCAGAACTCCCATTCAGACGGTTTCCCAAAAAGAGACATCGGTCTAGAATCTACTACGACCGACTTTCGACTCCCGTCGAGTATCGCTCCAAAACCCCGTTGGGTGACGGTCCAACATTTGATCACACAAACATACCCCCTCTCAATTCCTTCTCTCCTAAAAGTGGTCCATCTCCAATGTCTCTCGGACAATCCATATTTCCTTTTTTGTGAAAATCACTCAATTCATGCGGATGCCTATGCATTTATACACTCAAATCACTTCATAAGATCAAAACACATGAAATTAGATAACTTTTCATTCTCGAATGAACAGTGTACGTGAATAGTGTTCCGCGAACAGTAACTCGTGAATAATAACTTGTGAACAATATCGCGTGAATAGTAAATTTCCAGAATTTAATAACAAATAAATTAAATCCAAAATTCATTAAAAACACTAATTAAAGCAAGCAAAGCATCAATAATAATCACGAACTACTATCAGCCCTAACTGGCAAAAACAGTCCACTCGCGCGTCTCCAAGTTTAAATCCAGAAATCTAATCAACCAAGTTCAGAAAATTCTCAAATTTGAATTTGTTAGTAAAAATACATAAACGAACTTTTTTTTATGAAGACACCTTAACCCAAATCGTTCTAGATTAAGCCTAGTAAATCGCTCAAGCCAGTACAAAAACTGGGTTTGTTTCCAAAAAGTCTGTTTTCCAAAATCAGTTTTGATCAAGGTCCAAAAATTGTTTATTTGGTTTGAAATTTGACTATGTTAAACTAAAAGATGTGACAAACAACTTTTGTAAAGAAACCATTTTGAAATTCGAACCTTAAGAGTTGATAAAAACTCCTAGAATCCTAAAAGGCCACAAATTCCAACACAGTCCAAGATTTTGTTTGCAAATGACAAAGCTGAAATCTCATACTTTTAAATATCTAAAACTTGAGTAAAATATATGTTGTAGATCAAGATGTCTAAAACATTTTTAAGAAGAAATTGACTTCAAATTTGCAACCCATTTCGATCTACAAAAATGGTAAATCACGAGTGTCTAGAAATCAAAACTATAGAAAGTCCATTGATTTAGATTAATCCATCATCAAATGTGCTAATCTCACTAATTAGATTAGCACTAATCCATTATAAGACTAATCTAACCATTATAGATTATCACTAATCCATATTTAAGTTAATCTAATCAACCTCCTACGCAAGTTTAGGCACTAATCAAATGATTAGGAGTTAAACTCACCCGTTAAATAAGCCGGAGACACAAACTTGACGGCGACGAGGAGGCTACACTCGGGGACCTCTACCACAACGATCCAAGGCGGTTCCAAGGTGGGAATAACAGCCACAAACTCAAACTCCCACTGAAACCCTAAAAACTAGACTGCCGAAGAAGGAACATAGCTAAACGGGCTTGGCCCGAGCTCCCGCAAGGGGTTGGCCGGCGACCGGCGACACTTAGGGGTCGAGGGGACCTGCTGGTGGTTGATATGGGCAGAAGTAGAATCGAAATGGAAGAAAAACGGCTAAAATAGGTGAAATAGGTGAAGTAGCGTAAGCAAGTTGCCAAGCGGACTAATGAACCGGCAAGCGGTTCCTTCCGGCCGGCAGGTGGGTTGGTTAGTGGCTCCGTTCGGTGAGCGGCTAGGTTCTCCTTAACAGTTTGGACCTTCTGAGTGCGATGGTGGGTGGCACGAAAGCTGATTCTCATGGGAAGACAACTTTTAAATTTTGTTTTTGGCGAAAGGTCAGCTAGAGGAGAAACAGGCAGAAAAGGAAAACGAGGAAGAAAATGCTACGAATTTGCTTGGGGCTGAAGAGGGAAGAAAGAGAGATGTGATGTATCATCCTGATTTTTCAAATTTGATTTCAATTGAATAAATCGGGCCTTTCGTCGACACGTCTATAGCGCTGTTCTCTTAGTTGATCACTTATGAAATAGCTAGACTATCTGGGAAAGTCATTAAGGGATTTTAACGCAAAAGACTTGAGAATTTGACCAAGAATCGACTGCTCGACCGTGCTAATTTGCAAGGGTCATTACGGTACACTTAAAAATCGATCAGAGATAAAAGATAATTCAATTCGATTGAGATGAGTGATCAAAATGTGGGTGATTCCACTTGATTGCAAAATTCTTATCGATCAACACTAAATTGATTTTCTATCATTTTGGGTACCCCGTGTCCATATTTGAAACCTTGAAATTTTCACGATAATCGAGAGTCGCCAATGTGTCAAAGATGTACATTGTGACTCGAGATAAATCGATCAAAGGTCAATTGCACCAAAAAATTCATAAAAGTTACCTGGTAAATTAGGTCACGCTAAAAGTGCGCTAGATTGAAAATAACCGCAAATTTGAACCTGATTTCAGAAATTGAAAGTTCTAAGGTGTCACGAGCTATTTTAGGAATTTCGACTCATTCTCTGAAGATTTTTCAGAAATTCTGGGATTTTTGTGGAAAATCGATACGGACGTTGGAAAAAATCAGCGGAAATTCAGCTCCTTGGACAACAATGCCACTCACAGAGGCAAATTGTTGACCCCATCATTTCCCTTCTTCGGCGTTGCTTTGTCGTCCACCCACGATTTGCACGCTGCCTCCACCAGCAAGCTTCATTCCACGCGGCCAGCTCCACCTCCTCTTCAATCCGCGTGAGTTCCCCAACCGAAGCAATTGTTGCTTCCTTCGGCCAACTCGAAGATGCTAGTTGCATCCTCTCCATGCGTCTTCAATTTCGTCGTAGCCCATCCACGAAGATAGCCCAAGTCAGCAAAGTTCACCGGCCCATCTTCTATGCAGTTCCATTTCTTTTCTTCAGCCCATAAATTCAGCATCTGCAACCCAGTGAAGTCCACGAGTAGCCTGCAACAACCATCCTGCAACAAGCCCAAGAGTCCTGCAATCTAGTGAATTTCAGCCCATAAGAAATCAACCCATTTCAGCAACTCCATTGAAGTCCAGCAAGCCTAGTGTTTAAGGCCCAATCCCAGCTCAATTGAAGCCCAGCCCAAGTTGGAAACAAATCTCAGATTTGGGCTAAAATTTGTTGGGCCAATTCCAGGCCCGGTCCAAGTCCGTCAACGCCACCGAAAATTTGGATTTTGGCCGCCGTCGTGCCATCATCGCGGTAAACTGGTTTCCGCAATAAACTGCTGAGTTTATACTCTAAACTTTGCTTAGTAGGCTAATGACGTTTAAGGGGTGTTTAGATTTATTTTATTAGGAATTAGGTAGTTAGTTAGATTAAATTAGAAATGTAATTATTTAATTGAGCTTGTTAGGTGGTTAGCATGGTTTAGCTAAGACCTAAATAAATTGTACTATTTATCTAGAAGGGTTCGGGAATTTCTTCGAGTCCGTATTGGTTATTAATTTAATGATTCTAGCCTAGGTCAATGTTGTTAGAATTTAAATTGATTGATTTAATTAATTTCAGTAATTATTTAATTATTAATTATTTTTTCGGAAATTATACCGAGAGAGCCACTCTATAGAATTTCGAGTTGGTCGCAGTGATGTGTTTAGTTTCTGTAATTGAATGATGTATTGTTGAATTGAGTGATGATTGTGATATATTGGTATTTTAATTGGAAAATGTCGGGTATCAGGTGCTGACACCAAAAATAGTCTTTGAGTACCAAATCAGCTTAGGTGAGCAATATAGATCTATAATAGCTTCGGGGAGCGTTAACATCATTATAGATCTCTAGCAGCTTCGGTGAGTAATGACAAGCAATAATGCTTTAGCAGCTTCAATGAGCACTTTAGACATCAGCTTCGGTGAGCACTTGTTATTTAGCAGCTTCGGTGAGCATTATTTGATCTAGCAGCTTCGGTGACCAAATTCTAGATATCAGCTTTGGGGACCAATGATACATGAGTATATCTATTTCAGCTTAGGCAAGTAGTGTTCGAATCGACATAATATATGAATGACATTAATTGCATGGAGTCGAATGAATCGACTGATTGATGGTGGATTTGAATTAAATTGTCTAATTGAGTATTTAAATTATACTGATTTGCAGGGTGGAACTGAGGCGAGGTAAGTCCTCTATGCTAAGTGTGATTATGTGGTTAGGACACTTCTGGGCGTATTTCCCTCCTAATTGGGGTTTAGAGCTTAGACTCGCTGAGATTATATCTCACCCCATTGTAGGACAACATTTTCAGGGTTGTCAAGTGGGAGACCTGGAGCTGAGAGGAGGTGATCGGAAGCGTAGGTCAGTTAGGACCGCTTCTTTTTGGAAGGCCAGTCTTTTGTAGTTTTTTGGCCATAGACTTTTGTACATGACTCAATGTATATATAAAAGCATGTTTATTTGTGAATTCGTATCCTGCTTTTCTATCCTGAGATGGTTATTGTCAGGGGATTTCTTTTCGCTTTCGCATGTGCAATAAAATGGAAAGGGTCGGCGATTCGTCCCGGGAAGTCCCAAATTATTATCGACCAGAGAGGGATGGGCGCGCGCTTGAGGATCGGGGCGTGACATCCCCCTTTTCATGGTATCAGAGTGAAGTTTGTATTTGGAGTGATAAGATGCGATGGGTTCTTAGGATAGTTAGTAGGAATGGCTTTTATATTATGCTGATGCATGTGACTGCTAGCTGTTTGGTAAATTGATTGTGAAATCACTCAATTTCTAATTCGGTATGGAATTGGAAGCATGTGTTGTAGAACATCTACAGTATGAGTGATCAAGAGCCGAGAACTCCTAGGCAGAGGACCTTATCCTCAGTGACTCAAGCTAAAACGCCAACAAGAGGCCATGCTCGAGGCGGCCGAGGTAGAGCGCAAGCTGAGGCTAGCGCGAATGTTGTAGCACCATTGCCATTCCCGCCAGTTGATGCCGGGGTAGCAGCCCCTAGTGATCTCAGATTCGAAGGGATCATATAGGTGCTCGAGACTATTGGTAAGCTGATGGGACAGCAGGCCCAAAACCAAGCTATCGCAGCCGTTGCCACACAAGCTGAAGTTCCAAAAGGGAATGTAGTTGCAGATAAACCGATTCATAAGCTTGTTGAGCATTTCCTAAAGTTGCAACAACCAAAGTTCACCAGGACAGGAGATCCCGAGGTTGCAACCCGTTGGATTGAAGAACTGGAAAAAGCATTTGAGTTACTGAAGTGCTCTGAAGAAGAGAAGGTTACCCTTGCGGTATATCAGATGCAGGGAGTTGCAAGTACTTAGTGGAGAGCCACCAGGAGAGAAGTATTCTCGGAAGGCATAGTCTCAGTGTGGAACATCTTCTTTAGAGCATTCAATGACAATTACTTCTCCAACTGCACCAAGCAATTAAAGATGGTGGAATTTATGCGCATCCATCAAGGTCCAATGATTGCGGACCAGTACAAGGCAAAGTTTGCCGAGCTTTCACAGTATGCTCCTAGGTTGATCTAGGATCCCGAGGAGAAGGCAATGAGGTTTATAGATGGCCTCCGACCAGAATTGAAAGATCTGCTAGTGCTATTGGATATAAAGAACTACAATGAGCTGTATGGACGAGCTCAGCTGATTGAGAAAAATCTGAATGAACGAGCTGCCGCATCTGGATCGCGGTTTAGTTCGAACCGAGATAGAAATCAATTTGGGAAAAGACCGATGACTGGAGGAAGATATCCTGTCCCACCCAACAGGAAGGGTGAAATAGGAAAATTAGCATGGAGACAGAATGATGTGTGTTGTTTTGGCGGAAGACGACATGAGTCAACCTCATGCCCCTTAATGATGGGTGCTTATTTCAAATGTGGCCAATAGGGTCACTTGGCCAGAGATTGTTCTAGAAGGCCAAGGGGACCACCGCAATTACCGCCACCACCGTAGATGAATCAGAACTGAGGACTCTCGCCACCGATTGTACAGCAAGGTGGATTGATCCGACCTCCAGCTCAAGGACAGACATACGCCATCACCAGGGGACAGGATAAAGCGAAAGCACCACAGATAGAACACCAATAGGATGGCGATGGGGATAGGAACGAACTGACCATGCACCGATCAGAGGAAGAACGTTTTTGGGGTGATTTTATCAAAGTAGCACAGTGAAATTTTGGTTAAAGTTGTAGAATTTCAATTGTTGGAATAAAGCTATAGAAAGAAGAATCAATCTAGTTGTACTTGACTAGTTGCTTATGTATAACTTTGACGTCGTATATGAAAAGAGTTGGCTCAAGGAGCATCTTGTGGTAATGAATTGTTAGCATAAGGTAATACAGTTTGAACTATTGACGGATGAAAGTTTCGAATTTATCGAAAGTCAAGGAGGACCCTCGATCCCTTGTATTTCGTCAATTAAGACAACCGGGTTCTGGACGTAGGTTGTCAAATTTAATTGGCAACTATAGTGGATGCATTAGTTGAGGAATCGAATATGGAGAACGTGGCCGTGGTACAAAAGTTTTATGAGGTGTTTCCTGAAGAATTGCCAGGTCTACCACCAGAAAGAGAAATAGAGTTTATAATTGAGTTAACCCCAGGACAGAGCCAATTTTTAAGGCTCCTTACCAGATGGCTTTGTCTAAGTTGAAAGAACTGAAAGTACATATGCAAGAGTTATTGGATAAGGGATTCATACGTCCCAGTGCATCACCTTGGAGAGCACCAGTTCTGTTCGTAAAGAAGAAGGATGGTTCGTTGCGTCTGTGCATCGATTATCGCCAACTTAATCAGGTGACGATCAAGAACAAGTATCCACTACCGAGGATCAATGACTTGTTTGATCAGTTACAAGGAGCATCGATATTTTCAAAAATCGACTTGAGGACGGGATATCATCAACTGAGGATTAGAAAAGAAGACATTCCTAAGTCAGCGTTTCGTCTCAGTACGGTCATTATGAGTTCATTGTAATGCCGTTTGGATTGACGAATGCCCCAGCCGCTTTTATGGATTTGATGAACCGAGTTTTCAAGGAATACTTGGATCAGTTCATGATCGTGTTCATTGTTGATATTCTGGTGTACTCTAGAAATCCAGAGAAGCATGAAGGACATTTGAGATTGGTACTGTAGACTCTAAGGACTCATGAGCTGTACGCTAAATTCAGCAAGTGTGAGTTTTAGTTGACTCGTGTTGCTTTTCCGGGTCACGTGATTTCAGGAGAAGGAATCTCCGTGGACACATCTAAGATTGAAGCAATGATTAATTGGCCGAGACCGACGACAGATCCAGAGATTCAGAAGATTCTGCAAGAGAATACAGAAAAGAAGAATGCTAACTTTCAGATTGTTGAGAACAGAACCTTGAGCTTCCAAGGACGATTGGTTGTACCTGACAATGTAGAGCTTAGAGAAGAAATTTTATTTGAAGCACATCGTAGCAGTTACAGCATTCATCCTGGCAGTACAAAGATGTATCAGAATCTGCGTCAACATTATTGATGGTCTGGTATGAAGGCAGACATCGCTAAGCATGTCTCAAAATGTCTGACCTGTCAACAAGTAAAGGCGCAGCATTGTAAGCCGGGAGGACTTTTGCAACCTCTCGAGATTCCCGAGTGGAAATGGGAGCATATCATGATGGACTTCGTGACTAGACTACCAAGAAGTCAAAGAGGAAATGATTCAATTTGGGTAGTGGTCGACAGGCTGACAAAGTCGGCTCATTTCATTGCAGTACAAAAAGGACCTGAGTCTGGATAGACACGCAGACCTGTATGTGCGTCAGGTGGTTCGTATGCATAGAGTGCCGGTTATGATAACTTCAAATAGAGACCCGAGGTTTACTGCTGCTTTTTGGAAGAGCTTGCAGAGTGCTTTAGGTACAAAGCTTTAGTACAGTACAACCTATCATCCACAGATGGATGGCCAATCTGAGAAGACTATTCAAACCCTTGAAGACATGCTGCGAGCTTGCATACTGGATTTTAAAGGGAGTTGGGAAGAGCAGCTTCATCTTGTTGAATTCGCCTATAATAACAGTTATCAGCAGAGCATCCAGATGGCTCCATTCGAAGCGTTGCATGGCCGAGTGTGCATAACACCAGTGTGTTGGGATGAAGTTGGGGAAAGGAAGATAACAGGCCTAGAGTTGATTCAGCAATTAGTAGATGCCGTGGCAGTAATTAGAGGCAGATTAAAGACAGCATAGAGCAGGCAGAAAAGTTATGCAAATAAGTGTCGAAAGTCTTTAGAGTTCCAAGTTGGTGATCACGTTTTTCTGAAAGTGTCACCAATGATAGGAACTTCACGCTTTGTTAAGAAAAGCAACCGAGTCCAAGGTACGTAGGTCCGTTTGAGATTCTTAAAAGAATCGAGAACCTAGCGTGTCTTCTTACATTGCTGCCAAGATTGGCGCAAGTGCATGACATTTTTCACGTGTCGATGTTAAGGAAGTATGAGCCTAACCTGACCCACATGCTCAATTTCGAGGAATTGGACGTGGATGACCGTGTGTCATACGTCGAAAGCTCGGTTTAGATTGTTGATCGTAAAGAGTAAGTTTTGCGTACAAAGACCATTCTGTTAGTCAAAGTGGTCGACAACACCACGGTACGAAGGAGCAACATGGGAGAATGAGGAGTCAACGAGAGAATTGTACCCCCACCTTTTTTATCAAGTCTTATAATAGGTCTAAATTTCGAGGACGAAATTTTTATAAGAGAGAAAGAGTTGTGACATCCTGGTTTTTCAAATTTGATTTCAATTGAATAAAACGGGCCTTTCGTCGACGCGTCTATAGTGTTATTCTCTGAGCCAATCACTTACGAGATAACTAGACTATCTGGGAAAGTCATTAAGGGATTTTAACGCAAAAAGTTTGAGAATTTGACCAGGAATCGACTGCTCGACCATGCTAATTTGCAAGGATCATTACGGCACACTTAAAAATCGATCAGAGATCAGAGATAGGTTGATTCGATTGAGATGAGTGATCAAAATGTGGGTGATTCCACCTGATTGCAAAATTCTCATCGATCAGCACTAAATTGCTTTTCTATCGTTTTGGGTACCCTGTATCCATATTTAAAACCTTGAGATTTTCACGATAATCGAGAGTCGCCAATGTGTCGAAGATGTACATTATGACTCGAGATAAATCAATCACGGGTCAATTACACCAAAAATTCTTAAAAGTTACCAAGTAGACTAGGTCACGCTAAAAGCGCGCCAGATTGAAAATAACCGCAAATTTGAACTCGATTTCAGAAATTGAAAGTTCTAAGGTGTCACGAGCTATTGTAGGAACATCGACTCATTCTCCGAAGATTTTTCAGAAATTCCAGGATTTTTGTGGAAAATCGATACGGATGTTGCGGAAAATCAGCGGAAATTTAGATGGGCTAAATTGATGGAAATTGGAACTTCCAAACCGAGCCTTTAAGTGTTGAGGACTTGCAGAAATTTGTACGAGCTTTTTCTTCGATGAAATTGGACCTTGATTTGGAGAATCGATGAAGAAATTTAGAATTTAAGTGAAATCCGGAGCTTTACAAAGGGGCAACAATTTTGGCTTTACAATTTGTTAATTCATGGAATTATCAAGTGGAAAGAAATAGGGGACATGCAATCAATGTAATGGATTGAGTTGCTTTACTTTGGGACCTTCCACCGGTTGCTTCTCCCACACGCCAAGACCACCGCCTCTTCCTCCTCTTCGTGCGACGTTCGTCCGAGCTGAAGACCGCACGCCACTTTTTCTCTCTCTCTCTCTCTCTCTCTCTCTCACGAATCAACATAGGCCAACAACTACTCATTTTTCTTCTCCTTTACTTCGTTTATCCCATCTCTAATTTCCCCCATCCTTAAGCTACCACACACGTCCACCATCTGCTACTTGTTTGGTCAACCCTCATCCCTCAAGATTCCTTTTTGTTGACCCATCTTCACGCCAGCTCATGCTTCTCCACCGATCTTCAACTCCCTGGACGCCAGCACCTTGGTCAACAACGCCACTCATAGAGGCAAATTGTTGACCCCATCATTTCCCTTCTTCAGTGTTGCTTCGTCGTCCACCCACAATCAGCACGCTGCCTCCACTAGCAAGCTTCAGTCCACGCGGCCAGCTCCACTTCCTCTTCAGTCCGTGTGAGTTCCCCAATCGAAGCAGTTGTTGCTTCCTTCGGCCAGCTCGAAGACGCTAGCTACATCCTCTCCATGCGTCTTCAATTTCTGCCACAACCCATCCACGAAGAGAGCCCAAGTCAGCAAAGTTCACAGGCCCATCTTCTATGCAGTTCCGTTTCTTTTCTTCAGCCCATAAATTCGGCATCTGCAGCCAGTGAAGTCCACAAGTAGCCTGCAACAACCAGTCGGCAGCAAGCCCAAGAATCCTACAATCTAGTGAATTTCGGCCCATAAGAAATCAGCCCATTTCAGTAGCTCCATTGAAGTCCAGCAAGCCCAGTATTTAAGACCCACTCCCAACTCAATTGAAGCCCAGCCCAAGTTGGAAACAAATCTCAGATTTGGGCTGAGATTTGTTGAGCCAATTCCAGGCCCGGTCCAAGTCCGTCGACGCCGCCGAAAATTTGGATTTCAGCCGTGGTCGCGGTGAATCGGTTTTCGCAATAAACCGGTGAGTCAATACTCTAAACTATGCTTAGTAGGCTAATGACGTTTAAGGGGTGTTTAGGTTTATTTTATTAGGAATTAGGTAGTTAGTTAGATTAAATTAGAAATGTAATTATTTAATTGAGCATGTTAGGTGGTTAGCATGATTTAGCTAAGGCCTAAACAAATTGTACTATTTATCTAGAAGGGTTCTAGAATTTCTTCGAGTCCGTATTGGTTATTAATTTAATGATTCTAGCCTAGGTTAGTGTTGTTAGAATTTAAATTGATTTATTTAATTAATTTCAGTAATTATTTAATTATTAATTATTTTTCCAGAAATTATATCGGGAGAGCCGCTCGATAGAATTTCGAGCTGATCACAGTGATGTGTTTAGTTTCTGTAATTGAATGCTGTATTGTTGAATTGAGTGATGATTGATATATTGGTATTTTAATTGGAAAATGCCGAGTATCGAGTGTTAACACCGAAAGTGGTCTTTGAGTACCAAATCAGCTTAGGTGAGCAATATAGATCTATAATAACTTCGAGGAGCGTTAACATCATTATAGATCTCTAGCAGCTTCGGTGAGCAATGGCAAGCAATAATGCTTTAGCAGCTTCGGTGAGCACTTTAGACATCAGCTTCGATGAGCACTTTAGACATCAGCTTCGGCGAGCACTTGTTATTTAGCAGTTTCAGTGAGCAATATTTGATCTAGCAGCTTCGGTGAGCAAATTTTAGATATCAGCTTTGGGGAGCAATGATATATGAGTATATCTATTTCAACTTAGGCGAGCAATGTTCGAATCGACATAATATATGAATGACATTGATGGCATGGAGTCGAATGAATTGACTGATTGATGGTGGATTTGAATTAAATTGTTTAATTGAGTATTTGAATTATACTAACTTGCAGGGTGGAACTGAGGCGAGATAAGTCCTCTATGCTAAGTGTGTGATTGTGTGGTTAGGACACTTCTAGACATATTTCCCTCCTAATGAAGGTTTAGAGCTTAGACTCGCTGAGATTATATCTCACCCCGTTGTGGGACAATATTTTCAGGGTTGTCGAGTGGGAGACCTGGAGTTGAGAGGAGGTGATCGGAAGCGTAGGTCGGTTAGGACCGCTTCTTTTTGGAAGGCCAGTCTTTTGTAGTCTTTTGACCATAGGCTTTTGTACATGACTCAATGTATAAATAAAAGCATGTTTATTTGTGAATTTGTATCCTGCTTTTCTATCCCGAGATGGTTACTGTCAGCGAATTTTTTTTCGCTTCCACATGTGCAATAAAATGGAAAGGGTCGACGATTCATCCTGGGAAGTCGCAAATTATTATCGACCAGAGAGGGATGGGCGCGCGCTCGAGGATCAAGGCGTGAAATGTGAGGGCTAGTTTTGTGACATCCTGAAATTCGACCCCGTTTCGATAAAATGAAATGTGCATATCGTCGGCGTGCCTATGGTCCTTTTTCTCTAAGCTGATCACTCACAAGTTAACTAACCTATTGGGTGAAGCCGTTAAGGGATGTATCCGCGGTAAAATCCCTAAAAGCTACCTAATTTGTTGGATTGGACTAAAATCCCGTTCGGTTGATTTTAATCATGAAATTTCATTCGGTTTTGGGAATCGAATATTCGAGCGTGTCACAATTCATTTTTAGGACCTCGTCTCATCGTTCGTCAATTTATTGACAAGTCCGAAATTTCAAGAAAGAAATTATCGGAAGAAAAATTGAAGCCTGAAAGGAAATAGAAAGGGAAAGAGAAATGAAATAAAATAAGTGGAAAGGTAATATTTTATTTCCCTCTCTCCCTCTCTCTCTTCTTTTCTTTCTTTTCTTTCTTTTCTCTTTTCTTTCTCTCTCCTTTCCCCTTTCCCTTCCCCCTCGTGCGAATTCCCCACCGCCTATTCTCTCTCTCTCTTTTCCCTCTTTGACCAGTCAATGCCTATCCTCTCTCTCTCTCTCTCTCTCTCTCTTTCTTCTTCTTTCTTCCTCCGCACGTCCGAACAAGCGACCAAAAGCTCGAACAAAAGCTGCAGCCCCATCGCCGCCCATCCCGCCTCCGCACCGCAGCTCGCACGCCCGCGACGGCCGCTCGCCCGATGCCGCGCGTCCAGCCACCCGTCCCTCGCGCCCAGGCGTCCCTCTCCCGCTCGGCCCAACCCTGTTTCGCCCCTGTTTTGCCCCAATCAGCCGTGTTTGGCCACCGCCCAACTTCATCCGGCGACCACCCGACGTCCCCGGCATCCCCCTCACCCTCCGCTGGCCTCCCTTCGCCACCCTAGCTGCCGGAGCAGCCCCGGCCAGCCCCGACTAGCGACCCACGAAGTGGGTATCCAGCGACTTCGGGCCCGCTTTTGGGCCGTTTCCAGGCCCGGATCCGTGAGTCGCTTTGGGAAGAATCGTTCCTCGCGTCGCCGCCGTCGGATTGATCCGATTTGCACTCGATTTGGTGAGTAATCTCACTAATCCCAGATTAGTTGACTAATTATGCTTTAAGGTTGGTTTAGTTTTAATTAATTATGTTTAGGTTGTTAGATTAGAATAAATTAGTAATTATTAGTCAATTGTGATGTGATTTAGATAAATTGATTGCGCAATTAGCAAGTAGATGTGGTCTACTATTTATTGGAAGTATCTCGTGAATTTTCTGACCCCTAATCGGGCTTCAATTTGGCGATTCGGGCCTAAGTGGGATTTTTGGCATTTAAATATTACTTTTCAGAATTAAATTAATTAATTATTTATTTTTGAAAATTCAACTTGGATGGCTAGTGGTCGAATTTTTATGCTGATGATCGTGATGCAGCCCGTTTATTTAATTGGGCTTTAATTTGAGCTGAATTGGATTTATTGAAATTAATTATTAATTTTCGAAATTAATTATTTATTTATTTATTTTTGGGAAATTAAGATTAAGATGGCCGACGACCAGAATTTTGTGCTGATTGTCGTGGGCGCAGTCCGTTTATTTAATTGAGCTTTATTTTGTGCTAAATTGAATTATTTGTGAAATTAGAAATTATTCTTTAATTGAATAATCTCTGGTTATTAATTGAAAAATAACCGAGCATCGGTTGATGATGCCAAAAATATTTGAATGGACTATAGAAAATGTGGGAGTTATGAAAAGGAAAAGAATATATTTAAGCTAAGGCCGTCGTGTGCCCACGCACGATATTTTATCGAATATTTTTTATACGAAGAATGAGGCCGAGATAGTGCGAGGCACAATGTCATTGGGCCGTGATGGATTAATCGTATGTTGACTTACAGTTATAGTAAGATGACTATTGGAAGTTGATGTGATGTGTGTTGTGTTGAGGGAAACTAATGAATCATGAGCAGGTAAAGGACTAAGTACTGCACAAGTAGAAGACTTAGTGTGAGTTACCTCTAGCGCCTTATACCATTGCTTATTGTAGTTAAGGACTAAGTATTACATGGCGACCTGAGTCGCATGGGAATTTCCTCTAGCGCCTTGCTGCATTGTTATGCATAGTGGAGGGCTAAGTGCTACACGATGGAAGATCTCGTGTGAGTCACCTCTAGCGCCTTACCCTATTGCATTTTAGAGTAAAAGACTAAGTACTACACGATAGCGAGATTTTGTGTGAGCTACCTCTAGCGCCTTATACTATTGCTTTTGTAGTGAAGGACTAAGTACTACACGATAGCGAGACCTCGTGTGAGTTACCTCTAACGTCTTATGCTATTGCGTTGTGTAGTGAAGGACTAAGTACTACACGATAGCAAGATTTCATGTGAGTTACCTCTAGCGCCTTATACTATTGTTATTTGTGGTCAAGGACTAAGTACCACACAATGGCGAGACTTTGTGTTGGGGTCACCTCTAGCGCCTTGAGCCTATATTTGAGTGGGAATGTTGAATTGGAATGTTGAGATTAATTTTCGGGTATAGATGGAATCATTGATATGATTTGATCCGTTTGTCATGGATTGATTGATTGAACTGAATTGGCCGGGGAATGGTCTTCGTTGACATGTAATCGACTAGGTCGATTGATCATTGCTTTGATCTGATGTTGTGAAATGATTAATTGAATAGAAATGAGCGTGAGTGGTCTTGTTGGCTTGTAATCGACTAGGTCGATTTGATCGATGCTTCGATTGGTGATATGATTGCTTGAGTGCCTATTGTGAATTGTACTGACTTGCAGGTGGGATTTGATGCTAAGGTACGTCTTCTAACCTATGTGTGTTTAGGCAGCCTTTAGTATAATGGTTTACTAATTGGGCTTAGTGGGGTAGAACTCGCTGAGACGTAGTCTCATCCCAGTTTGGGGAAAAACATTTCAGGACCCTGATGAGGAGCTAATGAGAAGGAGTCTGAGAAGGAAAACTCGGAGGTAAATCTTGAGGAGAAGGATTTTGGAAGAGGAAGATAATCCTGAGAGAGGCCTTGAGTATGGCCTGGATGGACTGAGAGTCTATCTTCTTTTGAGAATTCATTTTGAAGTGAATAGTTATGAATTGGTTTATGTTTTGTATAAAAGTTTGGTTATAAGTTTCAATATGAAAAATATAGCCCTATTTTTCTATCTCATTGTTTTATTGTCTAGGGATTTATAACTGCTTCCGCATGTGCTTAATAAAAGAAAGGGTCAGCGATATATAGTCCTGGGATATCGCATATTAAAATCGACCAAGAGAAGGATGTGTGCGTACTCGAGGATCGGGGCGTGACAGGTTTCTCTAGTTCTCATAAGCTCTCAAATGCCTCAACAATGGATAAAGTGAGGAGCAAGGAGGAAGAAGATGGCTGCTCAGTTGAAGGGGGACCACAATTGCCTCAAAAGTCCACCTTCTATCCTCTAAACACTCATGGCATGCCCCACCAACCCTTGGCTATCATCCATGATCCTTTGGTAGCCCACAAACTTCCCAAGCAAGCCATTGAAGTGGTTTAAGGGTAGCACCCCATGGGGGCTACGAATTTTGTACATTTGGCCTTCAATTCAATTCCTCCTCAATTCTCCCTCAATTGGACTCAATTTGATCCTTATAAATTCAGCTAAGATGCCATTGTCTCTCTTAGGATTTTTCCTCATCGATTTGTCCAACTTGAATCTCAAAAATGCAATAAAAAACGGTCCTATGATTTTCCCAGTCAAAAATGGCCCAACTTTGAATTTTTGCCAAAAATATTGGTTTGTAGAAAAATCTTCAGAGGATGAGTCAACATTCCTAAAATGAATCGTTACATGACAGAACTTTCAATTTCTGAAATTGGGTTTAAATTCGCAGTTAATTTAAATCTGGTGCAATTTTAGCGTGATCTAACCTACTGGGTAGCTTTTTGAAAATTTTGATGCAATTGACCAGTGATCGATTTTTTTCGAGCCCATTATGCATCTTCAACTCATTGGTGACTCTTGGTTGTCATGAAAATCTCGAAGTTTTAAATGTGGACACAAGCTACAAAAATGATAGAAAAATCGGTCTAGTGCTGTTCCACGAGAATTTTGCAGTTAGATGGAATCACCCATACTTTAATCACATACCTCAGTCAAACTGACCTATATCCGATTTTGATCGATTTTGACAGTATCATATTGACTCTTGTAGATAAACACAATCAAGTAGTCAATTCCTAGTCGAATTCTCAAGTCTATTGCATTGAAATCCCTTAACAGCTTCACCAGATAGACTAGTTATCTCATGAGTGATCAGCTCAGAGAGTAGAACTATAGACGCGTCGATGAAAAGCTCAGCTTATTCAATTGAAAACAGAACCCGAAAATTAAGATTCACACAACCAATCAATCCTACCAGCCTATACATAAGAGTCCAACTCAAAAAGGGCTATTGAGCCACCTAAGCTCTGGACTCTTCAGTCAAGGGTTCTGGATCCACCACGACACCATCAGGTCAATATCCATAGAATGCCCTATTTTTCACTCCCAAGTCCCAACGGGAGGCCCATCAAAACCTTGTAGGAGACCCCATAACGTATGGGCCGTAACTCCATCTAAGGACCTGAAAATTGTAAATCACGACGAAGTGAGATAATGTCTTAGTGAGTTTACACCCTAAACCCCGATTAGGAAGGTAATTCACCTAGAGGCAACCTAAACACGCCTCATATGAGACTTACCTCACCTTGGCATCTCCCTACACATTAGGACAACTCATATACATATGCATACAGTAAACATATTTAATAGTTGGAACATTGTACATCAATTATCACATATTCACAAGGGTCGCGATTATAGGGCCAAATTGTTATGACACGTCCCATTCCATACCACACAATTTTATCTCATAATTAGGCATGGCTATTTCACTCATTCAAGCGTTTCAGCTAATTACGACTCAACGGCCACGGCCAACTAAACAGTTAGCAGTCATCCGGCATAACCAGGCGTTGTCCCGCTTCGTTGAGCACGGCAACATCTACCGCTAGATGGCATTCCTGAAGGAGAATCAGCTTAGTCTCCACTATGACTAACATCCGTTGACAAGGGGCATTCCTGAATGAGCATCACCCTCAATTTTCATCAAGTGACGGGTTCTCATAGCGATCACACGCATATCCAATCTCGACCAAGGACATCATGCTTTACACTTAAATACCTCAATTTCAAATAATGTGTTTGGCCTATTTTCTTCATATTAAAAACACTTGGTAAAATAATTGTGCATGGACACATGATCAAATTGAACCATAAAACGTGATATACTATGACATCCTGAAATTCGAGCTCTCTGAGAGATGACTGAATGTGAATTTCGTTAATTCATTATTAGTCGATCTCACTCGAAATTGATCACTCCTAAGATACTGACCTTGAGGGGAAAAGCTAATGAGGATAGAACTCATAAGACTAAAGAACTCGACCTGGGAAAACGACTAGACCGTGAGACTTGCGTGAGGATGATCTTATAGATAGGCAGGCCGATTTCAAGGACGACTAGAAGTCAATTCGCAAACAGAACATAATGGAACGATGAGTGATTCCATCTACTGTTATCGAGCCCATGAACAACCATACGTCAATTCTTAGTAATCGTATACTTTGAAATAAAAATCTATCCTCTACAATTTTATGTAGTCAAGGACGTCCATGCGTTGAGATGTCTTAAACGTGGTTTGGCACGAGTCGATTACGCATGAATCCTCAAAGCCGTCTATCAGTCTGAGTTGTACCCAAAATGGCATTGGGCAAAATTGACATGGCATGAGAACTAAAGATTGGACTTCGAGTTATCGGGAATGTCCGAGACGGACTTTGTATGAAGCTATTTCATTAATCAACAGCGCTAATTAAGCCAAGTACTTGGCAAAGGGATTTTCGGACCAAGGAAACGAGCCCATGAAGACGTGGGCCAGGCTAGGCAAGCGTGTGTCTCAAGCCCAAGGTAGGACACCCATGGTGGGCTTAAGGCAAGCAAGTGAGCCAAACTTCAAGCCTTTGAGCCCAATTGCATTTTATAGCCCATTTCTCCACAATTTTGAGCCCAAATCAATTTTATTCAAGCCCATATAAAATCTTGGCCCGTATATATGTATAGTACGGTATACTATACTTTGAGAAATTATTTTACCCTTTCTAGAAGTGGCATTTATTGTTGGGGGACAAAAATAGAGAAAAGTCAAAGGAAATTATGAAGGGAAATGATGTAAAGAAAGGGAAATTGGACTTGGCTTTTCTCTCTCTCTCTCTCTCATGTTTTCTTCCCCCCTCCTTCTCACGAAAATTCCTCCCCCTCTCTTTTCTTCTCTCTCTCTCTCTCTCTCTCTCTCTCTCTCCCCCTCCCCAATGTCAGCCCCCACTCCCCACATATCTCTCTCTCTTTTCCTCCCCACTCCCACGTCCTTCTTCCTCTTTCTTTCTCTCTTTAGTTCCTTTTTTGTTTTGTTCCCAAAACAGCATAGTATGCTGCTATTTTTGTGCCAAACCAGCCACCATCTTGTGCCATGGCCTTGGGCCATCATTGTCCGCAAGCCGCCATCCACTGTCAAAGAGCCGCACCACCCATTTGCAAGCCATCCGCCAGCCATTCTCGCCAAATTAGAAACCACCTCCGCCGAGACCTATTTTTGTCGAGCGCCTCCATGACATTTTGGACGTAACCGTGCATAACCCTCACCACCACCATCACGCTCATGTCGTCGGAGCTGTCGTCGAGTGAGTTTAGTTCTTAATCATTTGATTATTGCCCAAACTTGATTAGGAGGTTAATTATGCTTAAAAGTTGTCTAGATTAGCTTAAGTATGGATTAGTGATAATCTAGAATGGTTAGATTAACCTTAGAATTGATTCATGTTAATCTAATTAGTGAGATTAGCACCATTGATGATGGATTAGTCGAATCCAATGGAATTTCTGTAGTTCAGATTTTTAGACCCCCACCATTTGCTATTTTTGTAGATCGAAATGGGTTATAAATTTAAGGTGGATTCCTTCTTGAGAAATATTTTAGATATCTTCAACTATAACATATATTTTACTCATGATTTTTAGAGATTTAAATATAAGAGATTTCAGCTCCGTCATTTGCAAATAGAATCTTAGATTGTGCTGGAATTTATGACCTTTTGGGATTCTATGGGGCTTTTATCAACTCTTAGGATTTGAATTTAAAAATTGTTTCTTCAAAAAATTTATTTATCACATCTTCTAGTTTAACATAGTCGAATTTCATATCAAATGGACAAGTTTTGGATCTCAAACCAAACTGATTTTAGAAAATAGGCTTTCTGGAAATGGACCCAGTTTTGGTGCTGGATTGAGGGATTTGCTAGGCCGAATATAGAAGGATCTGGGTTAAGGTATCTTTATAAAAAATATTTTTTTAAAGTGTCATTTACAACATGTTCAAATTTGAGAATTTTCTGAACTCGTTTGATTAGGTTTCTGAATTTAAACTTGGAGACATGTGAGTAGCCTAGTTTCTACCAATTATGACCGATTTTAGTTTGGTAATGGTTCTTGATGCTTTGCTTGCTTTAATTAGTGTTTTTAATAACTTGTGGATTTAATTTATTAGTTATTTATGTTGGAGAAATCTTCTTGAAATGTTTTGAAGCTGACAAAACGTTTCTATCAGTCTAGTCTGAAGGCTTGCAGACTCTGCTATTTAAAATATGAAGACCTCCGGACAGCCAGACTCAAGACTCAAAGTCTATCCTCATTGATAGTCTCTAATCCGTTGAAGAAAGGTTATCCAAAACCGGATGTTTCATTAAGGATATGACCTTATCAACTAGAGAAGATCTCTTGGCTAGAAAAGACATAACGGAATCCTTTGATTGATCGAGATTGACTCGAAGATTAAGGAACCGATGATTGCCTAAATATTCTTGGAAGGTTCTACTTATGGAAATCGAGATCCTGATTATATGGGCGAACATGATTGATGGGCTATCGACACGTTCCTTTAATAGCTCGAATAATCTTCCTAATTGATTCCGTCCAATGGGTAGATTTGAGGAATTCCTTTGGTAAGTGCCAACGGGTATGATGGCATAAAGGAGTATATAAGGAAGATGTTCTAAGTTGTTCGAGGTGTGCGCGATAGAAGAATTTCAAAGTCTGAAGCTCTTTGTTGTTTAGACAATTCCTTTGAGCGAAACCTTGTATACAAAAGAGAGTCTATATTTGTGAGAAATCTTGAGGAGGTGTGATAGAATATCTACACTGTGGAATCAAGGAAAAGCTGTGCTGTAACTACTCTTTTGTTCATAGTGAAATCCAGCCGATGGGTTGTCAGTGCGGAAGAGTGGACGTAGGCTTGCAATAAGCCGAACCACTATAAACCTTGTGTTCAATTTTCTCTTCCTTACTCTCTTTACTTTGATCATATTTCATTTTGTGAACTCCTTTCTATCGATTGCCTAGAATCGCTTCCGTATCTAGATAAATTTTTTGTGCACCTATTCACCCCCTTTTAGGTGCTTATACTAACCATCTCAATTGGTATCAGAGCTCGTGTACTCACTTTGTTTGAAGTGTTTTACTTCAGAGTTAAAGATCCATGGCTAGTATATTGGCTCCAGGGCTGGTAGAAGGGCAAAGCAACACCAGACCGCCTTACTTTGATGGAAAGGACTACAACATATGTAAAAACAAGATGAAGGCGTTCTTAAGATCAAACAATCATCTGGAATGGAACGTTGTGGAAAAAGGAATCGTTCCTAAAGTTGCATCTGTCTCAGAAAGAGGAAAAGACACTGTTGAGTCTAGCGAAATGACTCAGGAAGAGATAGTCAAGAGACAAGCTCTTGATACAAAAGCAATTTATTCCTTATATTGTGCTTTATCACCTACTGAATATAACAGAATATCTTCTTGTGATACAGCTAAAGAAGTCTGGGATAGATTACACATTACCTATGAAGGAACCGATCGAGTGAAAGAGACTAGAATCAACATTCTTCTCGGTCAATACGAAGCCTTCAAAATGAAACCAGGAGAATCTATAACTGACATGTTTAATCGTTTTACAGAAATCGTGAATGGTTTTGAAAATCAAGATCAACCAATTTCTGATCCCATGACAGTAAACAAGCTACTACGTGGACTCTCCAAGGATTGAAATCATATAAAGACCTCAATCAGAGAAACCCAAAGAATCATGCCACTGTCTGTCGATGAGTTAGTTGGGACCCTTCAGTCTTATGAAGTGGAACGAATCAATGAAGACGAAGATCCTAAATGTAAGAAATCTATTGCATTAAAATCTAATGATGATTCTGATGTAACAGATTCTAAAGACGACATGGATGATGAAGAACTTGCTCTTATGATAAGAAAATTCAGAAAGCTGAACAGAAAAGGAAGAAGATTCAATGCAAAGAAACAAAGTTTTCAAAAGCAACAGACCAAGTTTGCTGAAGATGATGAATCAAACAAAGATGTAGTCTGCTTTGAATGTAAGAAAAAGGGACACATCAGACCCAACTGTCCTCTTCTAAGTAAGAAGAAAGGAAAAACTGAAAAATATCGAAAATCTCTCAAAACTAAAACCTGGAGTGATACGGAGTGCGAAGATAGTGATGATGATTATACCAACATATGTCTAATGGCACAATCGGACTCGAATCAAACTCCGAGACCGATTCAGATTCGAAAGTGAATTCGAGGTAAGTAACTTCAAAATCCCTATTAAAGTTTCAAAATACATTGATGAATTATGTTTTAGTCTTAAGACTTCTCTTAAAAGAATTTCCGAACTCAAAAAAGAAAATTCTGCCTTAAAACAACAAGAGAATGTTTTGGAAGAAAAAGTGAAATGCTTAGACCAGAATGTTTCTTCTCTCAAGGAAAGTAAAGACAATCTTTTAAAAGAAAATGCATTTTTGAAAAGTGATATTTCAAATATTTCCAAAAGATTTTCTCTAGGATCTGAAAAACTGGAGAAAATACTTTCTGTTCAAAGACCTTATTTCAATAAATCTGGTTTAGGAATGACTGCTAAAACCATTCCTTTAATCGATTTTCCTAAAGTAAAAGAAAGAATTAAACAAAGACCCACAAGAAATGCTTACAAAAATCATTTTGAAAGGACCTTTGTAAAACCAAAGAGGTCGCAATGCTCTTAGATGTTCAAAATGCAATAGTGCGAGATCATTTTGAGAAAGAATGTCCTATGGTTTGGAGACTTGTCAATAAAGTTTGGGGAAAAACCATATATCAGACTAACTCAAAAGAACCCAAGAAAATATGGGTACCAAAGAAAACTTGAGTTTCTTTTTAAATGCAGGTCACTATCAAGAAAAATGTGAAATGGTATCTGGATAGTGGATGCTCGAGACACATGACAGGAGATTCAAATTGTTTCATAAAGCTTGTTCAAGTGAATGGTGGAAAAGTCTCATTTGGGGAAACAGTAAAGGAAAAATAATGGGATTTGGAACTGTAAAGATTGGGAACCTCACAATAAGCAATGTTTCTTTAGTTGAAGGGCTCAACTACAATCTGCTCAATGTCAGTCAGCTTTGTGATGCCGGTTTTAAAATCAACTTTCAAGAGGGTATTTGTTCAGGAACCAGTAAAGACTCTCCTCAGTCATTCATGGGTCAAAGACATGGGAATATCTACCTCTTAGACGTGAAACCAGATGAATCGCAATGTCTAATCTCAATCTAAGACGAAGCGAACTTATGGCACAAAAAGCATGGGCATATTAACATGAAGCAGATAGCCAAAATCTCAGCAAAGAAGCTTATTCATGGTCTACCCAATTTATCATACCAAAAGTTTGATCTATGTACACCATGCATATTGGGAAAATAGGTAAGAAATTCCTTTAAGCCAATAAATCAAGTTTCCACTAACCGTGTACTGCAGCTCTTGCATATGGATCTCTTTGGACCAACAAGAACGCAGAGCATTGGAGGTAAGAAATATTACCTAGTAATTGTGGATGACTACTCACGATTTACTTGGATATATTTCTTGGCAAGTAAGTCTGAAACTTTCTCTTACTTTGAAAAATTTGCTAAGAAGGTTCAAAATGAAAAGGGGTATGTTATTTCAAGTATAAAAACATATCATGAAGGTGAATTTGAAAATCAAGATTTTGCTAAATTTTGTGAAGAATCTGGTTTTCAGCATTTGTTCTCTTCTCCATATACTCCAGAGCAAAATGGAGTTGTGGAAAGGAAGAATAGATCTCTTCAAGAAATGGCTAGAACTCTCTTAATTGAAAGCAATATCTCTTTACGGTTTTGGGCTGAAGCAGTTTCAACATCATGTTATATTATCAATAGAGTTTTTCTAAGGCCTATTCTAGAAAAAACCCCATATGAACTATTCAAAGAGAAAAAGCTCATTGTTTCATATTTTCATGTATTCGGATGCAAATGTTTCATATTGAAAAATCCAAATGATCAAGTTGGTAAGTTTGAAGAAAAGTCAAATGAAGGCATCTTCCTTGGATATTCAACCACAAGTAAAGCGTACAGAGTCTACAACAAGAAGACTCAAACTGTGGAAGAATCAATGAATGTCAAATTCAAAGATTCTATACAAAATGAATCTATTCAGACTCATCTTGAAGAGACTGAATCTGCTCCAGACTCTACAAAGTCTAAATCTCAAGAAGCAGCTCAGACTTTGAAGGATCAGTAACAAGTGATTGTTGAAGATTCAAGTGAAGGAAGTGACCATCAATATGATAAATTAACCAGCAACTGAAAACATAAGTCTAGTCACCCCAAAGATCTTATTATTGGCAACATCAATGAAGGAATTTGCACAAGATCCAAAAGGCGTGAAGAGTCTAGTGTTGTGGCTCTTATTTCTGAAATAGAACCCAAGAGCATAGAAGAAGCTTTATCCGATGAGAGCTGGATTGAAGCCATGCAAGAAGAACTCAGACAATTTAGAATTAATGATGTTTGGGAGTTGACTCCTAAACCAAAAGGTAAATCAATTATTGAAGCGAAATGGGTTTTCAGGAACAAGATGGACGAAAAAGGAAAAGTCATAAGAAACAAGGCTAGACTCGTGGCCAAAGGATACACACAAGAAGAAGGGATCGACTATGACGAGACTTATGCACCGGTAGCAAGGTTAGAAGCAATTCATTTATTATTTGCATTTGCTTGTCATAAGAATTTCAGTTTATTCCAAATGGATGTCAAAAGTGCCTTCCTAAATGGGTTCATCCATGAGGAAGTTTATGTGGAACAACCTCTCGGGTTTGAAGACCCAAGGAAACTAGACTCAGTATTCAGACTCAAAAATGCTTTATATGACTTAAAGCAAGCACCTCGAGCTTGGTACGACAGATTAAGTAAATTTTAATTCGAAATGGATTTGTTAAAGGTAAAGTAGACACTACTCTTTTTATTAAAAGAGAAAGCAAAAGTTTTCTGCTTGTTCAAATATATGTCGATGATATTATCTTTGGATCCTCTAATGAAAGTCTATGCAATAAATTTTCTAAGACTATGCGGGATGAATTTGAAATGAGCATGATGGGTGAGTTACCCTTCTTTCTTGGACTTCAAATAAAACAATTGGAGGAAGGAACTTTCATTCATCAAGAAAAGTATGCAAATGATCTTGTCAAAAAATTTGGACTGGACAATTGCAAAAAGGCTGACATACCAATGTCAAGTTCCTTGAAGATATACAAAGATGAAGAAGGAAAGAAAGTCGACCAAAAACTGTACAGGAGTATCATCGGATCACTTCTTTATCTTACTGCTTCTAGACCTGACATTCTGTTTAGTGTTTGCATTTATGCCAGATTTCAATCAGACCCAAAAGAATCTCATTTGAATGTTGTGAAGCGTATTATCAAATATATTTCATCAACTTCAAGCTTTGGTCTCTGGTATCCAAAAATGGGAGACTTTACTCTTTTTGGATATTCAGACGCAGACCTTGCTGGATGCAGAGTCGATAGAAAGAGCGCCTCAGGTACTTGTCAACTACTTGGAGGCAGGACAGTGTCTTAGTTTTCAAGAAAGCAAAGTACAGTAGCTCTCTCTACAGCAGAAGCAGAGTATATAGCTCTCAGAAGTTGTTGCTCGCAAATTCTGTGGATAAAACAACAGCTAATAGACTTTGGAATTGAAGACTCATGCACAGAGATTAATTGCGACAACACCAGTGCTATAAATCTCACCAAAAATCCAATTATCCACTCAAAAGCAAAGCATATAGAGATTCGACATCACTTTATTAGAGACCATGTTCAAAATGGAGATGTTTCAATTCAATTTGTTGACTCAAAGAACCAACTGGCGGATATATTCACAAAGCCTTTGGAGAAAAATCAATTTGAAACTATCTGTTCCAAACTCAACATTTTGAGGTATGAGGAAATCAAAGTCTAAAGACTCTCAGACTCAGACATACAAGACTTTAACTATAAGTTAGTCTTGGTACGACCGTCAGACTGTAAGTCTCTCTCTCTCTCTCTCTCTCTCTCTCTCTCTCGAATCTTATCTTGAAGAGGTACGATCGCCAGACTGTGTTTAAATTAATGCTATACTTAATCGGCGTAATTATTGTATCGTTTCATTTTCAAAAAGGAAGTTATTTTTGAAATGACTATTTTTGCGGAAAAAGGACAGTTATTTTGAAAAGGCATATTTTTATTTTCCTTTGTGACGGTTCGTTTATCTCCCTTTTTAACCGATCGTGCACTGTTGATTGCTCTTCACTTTACTCTCAAAAAACCCTAGAAAGCATCGATCTTTCATTCCTGTTTTTCTCCCTTGTTTAATATTCAAAAAAGTTGTCATCTTTCTTGGGAAAGTCAAGCAAGGAATCTTCCAAAAACTGAGAAAGATGACATCTTCAAGAAAGTCTTCAAGAATCGCAAGCAGGGGACCACGGCGAATGAGTGAGGGGCCTACGCACTTCAATCTTACTAAAGAAGAAGTGTCTCCAGAACAGCGACAGAGCCCACAACATTCTCAGCAGCGTCATTCTCCCCCATCTAGTCCTCAAGGCATTGATCATCAACAAGAGGAAGAAATCATTGAGGATGCAGACCCTGTAAGAGTTCAAAAGCTTGCTTTTATTTATCAGCTGTATCGTGCTTTGAAAGGAACTCATACTCCATTGAACTATGTCGATGATTTTCTTAAAGACAAAGGATATGGAAATGAATATATCTTTTTGAGAAAAATGGAAAGTTTGGGAATTGCTCGTAAAGGAGTGGCCGAAGAAACCCTTGCGAATATCCCAAGTGATCCTCGTGATTGGGGACCGAATCCTGTAGATGGGAATGATGATGACAAGTTGTACAGCCAATTTCAACCAAGAATGGGTGTTGCGATTGAAAGTCGAGGAAAAAGAGAAGATTTATTCAGATTGAAGGAACAAAAGAATCTGTACTCAAAATTGCTGAAGCGTGGGGTAATAAACCCTAGGAGTGTGGATTTTGATTTTTTGGATGCTGTGAATGTGAATTTGAGGGAAAAGTTCAGTTATCTTCAACTTGAAAAGTTCTGCTCCAACACTACAGAGGCCTATGATGAACTAACTGCATATTTCTATTCAAATATTAGCTTTTTGGATGCGAATAGATTCTCTTTCAGTGTCAAAGATCAAGACTATGTTGTGGATATGGATATTCTGGCAGATGTGTTAGGAGTTGAGAGAGGAAGATATCAACCGATCAAAGTTTCTATTGCTCGTGCTACATTGGAACTTGTTAAGGACAGGAGAACAAAGGAAAAGATTTCCTACTTAAGGATGAGTGCATTCAACATCTTGCTTCACAAGATTGTGATCAATTGCCTCCGACCAAAATCAACTTCCAAGACTGATGTTTCAAGTTTAGAGGCAAAGCTGATGTATGCCATCCTCACTTTGGGAAAAGGTTTTCTCTTCCTCACTTTGTTATGTTCCACATGTATAGAGCCATGATGAAGGACAGAGGTCAACTTCCTTACCCAAGTCTTGTGACGAAGTTATTCAGACATCTGAATATTCAGCCTTCGCAAATCTTTTGTATTCGATCGTGCAATCATATGGTGGTAGGACTGAAAATGGTGACCAAGATGCGTCTAAAGGAACTGAACAAGGCGTTGGAGAAATTTAAGGAGAAGACTCCAGTCAAAGCTCATCAACCCTCTTCTTCATCAAAAAGGAAAGGAAAAGAGCCCTTGGTTGCTTCAAAACCGAAAAGAAGAGCTCTTATTGTTGAAAATGAAGATGATGATGAAAATCTCACTATTTCTACAATGGCTTTGAAGAATCTGAGTCGTTCTGTTCCAGAGAAAGAATCGGAACAAGGGACGAAAGAAGCAAAGGAGAAGGAAGCAGAGGAGAAGGAAGAAGAAGAAAGACAAGCTGAGAAAGAAAGAGTTGAGAAAGAAGGAGAAGAAAGAAGAGAAGAAGGAGAACCTGAGGAACACTCTTCTCCACCTGTAGGCATGGAAACAGGGGGAGATCAAGAGAAATGAGGGAAGTCCTCATATCCTGATGCAAGTGAAAGAGTCAATCGCTCACCTGCAGACCCAGAGGTCGTTTATGCCTCTCAATTTCTAGAAGAAGGTCATGAAGTTTCATCGCCAAACCTGCGAGATTATGCTGATCTACCATCGTCTGCATTTACTCCATCAGATCGAGCCAAAGCAAGTACTCGACTGATAATGTAGTAGATTTTTGCAGAATCATGGATATTCTCTTGGAGATGCAAGGTCAAATTTATGCCTTGGGATGCGAGGTTCAAAACTTGCAAAATGCGGGTCAAGTTTCTTCATGTTCATTGAATGATAAAATCCAAGCCCTCACTGTTCAGATTCAGGCCAATGCCAAGGGTGAGGAGATTGCACAACTGAAGAAAGACTTGAAAAGGTTGGAAAGCATCGTTCAGTCTATGGGAGATTTCCAGCTTGTCCGCGTTCCCAAGCAATCTTGACTTTATTCCATTTTCATCTCAACCTTTTTTAATGTTGACAAAAAGGGGGAGAGATGCAAGATTTGAACAATTTGACTTTTAATCGTATGGTTTGTTGGACTGTTTGTTGGATTTTGTTGGATTGTTGTGATCTGTTTGACTTTGTTTTTGTGTCTGGATGAGAACTGAACTAGACTTGGACTTGACTGCTTCTATTAACTACTATTGATATCTTATGGATGGCTTTAACGCATATTAGACTAACCTATTTTCTGTGGTTGCAGATTCTAGTGTTATTCATTTAGCCATTTATCTCTATAAGATATGCATATGTGTTTGAGAAATGTTTTGCGAGTCAAAGTTGTCCAAATCTGCAGGAAAGTTTTGTCACCATCAAAAATGGAGAGATTGTTGGAGAAATCTTCTTGAAGTGTTTTGAAGCTGAAAAACGTTTCCATCGGTCTAGTCGAAGGCTTGCAAACTCTGCTATTTAAAGTCGAAGACCTCCGGACAGCCAGACTCAAGACTCAAAGTCTATCCTCATTGACGAGTCTCTAATCCGTTGAAGAAAAGTTATCCAGAACCGGATGTTTCATTAAGGATATGACCTTATCAACTGGAGAAGATCTCTTAGCTGGAAAAGACACAACGGAATCCTTTGATTGATCGAGATTGACTCGAAGATTAAGGAGCCGATGATTGCCTAAATATTCTTGGAAGGTTCTACTTATGAAAACTGAGATCCTGATTGTATGGGCGAACAGGATTGATGGGCTATCGACACGTTCCTTTAATAGCTTGAATAATCTTCCTAATTGATTCCGTCCAACGGGTAGATTGGAGGAATTCCTTTGGTAAGTGCCAACGAGTATGATGGCATAAAGGAGTATATAAGGAAGACGTTCTAATTTATTCGAGGTGTGCGATAGAAGAATTCCAAATTCTGAAGCTCCTTATTGTTTAGACAATTCCTTTGAGCGAAACCTTGTATACAAAAGAGAGTCTATATTTGTGAGAAACCTTGAGGAGGTGTGATAGAACATCTACACTGTGGAATCAAGGAAAAGCTGTACTGTAACTACTCTTTTGTTCATAGTGAAATCCAGTCGGTGGGCTGTCAGTGCGGAAGAGTGGACGTAGGCTTGGAATAAGCCGAACCACTATAAACCTTGTGTTCACTTTTCTCTTCCTTACTCTCTTTACTTTGATCATATTTCATTTTGTGAACTCCTTTCTATCGGTTGCCTAGAATCGCTTCCGTATCTAGATAAATTGTTTGTGCACCTATTCACCCCCCTCTAGGTGCTTATACTAGCTATCTCAATTTAATTATGAAATTTCACTATTCATGACACATTGTTCATGAATTATTGTTCACATGCACCGTTCACTCGAGAATGAAAAGTGGTATAATTTCATGTGTGTTGATTTTATGAAGTGAATGGATATGTAAATGCATGGGCATCTGCATAAATTGAGTGATGCTTTGTGCAATTGTGTAATAATTGGAAACTATTGGTATTTGATTAGAAAATCTCGGGTGTCGGATTTTGACACCAAAAATGGTTTTATATACTATATAAAATAGTAGGATTTTAAAAGAAATTATATCAATTTTTCCGGTTCGAATTGACCGTGTAGTCACACACGACTATTTTTCCAAATGTTTTTAATATAAAGGAAATATGCCAGATTCACTATTTTAAATGAGACAATTGAGTGCAATATACGATGTCTTGGCCAGGTTTGAATGAGTGCATGAATGATATGAGAAACCGTCACGAGCCTTCAGGAATGCCCCAAGTCAACGGATGCCGGTCGCAGTGGAGGCTAGGCCGATGCTCCTATATGGAATGTTGTTTAGATGTAGACGTTATCATGCTCGATGGTGCGAGACGATGCTCGGCTATGCCGAAAGACCGCTAACTATTGAGTTGACCCTGGCCAATGGGTCATAATTAATTAGAACGCATGAGTGTTGAGATGGTTAGGTCTTATTATGGGGTAAAATTGTGTGGCATGACGTGTCACATCAATTTTATCTTATATTTGGGACCCGTGTGATTTATCGATATATACTGTGTGGCACACTAATGTGCAAGGGCGTATGAGAATCATGGTATCATTGGTTTTGATTGTGCATGAGTTGAGCACATTGTTTATGGCACGCATGCATGAATTGATAACATGCGGGGTGTGGTAATGGCCAGGTGAGATCGCTGGTGACGCAACTCGCATGTAATTGATAAACCGCATCATCTAATGGTTATGTGCATTGCGTGTATTGTGCTGAGTTATAACGTATAGGATATGGCATACCGAGTAAGGTTGTATGCGAATCGACTATTGATTGTTAGTTGTTAATCTTTGGGTTGTCTGTGGGGTGGTTCTTAAGAGATACCTCAAGTTGAGTTGGTGTCTTAACCGAGGGCTTAGGGGAGGACTTGCTGGGAATTATATCTCCCTGGTTATTGTATAACCATTTTCAGGTCCTTAGTGTGAGAACCCAGAGCTTCAAACGAAAGAGTCAAGAGCATAGGTGGCTCAGTAGTTCTTTATGAGATAGACATTCTGTATAAGCTTGAGGTGTTTACGAAAGTGTATTTGATTTGAAATTAGCTGTCCTACTTTTTTATCTCATGTTTGTTGTTGTCAAGGGATTAGGTAATTCGCTTCCGTATGTGCAATAAAATGAAAAGGATTGGCAACGAGTCCTAAGAATGTCGCAAAATTCTATCAACCATCGAGGGATGTGCGCGCGCTCGAGATTTGGAGCGTGACATATACCCTCTTTTCAAAATTCCACAATTTGATATAGTATTTAGAATATTTTTGGCGTAAAAAACTGACACCCTGTATTTTTCTAATTAAATACCAAAAATTCATATTTTTGAAATAATAATTCAAAAACCATCAATCAGCATCCAATTGCATAAATTAACACTCAATTTCACAAATCAATGCCACCATGACGATCGGCGTAAAATTCTGACAACCGGCTATCCCGATATAATTTATGCTAATTAATAAATAATTAAATAAATTACAAAATATTTAAATTAAACCACTAATTAATCTACATACACTAATCTAGCCACCTAATTGGACTAATTAAAGCAATCCACCTAGGCTAGCTACATATAAACCTACTAAACTAACTAATTAAATTAACTAACCACCTAATTTGACTAACTAATTAATATAATCAACTAAATAAGCTAACTAAATTACACTAATCCCACTTGGCCTAATCTAACCCTCCCTTAAGTGCAATTAACCCCTAATTAGAGCTTAGGAGGTTAACTCACCGGTTTAGCATAAAAACCAGTTCACGGCAATGGCGACCAAAACCCGGGCCTACGGCAACACCAAGGGAGGTCCAGAAAGGGCCGAAAAAGGCTAACTAAGCCTCAACTCTAAGCTAAGGTTCGGCCTAGCTTGCTAGTCTTTGGTTCTGCTTCGAGTCAAGCTAGCTGGTCGCGGGGCTTAGCTGAGCTGGATGAGTGGCGCAACTAGGACGAACGGGCTAGGCGAACGATGGTGGCTTGTAGGCAGATGTGAGGAGCTGGTGGCTCAGGGAAGGCAACGAGCAGCCAGGGGCGTGTGGGCGGCTTGGCTCGCAACTTCGGGTTGGCTCAAACACAGAGAAGGGGGTGGCATGAGGGTGGTGGCTATGCTAGTTTGTTTCCGGGTTGCGGCAAGTAATGGTAATGGAACAAATGAAGTGAAGAGGAAGAAGAAATAAGAAGAAGTAGAAGCTGGACGGAGGGGGTGTTCGTCAAGCAAGCCAAGGGGGAGAAGGGTAAGGAGAGGGGGACAAAGGGGGACAAGAGGCCTTGAAAGTCCACCTTAAATATCTATTGCACTTGAGAGAAAGCCTCACAAGTCTTCAGCCCTATCCAGCAGCAATTTTCCTTCCCAAACTTCTCAAACAAGCCACAATTGAAGGCCAAATTGCAACAGCCCCACAGCCCTATGAATTTGCACCCATTACATTTCAATTTCTTCACAAATCTCTCCAATTTGATGGCCAAATTTGCTGAGGAGGAAGCCCATACCAATTTCCATGCTTGCCTTCACAACTAGTTCACTTTGAAGGCCAAATTTTCACTTAAAAATGCCCTTCCGAATTTCTTGAATTTACTTTGCTGAATTTTGATTTTCTGCAAAAAATCCGGGCTCGCCGAAAATTCTTCAATGATGCAACAATGTCCTAAAAATAAATCGTGATACGCTAGAACTTTCAATTCCCGAAACCGAGTTCAATTTCATTGTTAATTTTGATCGGATGCGATTTTAACGTGACCTAACCTACCGGGTAGCTTTTAGGAATTTTATCACGTTTAACCCATGGTTGATAATTTTCAAACCACGTTTGTGCATCCACAACTCATCGACGACTCTCGGTTGTCGTAAAAATCTCAAGATTTTAATTATGGGCACCAGGTACAGAATCGACTAGAAAAATTGATTTAGTGCCGTTCGACATGAATTTTACAATCAGATAAAATCACCTACAATTTAATTACATGCTTCTATTGAATCGACCTATTGCTGATCTCTACTCGATTATAACAGTGTCGTATTGACCCTTACCGATTAGCATGGTCGAGCAATCGATTTCTGATCGAATTCTCAAGTTTGTCGCGTTTATATCATTTAATGGCTTCATCTAATAGATTAATTATCTCATGAGTGATTAGCTCAAAGAAAATGACTATAGGCGCGTTGATAAAAAGCCCATTTCATTTAATCGGAACAGGGTTGAAAATTCATAATGTCACACATTCCCTCTATTGGATGGAAATTAAGGCACCACAGCATAGGAAAGGTTATGTTGGAAAAGATGGATCTGACATTGTTAGAAATGCTGAGAATCCACAGCTTGCAAAGAGGATGTCAAGAGGGGGGAAAGATGTAAGAGAATAGAATCGATAGTCGCAAAGTATAACTAGCTTGAGGGACAAACTCTAATTTCTTGATCTTGCCTTGATTTGTCTTTGGTTAGGATTATTGATTAGTTTGGTACGTAAGTAATCTGGTTGTTTATTTCAATTTATGAGTATCTTCTGGATGATGTACAAAGATGACAATCTCCTCTCATTATTATCTTTTAAGAAGTTTAATAGCTTCAACACAAGAGTTGTTTGTTTATATGAAATTTGTGGTTAATTATTGTGGAACATATAAGATTAGTATACTTGTCTAATAATTGTCGTTTTAAGAGTTATTTAATGAGATGCAAGTTGATCCTTTATTCTAAGTATGCATAGGAACCACATAGATTCTAGATAAGATAAAGAGATTTTCCTTTGACTTTTCATTTTAAAAGGCAATCGTAAGATTAATAAGTCAGCATTTGTCAATTACCCTCTTGAGGTGGTTAACAAATTGCCAAGCAAGTGCGAACGGTCCTCTGCAAGGTGGTGCTTACACTTGGCTATGGTTCTCTCAAGCTCTATTGGTCACAACTTGATTTTGATTGGGTAAATTATGAGATATATGATATAGCTAGTACGAGTACCTAAAGGGGGGGTGAATAGGTATATAAAAATTTTCTTGATGATTGCACAATACTTAGACAGTTAAAGGATTTGCAATAATTAAAAAATCAATCGCAAGACTGAGTAAAGGAAAGAGAGAATTGAACACGCAGTTTATAGTGGTTCGGCTTGATTCAAGCTTACGTCCACTCTTCTGCACTGACAGCCAATTGGCTGGATTCCACTATGAACAAAGAGATGTTACAGTGTTGGTCTTCCTTGATTTCTAGGTGTAGATGATCTACCACACTCGCTCAAGGTATCACCAAATATAAACACTCTCTGTGTATACAATTTCGCTCGAACTGTATCGACTAATAATCAAGGTTCTTTCACCAAAAAAAAAAATAATCAAGGTTCTTCAGACTCTGGAATTTTTCTATCGATCACGTTTTTAAATCAACTAGAACGTCTTCCTTTTATACTTCTTTATGCCATCATAGCCGTTGGCACTTACCAAAGGAATTCCTCCAATCTACCCGTTGGACGGAATCAATTAAGAAGATCATCCGAGCTATTTAAGGAACCTAATGATAGCCCATCAATCATGTTCGCCCATACAATCAGGATCTTGGTTTCCAAGAATAGAACATTCCAAGAATATTTCGTCGACCATCGGATCTTCAATCGATCTAGATAAGAATAAAAGAATCCGAAATATTTATCCAACCAAGGGATCTTCTCCAGAGGGTAGGATCGAATCCTCAACCATATACTTCGGCTTTGGATTTCCTTCGTCACTGGATTAGAAAGGCGTCAAGTAAGAATAGTCTTGAGTCTTGAGTCTTGAGTCTTGAGTCGGTGCTTACAAAGTCTTGGACTTTAAACCGTCGGTCCGCAAATATCCAGACTAGGCGATAGAAATGTTTTGTCGGCTTCAAAATATTCTGGAAAGATTTCTGCAATAATCTCCCCCTTTTTGATGGTGACAAAACTTTCTTGTAGATTTGAACAATTTTGACCTGCAAAAACATTTCTCAAGCAATATGGCTAACTCATAAAGATTAATAAAACAACCAGACTCTGCATCCACAGAAAATTGGGTAGTCTTTCATGAGTAATACCATATAACAATACTTGATATAAAAGCAACCAGTCAAGCATCAAAATCCACAGCCAATTCAGTCAAATTTAAATTCACACCCAAGTTCTCAAGTCATACTCAAAAATAAACATAACCACAAAAACAAATTTAAAGTCAAAGTTTTAAAGATAGATGATGGTTCAAATTGGTTCTCCCCCTTTTTGTCATCATTAAAAAGGGCGAGAAAGGAGTCAGGTCTGCTTGGGAATGCGTACGATCTAGAAATCTCCCATAGACTGGACTATGCCTTCTAGCCTCTTCAAGTCTTCTCTTAGTTGAGCTACCTCCTCTCCTTTGGCATTGGCTTGAAGTTGTAGAGTGAGGTCTTTCATTTTGTCCTCCAGGGTAACCGAAGATGCTTGTCCAGCATTCTTGATGGTTTGAATCTCACAGTCCCAACGCATATATTTGTCCCCGCATTTCCATAAGAATATCAAGAATACGACGAAAATCTGCTGAGTTGTTCGTCTGTGTACTTGCATGAGCTTTCTCAGATGGAGTAAATGCTGACGATGGAGCTTCTGTATAATCCTGCAGATTTGGAGTCGACGTATCATGTCCTTCTTCAAGCAATTGAGAGACCTGAACTTTTTCTGGGTCTGCTGGAGATTGTCTTAGACCTTCACTATCGGCAGCATGAGGTGTGGACCTTTCTTGCTCACCAACTCCCTCTGTCTCTAGGACATCGAAAGGGGAAGAGTGATGATCATGCTCTTGATTTCCCTTCTCTCCAGATTCAGCTGCAGATTTTTCTTTCTCTCCTTCTCTTTCTTCTTCAGCTTCTTTCTCCTTCTCTCTCTGCTCTTCTTCTTCTCTGTTCTTGGCTTGCTCCTCTTCTTCTCTCTGTTTCTTCTGAAGTTCTGTCGGTTGAGGCACAGAAGTCTGGTTCTTGTCAATGCATAGATAGTGGGATCTTCATCTTCTTCATCTTCATCCTCCAGGATGAGAGTTCTTTTCTTCTTTTTCGATGGGGCCCCAATGGCCTCCTTTCATTTTCTCTTTGAAGCAGACGGAACTGGAGACTTCACTCTGAATTTCTCCATTGCCTTGGAAAGTTCTTGCAGACGCATCTTCATTAACATCTTCAAACCTATCACCATCTTATCGCACGGTCGAACACAAAGTGTATGTGGCGGTTCAATATTCATGTGTCTGAAGATCTTCGTCACCAGACCAGGATAAGGCAATTGTCCCTCGTCTTTCGACGTTGCTCTGTACATGTGGAAGAGAACGGTGTGAGGGAGAGAGAATTTCCGTCCTGAGTTGATCGCGAACATCAATTTTGCTTCAAAATTAGACACTGCAGTCTTTGATGTAGACTTCCGTCTGAGACAGTTAATCACAATTTTATGAAGCACGATGTTGATGGCATTCATCTTTGAGTAGGTAATTCTTTTCTCTGTATCTCTATCTTTGACAAGCTCCAGAGTAGTACGAGCAGTTGAGACTTTGATTGGATGATAACGTCCTCGTTCAACTCCAATTATGTCCGCCAACATGTTCACATCTACCACGTAGACTTGGTCTCGTACACTGAATGAAATTCTATTCGTATCTAAAAAGCTGAGATTCGAATAGAAATATGCGGTCAGTTGTGTATAGCCATCCGTGGTGTCAGAGCAAAATTTCTCAAGCTGAAGCAAATTGAACTTTTCTCTTAAGTTCATGTTGATAGCATCCAGGAAGTCAAAGTCGACACTTCTAGGGTTTATCACCCCTCTTTTCAATAGTCTGAAATACACATTCTCCTGATCTTTTGATTTGAACAGATCCATCCGATTTCCTTTCACCTTTGCTGCCACACCCATTCTTGGTTGGAATTCAAGGAACATTCTGTCATCATCGTTCCCTTCAATCAGATTTTGTCCTGGCATACGAGGGTCACTTGGAATGTTCGCAAGTGCATCCTTTGCCTTTCCTTTTGGAGCAACTCCCAATTCCTCCATTTTTCGCAGAAAAAAATACTCATTCCCATAATTTTTGTCCTTAAGGAAGTCATCTATATAGTTTAATGGAGTACCGGTGAATTTCAACGCATGATAAAGCTTATAGATGTAGGAGGGTTTTTGGACTCTTACAGGGTCGGCTTCCTCGATTATCTCTTCCTCCAGATGTTGACTTGCACCTTGTGGGGTAGAAGGCGTTGAATGACGTGGATGAGAGTGAATCGGGCTTTGTCGCTGGCTTGATAAGTCTTCTTCCTCGGTGAGATCGAAATGTGTCGGTCCCTTCTCCATTCTTTGTGGTCCCCTGCTTGCGATTCTTGATGATTTCCTCGAAGAAGACATCTTTCTTTGTCGTTTGGAAGATTCCTTCACTTACTTTCCCAAGAAAAGATGACCACTTTCTCGAAGATGAACAAGAAATAGAAACAGGATCGGGAGGAGAGTTCCTTTTAGGGTTTTGAAGATTGGGTAAAAAAAAAAAACTGTATATATATATATATATCTCAGTTTTGAAAAGGGAAGTTCAATTGGCACAAGGAAAGTGTACGAACACTTCTTTTCAAAATCAATAACTGCCAAAATTAATTCTTTTAAAAAGACAAGTTTTCGATTTTCACACGGATTATAAAATAACTGAACGAAAAATCGTACCTTTTCGATTTTAGATAAAATAACAACTTACGAGTCTATAGCCATGAATGTCTGAGTCTGAGGATTTAGAGTCTGAGAGTTGGTGAGTCTCTAGACTTTAACTTCTTCAAGCTTCAAAATGTTGAGTCTAGAACGGATAAAGTCGAATTGATTTTTCTGCAAAGGTTTTGTGAATATATCCGCTAATTGACTCTTTGAATCAACAAATTGAATCGAGATTTCTCCATTTTGAATATGATCTCTAATGAAGTGATGTCGAATCTCAATATGCTTTGCTCTTGAATGAAGGATTGGATTTTTGGTGAGATTGATCGCGCTGGTGTTGTCACATCGATTTACGTGCATGAGTCTTCAATCCCAAAGTCTTGTAGCTGTTGTTTTATCCATAAAATTTGCGAACAACAGCTTCCAAGAGCTACATACTCTACTTCGTCGTTGAGAGAGCCACGGTGCTTTGCTTCCTCGAAAACCAAGACACTCGTCCTGTTTCCAAGCAGTTGGCAAGTTCCGAAGTGCTCTTTCTATCGACTACGCAACCGGCCAGATCTGCATCCGAGTATCCTAAAAGATTAAAGTCTCCCTTCTTGGGATAACAAAGACCGATGCTTGAAGATGAGGCAACGTATTTGATAATGCGTTTCGCAGCACTAAGATGGGATTCTCTAGGATCTGATTAAAACCTAGCACAGATGCAAACACTCAACAAAATATCAGGTCTAAAAGCGGTAAGATAAAGAAGTGAACCGATCATGCTCCTGTACAGTTTTTGATCTACTTTCTTCCCTTCTTCATCCTTGTCTATCTTCGAGAACATGACATTGGTATGTCGGTTTTTGCACTTTTCCAATCCGAATCTTTTGACAAGATCATTTGCATATTTTTCTTGATGAATGAAAGTTCCTTCCTTCATTTGTTTCACTTGGAGTCCAAGAAAGAATGTTAACTCTCCCATCATACTCATTTCAAACTCATCCTGCATAGACTTAGAGAATTTCTTGCATAGACTTTCATTAGGAGATCCAAAAATAATATCGTCCACATATATTTGAACAAGTAAAAAGCTTTTGTTTTCCTTTTTGATAAACAAAGTAGTATCTACTTTACCTTTGACAAAACCATTCTGTATTAAGAACTTACTTAGTCTGTCGTACCAAGCTCGAGGTGCTTGCTTTAAACCATACAAGGCATTTTTCAGTCTGAAGACTGAGTATGGCTTCTTTGGGTCTTCAAACCCAGGTGGTTATTCCACATAAACTTCCTCATGGATAAATCCATTTAGGAATATACTTTTGACGTCCATTTGGAATAACCTGAAATTTTTATAGCAAGCAAACGCAAGTAATAGTCGAATAGCTTCTAACCTTGCTACTGGTGCATAAGTCTCGTCATAGTCTATTCCTTCTTCTTGCGTATAACCTTTGGCCACAAGTCTTGCTTTGTTTCGTACGACTTTTCCTTCTTCATTCATCTTGTTCTTAAATACCCATTTGGCTCCAATAACAATTTTACCTTTTGGTTTAGATGTCAATTCCCAGACATCATTGATGTTGAACTGTCTGAGTTCTTCTTGCATAGCTTCGATCCAACTTTCATCAGATAAAGCTTCTTCTATGCTTTTTGGTTCAATTTCAGAAACGAGAGCCACAGCACTAGATTCTTCATGCCCTTTTGATCTGGTGCGGATTCCTTCATTGATTTCGTCAATAATGAGATCTTTAGGATGATTTGGACTTATGCTTCTAGTTTCTTGGTTGATTTGCCTGGTTGATGATCTCTTTCTTTATTTGAATCTTCATGAGCATCTTGATGTTGGACTTCCAGAGTCTGAGATGCTTCTTGAGTTGTAAGCATTCGAAGGTTTGGAGCAGGTTCAGATTCTTCATACTGAGTCTGACTGGATTCATCTTGCGTTGAGTCTTGGAATTTGACATTCATCGATTCCTCCACAGACTGGCTTTTCTTGTTATAGACTCTGTAGGCCTTGCTTGATGTAGAATATCCAAGGAAGATGCCCTCATCTGATGTTTCTTCAAACTTACCAACTCGATCATTTGCGTTTTTCAAAATAAAGCATTTGCAACCAAACACATGAAAGTATGAAACAATAGGCTTCTTACCTTTGAACAATTCATAGGGGGTTTTCTCTAGAAAAGGTCTTAGGAAGACTCTATTGATGATATAGCATGCTGTTGAAACAGCTTCAGCCCAAAATCGTAAAGAAATTTTACTTTTAATTAAAAGTGTTCTAGCCATTTCTTGAAGAGATCTATTTTTTCTTTCCACAACTCCATTTTGTTCTGGAGTGTATGGAGAGGAAAACTCATGGTTAAAACTAGATTTATCACAAAATTTTGTAAAATCTTGATTTTCAAATTCACTTCCATGATCTGTTCTTATACTTGAGATAGCACATCCTTTTTCATTTTAAACCTTTTTAGCAAATTTTTCAAAGTACGAAAAGGTTTCGACTTACTTACAAGAAAATATACCCAGTAAAGCGAGAGTAATCGTCCACAATTACTAGACAATATTTCTTACCTCCAATGCTCGAGTTCTTGTTGGTCCGAAGAGATCCATATGCAGCAATCGTAGGACATGATTAGTAGAGACATGATTTATTGGCTTAAATGAATTTCTTACCTGCTTCCCGAATACATGGAGTGCATGAATCAGACTTTTGGTATGGCAATTTAGGTAGACCTCGAACAAGCTTCTTTGATGAGATTTTGGCTAATTGCTTCATGTTGACATGGCCAAGCTTTCGTGCCATAAGACTGCTTCATCTTGAATTGAGATTAGGCATTGTGCTTCATTTGGTTTTACATCAAGGAGGTAGATATTTCCATGCCTTCGACCCATGAAAGACTGAGTCGAGTCTTTACTAATTCCAGAACATATGCCTTCTTGAAAGGAGATCTTGAAACCGTATCACACAATTGGCTAATCTTTGAGAAGATTGTAGTTGAGTCCTTCCACTAGAGAGACATTGCTTATTGTGAGATTCCAATTTTCACAGTTCCAAATCCCACAATGCTTCCTTTGCTATTTCCTCCAAATGAAACTTTTCCACCATTTACTTGAATAAGCTTTATGAAGCAATTTGAGTCTCCTGTCATGTGTCTTGAACATCCGCTGTCAAGATACCACTTTACCTTCTTTTTGACAGAGACCTACATTCAAAAGAGAGTCTCAAGCTTTCTTTGGTACCCAAATTTTCTTGGGTCCTTTGGCGTTAGTAGAATAAGCATTATTAGGCCATACTTTCTTAACAGGCTTCCAAACCATAGGACACTCTTTTTCAAAGTGATCCTGACTGTTACACTTTGAACATCTTAGAGCATTTCGACCTACAGACTTTACAAAAACTTTCTTGAAATGATTTTTGTAAGCCTCTCTAGACGGTCTTTTCTTAATTCTTTCTTTTACTTTCGGAAAATCAATCAAGGGGATTGTTTCTGTTGTCATACCTAGACCAGACTTATTGAAGTAAGGTTTTTGAACTGAAAGAACTTTTTCAAGTTTTTCAGACCCTATTGAAAATTTCTTTGAAATATTTGATAAGTCAGTTTTTAATAGAGCATTTTCTTTCGAAAGATTATCTTCATTCTCTTTAAGAGTAGAAACATTCAAGTCTAAACCTTTCACTTTTTCTTCTAAAATGTTTTCCTTTTGTTTTAGAACTGAATTTTCCTTTTTAAGTTCGGAAATCTTTTTGAGAGAAGTCTTAAGACTAAAACATAGTTCATCAATGTATTTAGAGACTTTGACGGGGATTTTAAAATCACTTACCTCAAATTCTTTGTCCGAGTCGATCTAGAGTCTAAGTCTGATTGTGCCATCAGACACAGGTTGGCATATTCCTCATTACTTTCTTCACACTCTGTATCGCTCCAGGTTTCGGCTTTGGGAGCTTTTCGAGACTTTTCAGCTTTTCCTCTCTTTTTTTTAGAAGAGGACAATTGGGTCTGATGTGTCCCTTTTTCTTACATTTGAAGCAGACTACATCTTTGTTTGGTTCCTCATTATCAACAAATTTGGTTTGCTGTTTCTGAAAACTTTGTTTCTTTGAATTGAACCTTCTTCCTTTTCTATTCAGCTTTCTGAATCTTCTTATCATAAGAGCAAGCTTCTCATCATCCAGATCTTCTTCAGAATCTGTATCATCAGAATCATCATTAGATTTTAACGCAATGGATTTCTTACCTCTTGGATCTTCGTCTTCATTAATTCGTTCCACTTAATAAGACTGAAGAGTTCCAATTAGCTCGTCTACAGATAATGGCATAATTCTTTGCGTCTCTCTTATCGAAGTCTTTATATGATTCCAATCCTTGGAGAGTCCACGCAGTAGCTTGTTCACCTTCATGGGATCATAAATTTTCTGTCCTTGATTCTCAAGACCATTGACAATATCTCGTAAAACGGCTAAACATGTCGGTTATAGATTCTCCTGGTTTCATTTTGAAGGCTTCATATTGACCAAGGAGAATGTTAATTCTGGTCTCCTTCACTCGGTCTGTCCCTTCATAAGTGGTATGTAATCTGTCCCAAACTTCTTTTGCTGTAATACAAGAAGATATTCTGTTATATTCAGTTGGTGACAAAGCACAATATAAAGAGTAAATTGCTTTTGCATCGAGTGCTTGTCTCTTATTTATCTCTTCTTGAGACATTCCGCTGGTATCAACAGTTTCTTTCCCTCTTTCGGATACTGATGCAGTAGTAGGAGTGATTCCTCTCTCCACAACGTCCCATTCCAGAGGATCCTTTGACCGTAGGAAAGCTTTCATCTTGTTCTTCCAGATGTTGTAATCATTTCCATCAAAGTAGGGTGGTCTGGTATTGCTTTGCCCTTCCACCAGCCCTGGTGCTAGCATATTAGCCATGGATCTCTTACTCTGAAGTAAAACATTTCAAATAAAGTAAGAACACGGGCTCTGATACCAATTGATATAGCTAGTACGAGTACCTAGAGGGGGGTGAATAGGTATATAAAAATTTTCTTGATGATTGCACAATACTTAGACAGTTAAAGGATTTGCAACAATTAAAAAATCAATCGCAAGACTGAGTAAAGGAAAGAGAGAATTGAACACGCGGTTTATAGTGGTTCGGCTTGATTCAAGCCTACGTGCACTCTTCTGCACTGACAGCCAATTGGCTGGATTCCACTATGAACAAAGAGATGTTACAGTGTTGGTCTTCCTTGATTTCTAGGTGTGGATGATCTACCACACTCGCTCAAGGTATCACCAAATATAAACACTCTCTGTGTATACAATTTCGCTCGAATTGTATCGACTAATAATCAAGGTTCTTCAGACTCTGGAATTTTTCTATTGATCACGTTTTTAAATCAACTAGAACGTCTTCCTTTTATACTCCTTTATGCCATCATAGCCGTTGGCACTTACCAAAGGAATTCCTCCAATCTACCCGTTGGACGGAATCAATTAAGAAGATCATCCGAGCTATTTAAGGAACCTGATGATAGCCCATCAATCCTGTTCGCCCATACAATTAGGATCTTGGTTTTCAAGAATAGAACATTCCAAGAATATTTCGTTGACCATCGGATCTTCAATCGATCTAGATAAGAATAAAAGAATCCGAAATATTTATCCAACCAAGGGATCTTCTCCAGAGGATAGGATCGAATCCTTAACCATATACTTCGGCTTTGGATTTCCTTCGTCACTGGATTAGAAAGACTGTCAGTGAGAATAGTCTTGAGTCTTGAGTCTTGAGTCTTGAGTCTGGTGATTACAAAGTCTTCAGACTTTAAACTGTCGATCTGCAAAAATCCAAACTAAACTGATAGAAATGTTTTGTTAGCTTCAAAATATTCTGGAAAGATTTCTCCAACAATATATATATTATTTTATTTTTGGAGTTGCAGCTAGCCTATTGAAGGCCAGTTAGAGGTCAAGTAAAACACAATGCAATAGGCGGTTTTATTTCTACGAACTAGAGATTCATACTAGGGAACGTGATTATGCTAGAGATTTCTTCATCTTCTTCTTCTTTTCTTTTTTTATATGATAGAGATTTCTAACGCTTAATTTTGGTAATTTTTTCCTTTTTGAAAGAGAAAATATGTGATCTTTTCCAGATTTCGTTAATCCTAAACACACGCATACCTAGATGGCTATACATCGTTAAGTTCATACAATAAACTTTCAATTTCATTTGATGAAAACATGTCTCAAGTTTGAACCCATACAAAACCCAACTCGATGTATTGTGTGGTCACTCAACCACGTGAAAGTAAGAAGAAAGAAAAGAGGGGCACATCAAATGAAGATGGACAACATGGATTTATGTGCATATTTCCACGTTCTTTTTTTCTTCATCATCAGTAATGCATGCGCATGGATGCGTATATATGCCCATAACATTGTGGGTGCCGAATGTTTATTCCCTTACTTTTGGTCATCTGTTGTGGACTTCATTTGTTATTTGTTAATAAATGCGGAAAGAGAGAAGGAGAAGAAATGAGGAGCTAAGAGCTCTGCGTGCATCAAAGTCAAAAGGAAAGGGATGCCCTCACGAAGAGAGAGAACGAGTGAAGAAGACTTTCTCATGCTGTGATGAATGATGAGAGACTTGTCTCGGTTATAAATAGAGAAGAGCCATTGGGATAGAAGTGGGCCAAGCTCCATTCCACGGCCGAGAGAAGAGAGTTCTTCTCATGGGAGATTTTCTCCTTGTAATTACATCTGAGTGATTTAGCCAATTAAATTCTTGTTATTAGAATTTATTTAATTTCTTGAGTGAGATTTTCACTAGGAATTGTGAGGCGCTAAACACTATGTGAGTTATTGGGTATAATTGGAACTGAGAAATATTGAAAGAGGGTGTGTGAGTACTCAAATGATTGTAGTCTTTGTTGTATTGTTTGTTTCTATAGTGGAATTATGTGTTGCTCTTCTCATGGACATAGGTTCCAATATTCAAACCAAACCACATAAATCTAATATCCAATTTCCTTTCCTTTCTTCCAACTATTTTATCCGATTTGCTTGTCTATATTTGCAACACTATTCATCAAATCTAACAAACTCATATCACAGGTAAAATGCAATGACAATAATGAAGCAGTTAAAATGCATTTAAAATCTGATACGAGTCAAATAATCTCACTTTTGAAAGATAAGCACTTTATTCTTTGGCCTTGGTGATGGAATATGTCCTTGTCGCCACCTATCCCTTGGTAGGGAAGAAAGCAGATTTAGGGGTATTGCTTAAAAGACGGGCCTATGGCCCATGATTTAGACACGAGACTCTTTCAAACTTATACTTCGCACGACATTGAGTAATCAAATTGGCACTATAATTTTTTTTTGAAAAATGAGTCACCAATAGCCTATTAGGGTCAACTAGAAACCAATGAGGCATAAGAGTATACCTCACTTCCTACGCAATTATGAAATCTAGGGTCGGGGACTTGGTTACACTAATTGATTAACTAGTACCCTTTCGATACGTAATCATGTTCTTTCAAGAAGATATTTATCATACATTCTAGATTGATTTTAAATTTATCCGCTAACATGTGAGATGATCATGCGAATGCTACCTTGATGCAACGTAAGTATTTGCAAGCTTAATTGGAGAAGAAACACATATTCGCGACCTATATGTGGTTTCTAATTAACACACAAATTCAACCAATTATTTTTTAGTTTTCTCTTGTTTAATAAAACCTATGCCTCATACAATGTGAGCTTATTCTAAATGCAATGACGTATACAAATGATGATATTCAACTACATGTCCTAATTCTAACATACAATGACTAAATGACATGTGAATGATGACATGACATATGCGATGACAAGGCACATAACATGGGATTGATGAAGTGGCACGATGGCATGCACGATGATGTGGCAAAATAAGAAGGCACATGAAGTGATATGACATGTAATGATGGCGTAGCTAAAATTATGTGACATGCAATGAGATGGCGTAGCAAATGATAGTGCGCTTAAAACTATATAACATGCACGAATTTTTTGGATTTTCTATTAAAATTCGTAATTGAAAATGCCCTAATATGATAATGCTTAAAAATTCATTAAATCAATTAGTTAATGAAATCTATCCGTAAATAGCAATTAGATAATCAAAGTCTAATCGGATAGAATCACTACCCAATTTGGACGCGCTTAATCTTTGGCAAAATTGGGTTAAATTTTGGACAAGGCAGCTCACAATGGTGCTCGGTGATGTCTCAGCGTGCCCGACAGTGAGGGCACGCCAGTGATGGTCTTACGAGTGACCGGTGGTGATGTCTCGCTAAGAAACTTGCAAAACCAAGGTAGTTGAGCCGAGTAGGGTGGTTCGGTCGTCGTCGAGGGGTCACGACTGGAGGTTCTCGGTGTGACCATCGGTGGTGGACAACGTCACAGCAAGTAGTGTACGGTGAGGACGTGTGCATTCGGCTGGATCAATCCCTCTTTCACCGAGTTATCCTTTATGTTTTTGTTCTGTCGCTTCCTCGGCTGGACATTGGAACGTTCCTTGCCCTCCGCGTAGAATCCCGCTTCGCTGATCGTGCTACACAAGATCCCAAGGAATCGGCTACACTCTGGACATCCACTTGGTCCAAGCATGCCCCCTTTGGTCTTTTTGTCCCTTTGACCACTTGCTTCTTTTGGGTCACCAATGGTTACTCGTGCGCTGGATAGAAGACTCCGCGCAGGATTGCCAGACATCGACGACTGGGAATATGATACTGATTATGGTAGAGAAAGAGACGGTGGTGCTAAACTAGGAATTTTGGGTAGCGACAATGACGTGAGGAAGACCGGGGTTCGCCGGGACTGCTGGGAACGATGACAACGGAACTGCTGGATACAGCTGCAGGTATACCGAGAATACGGTCGACTGATCGAGGCTACTCAGCTGAGTTGGCCACGCACGACGCTGCCAGATAATGAGGGGGCGACAGCAAGTCGTCGGTGATGGGTAGTGACGTCAAACGATAGGCGTGCTGGCAAGCGAGGTAGAGGCGCGCGATGGACAAGCTAGCTGCGAATGGAGTGACCGACGAGGGGGGAGGGGTGATGGCGTTCGTAGAAGGACAGGAGCCAGAGATAAACACCGGCAATAAGGCTTCGAGGATATCAACGAGAAATCAAACCAGCCCGCCTGACGAGAGCAACAACGGCACCAGGAAGTTAACCACATTGGCGAACAAGGACAAGCATTCACAAGCAGGACCAGAGAACGCCCAAGAACGATCAACGGTCGCCTTTTTCTCTATATGGATGACGTTGTGTCTGGACTGAGGCTGCTAGACACCAACACCAAGAATCGCTGGATTGCTGGTGAGACTTCTTCAACGCTAGGCAGGGGCTAGCGCTGGGCGTCGTCTGAGGTCGTTGCAGCAAGACCGAAACTCGCCTTTACACTGAGGTTGCGGGATCTTTGGTGGCTGTGGAATTGCTGGACTGTGTGGTAAGTCTACGGTCATATAGCGACGAAGGAGGTGCCGGTCGCAGTTGGTTAGGGGCGGGGCAGTGCTGGCACTCGTCAAAGCCATTGCTCGAGGCTAGAAGATAATGACAGCATCGACCGTCTTTGGTGTTGCGGTGATTCATGGCCTGGTAAGCTTGAGAGCAGCAATTGGAAGTCGGAGCAGGGACATCATTGGTGTGGGCAGCGAAAGCCGTGAAGAGGGCTAGCGTAGGGAGATGCCGGCCATGGAGTCTCATCACGGCTGCCGGCAGGAGCTTGGTAACATGAGGTTCCAGCCTGAAGCATTGCTGATGTGGGGGTGGGGCGCCGGAGCGGGAGGAACGAACTCAGCAGCAGCAAGGATAGCATGACACTGGTGGACCGCTCTCAGTGGTCGCGGGCTCGTCGGGGCTGACTCGCTGGACCATCGTCTCTCATTTTTGACCAGGAGCTATCGTCCAAAGTAAGAGAGGAGAAAGAAGAGAAGGCAAGCGGGCTGGGCCGGAGGAGAGAAACGGGCCACTCGAGGGGGCAAGGTTGGAAAAAGAAAAAAGGGGCCGGGCCGAAGAAGAGTGGGTCGGCCTGGGGCGGGGAAAAAGGAAGAAGGGAAAAAAGAGAGGGCCGAGTATGCCCAGCCTCGGCCCGGCCCACTTCGATTTTCATTTCTTCTTCTTTTTATAATAATAATAACTTTTTGATGATTTTTTTTTTAGAATTTTAATAATTAACACTAGTAGCGCAGTCTAAATGCGATGCAATTTTAATGGAAATCATTTTTGCTAATGGCTAAAAATTAATCCCTAATTTTCTAATTAGTGATTAAGTCTTCAATCATAAAGCAAACTTAGGTGTCAACAGTCCCAATGATACTATGTTAGACCTTATTAGACCTAAAGGGTCAAAAATGCCTCGACATAGACTTAATATGGCTTCTCAAACTTTGGCTTCATTCTATCATGTCTATAATCTCATGATGGAATGAGGGAAAGGAGTGTTATAGATGACAAGTGTGTGCTATGCCATCAATAGGGGAAAATTACCCACTCTGCCTAAATTTATTGTACAGATACCATCAATTATACATTTTTCAATTTCATTAATTTAGTCATAAATCTATTTGCTTCATCGAAAAATCACTAACATGGTAATCTAGTTATCGTCAATTATGCAGCAATTTTTAAAGAAAATTGGTTGGAAAAACTACAATAGAATTCCATATGAAGGTTTAGGAAAGTTAGCAAACTTGAAAAGTTTATGATTGAATTAGTTTATATATAATAAATTTAGGATTGATTAGACAATTTCCCTCAATTGATATCGTGAGTTGAGAAGAAATCTATTTTTTTGTCTATCAATTCTTCAAGGAAGTGTGAAGTCGGATCTTAGAGTTATTTGAAATTTCAAGATGATCATCGTGACAAGGAATTAAACCTCAACAAATACCATTTCAGACATATCCAACTATCTCATACCTACAATCCAGCTACCAAAAGTTCTTCGTAGATATTATTTTCATTCTACTTTTCACTAGCTAAAAGACTTGGAAAAGATTGGAATAAATGGGGTAAATAACCACAACTTAGTGAATAATGCATTTCTTTTTTAAGTAGATTGAACATCCATTATACGCTTTTATAAAACAATATCAGTACTCACTTGTCCCAAAATCTGAATAAAATACACGTACAAAATCAGAATGAACTATATCATTTTAACATACTTATATACATATAATAAACATTTATTAAATCACTAATATTATAACAAACATCAACCAGTCTATCTTGATCAATCTTATATCAAATCACCTATCAAATGGTCCATTCTATCATCTAGTCTATTGCTCAATATTGGTGGATGACTTGGCCTAGAACAATATCCTCAATCCAGCAACCCTTAACTAGGTTCATGGTGATATTGAGCATCAAACCATATTCTCCAATAAATCACGAAACCAAATCCATAATATAGATTCCTTTTCAATTACATTCGTCAAACAAAGTATATTTCAACAAGAAATTTTTTTCTCAAACATTTTTGAAATTCATTTCACAAACCAGATTCACAAATATATATGTACCACCTTTTGAAAGTCTTTCATAAAAACATCTTTCATAAAATATTTCTCAAACTATTCACAAATAACTGAAAAGTAGTAAATGTTCGATCTAGATTTTTATATAACAAACATACTCTTTCATGATTCATAATATATCTAATCTTTACATAAGTTTAAAAATTCATATAATAGATAGCACTATTCACCTAGAATGCTCAAACCAACAATAAAGCTACTTGAGTTGATGAACTCAAAATCCTATTAAGAAAGTAAGAAGCAATATCAAAACTTAACTAAAAAAACTGTCTTAATTAAGACTTGACTATGCAACGCCATTTCAGAGTCAAGATGCTCACTATGGGCCAACAATGTTGGAAAAATATTAGAATACATGAAAAAATAAATAACGATGACGATGATGATTGGAAATACATCGAAAATAATTAGAGAATAAAATGAATTGTCTGAGGCATGCAAGTATTATCCTTAAAAATAATTCCACTCCTCAGAATATGAAACTCGATGCATAAAGCTCTAGCAGCTATCCTCTTAAGATACAATGGACTTTCTCTTATACCTGCACTGAATATTAAAAGAAAAAAGAAACAATGTTATGTGTATAATCCAGCAATGAAAAGAAAAATACGTAAGAAAAATAGGAATAAAGAAACAAAGATATTATGATTTTGAAATATCGATTTATCTTTCCAATTATGTTTGAAGAAGTAATTTATAGGTAAAATCATAGAGAGCCATTAAGAAACAATTTCCATAGATTGAAATTTATTGAAGAAGATGACTGTTGTATAAATGTTATAAAATAAATCCAACATTATAAATCATTAGAAAGCCGGTTGTTACATGACCGTTAAATAACCGTTATAAAACATTACAAATTTGTTTTTTTATTAATAACAAACAAGAATCATTACAAATTGATAATGGTAAAAAACTGTTATAAAAATTAATAATTTTTAATATTTCAAAACTGCTGAAATATCCAACAAAAAAAGATGTCAAGAGTGGCCAATCGCAGCAAATAAGCTCTAACACAAGCAACGCCCACTCGCATGACAAATGATTACTCACACAACAAACTTTCTTGCACCATATTTATCTAAAAAAAAACTCAAATTCAAGTGTACTTACTGTCAAAAGAAAGTCCTTTGAAGTATATAAAGACCCTAAGCTTGGCCGGCCCAAAATCTAATCGGCAATCGACAAATTCGGCACCAAATGCTGCTGGTCGAGTTACAGTTCAGCATTTACCAAGGATTTCAAAAAATTGATTTCTCTTGAACGGAAAGTCCAAACCACAATCTGTAAAATCTTACAAGTTCCTAGTGATGTGAAGGACCTAAATATCACTATTGGACAGCTCGAACTTAGCCAGACTGTCACCACGAAGCCAACACAACTTGGGCAATAATTTTGACTCCTAGAACGAGTGTCCAACTCGTAAAAGATAAAGACAGCGAGACACTATCACCCATCGCATGGTAAAAGACGTATTCCTCCATCAATCGGCATCAATCGATATTGTCCAAATAACCACCACGATTTCTCTCTTGTTTCTCAGTGGAGCTCTTTCCCTTTCTTGTTTCTGGATCGTCTCCCTTCTCTAGTTAACAAGTGGTGCTTTATTTGGGTTGAAGTGGCTGGGATTCTTTTAATTCTCATTTTTTCTTCTATTTGGGCTCTTATTTTACAACATACATTATAAAAAATCAACAAATAACTTATTTAAAAAAAAAATCCTATTCTACTGTGTACACAAAAAAAAAAAAAAACCCAAGTTGGCCCAACCCAACCTGACCCTAAAGTTTAGGGTATTTTGGTGGCAAGGCTTAGTTTTATTTGGGTAGGGATTCTTAGATATTGGTGTTGTTAGGTTTGGAGTTGGGTCGGGTTGTGCTAGTGTGAGCTTTTCGACACCTTTAGACCACAGCCAAGTCTCTCTCTCTCTCTCTCTCTCTCTCTCTCTCTCTCTCTCTCTCTCTCTCTCTCTCTACATAAGCATGATGGGGATGAGACCCTATATTTGAGCCCGTTTGATCGACGCCAACCCAACCCACTCTCTTGGGTTATTTGATATTCGAGTGTTGGGCAAGTCGAGTCTGGTTGGGTTAATTGCGCCTCTATAGGGTTTCGGGTTGGTCGGGTATCATGAAAACCCAACCTGACCCAACCCCTTTACACCCTTACACAAAATAACCACCATCCATGGTGGTTGCCATTTACCACCAATGACAAATTCCATGCAAGGTGGTCGCCTTTTTCGAGGTGGTCAGAGCCAACCACCACAACACGGGAATAGGTTTCACTTGCGATTGGTGGCAACTTGTGGTGCTTAGGGGTGTCAAGAACCAAACCAAACCAAACCGAAAAATTCGGTTTTTTCGGTTCGATTTGTATTCGATTCAATTCTCATTAAAAACTGAAATTTTTGTTATCGGTTCGGTTTTTATCGGTTAACCGAACCAAACCACAAACTGATAACATCAAACCATTAACCAAACGATTTGGTTATTCTCTCCTGTCTATCTCTTTCTCTTTTTGTCATCTCTCTGTCTCTCTTTGTCTATGTCTCTCCATTAACTTTTCCATCACAACAGCCATCGAACTCATCATTCCCCCACTGATTCCGTGACCTCCGTGTTGGTTGAGTCCACCTTCATTTGGGGCCCAGCCATCATTAAATAAAAAGAAAAAGAAAAGAAAAAGAACAAAAAGGAAGTGGAGTGTCATGCGTGAAGTTGGGGCATCCAAAAAGAGGAGGAGAAAGAAACAAAAAACTACAAGGGAGAAGAGAGAAGAAAGGAAGAGGGCTGCAACTTTGCGGCTTTGATTCAAAGGCCAAATATTGTCGGAATCGACTCAAATTTCAATATATTGTTCGTGAGACCGAGGGCTACGAGCTGATGTTTTTGTTCATCGAGAACCGCCTCTGAATTCTCTAGTTGCGGTTAAGGTTTTCTTGCTCAAAACCTGTTTGTCTACCTATATTGTGAGAAAAAGATGATTGTAATGTTGATGTTGAGCCTCTAGTGTGTGACTATAGAAGAATACTTTGTGTATCCTGCTATTCTTGGTGATTAGTGGATGTTTTTTGACGGTTCGTGGTTTTTTCCCGCATCGGGTTTTCCACGTTAAATCCTTAGTGTTATTATTTGCTTTGTCCACTTATTATTTCGGCGTTATATTTGCATATTGTGAGGCCATACATTGCTGGTTGTTACTAGGGGTTAAGAGATTTTAAGTTGATTTAGTATCGGGGGAGAAATTGATCTTGTATTGCGTTTGGCTATGGTGAATTGTGTCCCCGAGTTCTCCCCCAACAAAGTGGTATCAAAGCCAGGTTGAAATTCTAGTGTTAAACGGAAGAAACTAGCAGCACCATGTTTAAGTTAAATGCCTCGAATTATTCTATTTGGAAGCCTCGGATGGAAGATGTGTTATATTGCAAAGACTTATTTGATCTTATTAAGTGTGATGAAGCCAAAGGAGATAAGGAAGACAGAATGGGAGAGAATGAATCGGAAAACGGTTGGGTTTATCTGACAATGGATTGATGATAGTGTATTTCATCATGTTGCTCAAGAAACGAAGGTGGACACTTTGTGAAAGAAATTACAAGGTCTCTATGAGAGAAAAACTCCACAAAATAAAGCTCTTCTACTTAAGCGACTTGTGAATTTGAGATATAAGGAGGGGAGTAATATGGCGGAACACTTGAGTGAATTTCAAGATGTAAATCAATTAACAAATCTTGAGATTGATCTTGGTGATGAATTGCAAGCATGTTTATTACTTGATACTCTTCCTGATAGTTGGGACACCTGGGTTGTGGCACTAAACAATTCAACTCCTTTTGGTGTGCTTTTTATGAGCATGGTTAAAAAAAGCTTGTTCAATGAAGAAACAAGAAGAAAATGCTTGAATTATGCTTCTATATCGAATGCTCTTGTTATAGAAAACAGGGCAAGGAGTCAACCAAGAAGGTTTCAAAGAAATGATACCCGAGACAAGTCAAGAGGAAGGTCGAAATCAAGACCGATGAGGAGTGTCAAGTGTTATAATTATGGCAAAATGGGACATTATGCAAAAGAGAGTTGGTTGCCAAAGAGAGATAGATTACATGATAGAAATAGAAATCAAAAGAAAAAAAGAAAAACAAACTACAACGGCGATTGCATTCGATGGCGATATTGTGTTCATATATGACGATGGATATGTGAATTTTACATGCCAAAACTCTACGTGGGTTGTTGATTCCGCAGCCTCCTTTCATGTCGCCTCACGGCGTGATTACTTTACTTCTTATTGTGGCAGCGACTTTGGTTGCATTATGATGGAAAATAGTGATGTTTCCAAGGTTATTGGCATGAGAGATGTTTATTTGGAAACTGACATCAGATGTAATTTGATTTTGAAAAATGTGAGACACGTTCCAGATATTCGACTTCACTTGATCTCTACGGGTTCCTTAGATGATAATAGTTATTGTAATTCCTTCTTTGATGGCAAATGGAAGTTGACTAAAGGTTCCATAATAGTGGCAAAAGGTAAGAAGACAGGCTCTCTCTACACCATGCAAGCTAACTTGATTAAAGAAGAGGTAAATGCAGCGGAGGATTCCTCGGTTGATTTATGGCATATGAGGCTGGGTCATCTTAGCAAGAAATGACTTAAAACTCTTGCTAGAAATAACCTTTTACCTTTAAATGAGAAAAATCTAAAGGAATGCACTTATTGTCTTACAGGTAAGCAACATAGATTCTCATTTCATAGTTCCTCTCCACACACGAAATCAAATGTACTCAATTTAATTCACACGATGTTTGTTGCATGGATGCTAGAACTCTTGGAGATGCATTATACTTTGTGACATTTATTGATGACTGTTCTAGAAAAGTGTGGGTTATTGTTTTGAAATCTAAAGATCAAGTACTTGCGGCTTTCAAGCAATTTCATGTCAATGTGGAAAGAGAAATCGGAAAGAAGTTGAAATGTGTTCGGGCTAACAACGGTGGTGAATATAGAGGCCCATTTGAACACTATTGTAGGGATTATGGTATGAAGCTTGAAAAGAATGTTCTAAAAACACCACAGCATAATGGAGTAGCAAAGAGAATGAACTGGACAATTAATGATCGGATTCAGTGTATGCTTTCTCATGCGAACTTGCCTAAGTCATTTTGGGGTGAAGCGATGAGAACAGCAGTAAACTTGATAAATCTTTCTCCATTGGTTCCTCTTAAGGGGAATGTCGCAAAGAGTTTGGAGTGGCAAAGAAGTTTCCTAAAGCCATTTAAAAGTGTTTGGTTGTCGGGCATTTGTGCATATGCCGAGAGATGAAAGATCTAAGCTTGATGACAAGTCTAAACGGTGTATCTTCTTAGGTTATGGACATGAAGAGTTTGGTTACAAGTTATGGGATCTAGTTGCAAAGAAAGTCATTAGAAACCAAGATGTAGTGTTTTGTGAGTATCAAACTATTGAAGACATTGATAAGGCAGGGAGACCAAAGAATATAGCTCAACATTCAGTTAGTTTCAGCCCAAATCCTTCTAACATTGATAGAAATCATGGGGGAGAAGTGCATGGAGATCATGAAGATGGTGAATCCTTACATAATGTTGACTCTTCAGCTGAGACAAGCGAAATAGCTAAGCAAGAGCAATCTGCCCTACCTCAAGTTAGAAGATCTGAAAGAGAGCGTAGGCATTCTCAAAAATATTTGTCACATGAGTATGTGTTACTCACTGATGCATGGGAGCCAGAAACTTATGAAAATACTATATCATGTGAACGAAAGAATGAGTAGCATGAAGCCATGCAAGAGGAGCTTAAATCATTGCATGAGAACCACACATTTGAATTGATGAAGTTGCCTAAGGATAAGAGAACACTCACAAATAAGTGGGTGTACAAGTTGAAGGCAGAAGAAAATAGTTTATAACCACGATACAAGGCTAGACTTATTGTGAAGGGCTTTCGTCAAAAGAATGGCATAAACTTTAAAGAGATTTTTTCACCGGTTGTAAATATGTCTTATATTTAAGTTGTTCTTGGGTTGCCCGCCAGTTTGAATTTAGAAATTAAACAACTTGATGTAAAGATGGCTTCTCTTCATGGAGACGTAGAAGAAGAGATATATATGGAGCAACCGGAGGGTTTTGAAGTTCAAGGTAATGACTTGTATGTAGATTGAGGAAAAGCTTATATGGCCTTAAGCAAACGCCAAGGCAATGGTATATGAAGTTTGAATCATTCATGGAAGAACAATGATATGGCCATTTCAAGTTGAGTAGTAATGAGTATCTTTCAAGTGAGGAAGAAAAGGTTGAAATGATGAAAATTCCTTATGCATCAGCCGTCAGTAGTTTGATGTACGCCATGGTTTGTACAAGACATAATATTACTCATGCAGTTGGTATTGTGAGTAGATTTATCTGTAATCCAGATAAGGAGCATTGAATCAATGTTAAATGGATTTTGAGATATCTTAGAGGCACTTCTACACTTTGCTTATATTATGGAAATGCGAAACCTGAGTTGAGCGGCTACTCAGATGTGAACTATGCTGGTGGTGTTGATTCTCGAAAATCCACATCGGGTTATATAATAATCTTTGTAGGGGGAGCTGTTTCATGGTAATTGAGATTGCAGAAATGTACCGCTTTGTCTACAACTAAAGCGGAGTATATTGCTATTATCGAAGGAGATAAAGAACTTTTGTGGATGCAAAAATTCCTACAAGAGTTGGGTTTGAAGCAAGAGAAGTTCATTCTATATTGCGATAGCATGAGTGTCATCCATCTTAGCAAGAATCCGGTGTTGCATTCAAGATCGAAGCATGTTGATGTGAAGTATCATTGGATCCGAGAAAAGTTAAAAGAGAAGCTCTTCCTACTTGAGAAAGTTCATACCGACAACAACAAATCCAACATGATGATCAAGGCCTTACCCGTGATGAAGCTTGATGCTTGTAGAAGAAAAGCGGACATGACGAATCTTCCCACATGAGGTGGAGGGGGAGATTTGTTGGCTGGGTCCACCTTCATGTGAGGCCCAGCTAGCATTAAATAAAAAGAAAAAGAAAACAAAAAGAAAATAAAAAGAACAAAAAGGTGGTGGAGTGTCGTGCGTGAAGTTGGGGCGTCCGAAAAGAGGAGGAGAGAGAAATAGAAAACTGCAAGGGAGAAGAGAGAAGAAAGGAAGAGGGATACAACTTTGCGACTTTGATTCGAAGGCCAAATATTGTCAGAATCGGCTCAAATTTCAGTATGTTGTTCATGAGACCGAGGGCTACGAGTTGATGGTTTTTGTTCATCGAGAACCATCTTCAAATTCTCCAATTATGGTTAAGGTTTTCTTGCTCTAAACTTGTTTGTTTACCTATGTGGTGAGAAAAAGATGATTGTAATGTTGATGTTGAGCCTCTAGTGTGTGACTAGAGAAGAATACTTTGTGTATCCTACTATTCTTGGTGTTTAGTGGATGTTTTTGGGCGGTCAGTGGTTTTTTCCTGCATCGGGTTTTCCACGTTAAATCCTTTGTGTCTTTATTTGCTTTGTCTACTTATTATTTCGGTGTTATATTTGCATATTGTGAGGCTGTACATTGCTGGTTGTTACTGGGGGCTAAGAGATTTTAAGTTAATTTAGTATTTGGAGAGAAATTAATTATGGATTGCGTTTAGCTGTAGTGAATTTTGTCATCGGGTTCTCCCCAACACTCCGGTAGTGGTGGAGCAAACCCACCACCCAAAGTTGGATCCTTCCATGATCCCAGAGAGCAGGAAAGCAGCCATGACCTTCTTCTTGCCCAATTCACTTTCTTGATGACGTTCTTGATCGCATTCTTGATCCCTGAAGCGCCCCCCTGGCCTCCCCCCTCCCCTCGGCCATGGATGCAGCCGCCAAGCCCCACAAGGAGAAGAAGTGGTTCCTGCTCCTCGTCTCCGCCCTGGTGCTCTCCACCCTCCTCGTCTTCTTCACCGTCTTCACCTCCTCTGCCTCCGAGCGTTATTCCTCTCAGTTCTCGCGCCGTGCCCGCGTCGAGAGGGAGCTCCCTATCTTCGTGGAGGCCAAGCTGGAGGTCTCCCCGACCCTGGACGACCCGGTTACACGACTGGCATAACTGGAGAAGAAGCCCGAAGAGACGAAAGAAGAGGTCCGTCTAAAAAAAAAACCGAACAGAAAAATGGAAAAATAAAATCAAAAATCAAAACTGAAAACCAAAAACCGAAAAACCGAACAAAACTGATGGTGGTCAAATCGCTGTAGGGTGACCATTCCTAGGTGGTAACCAAAACAAGGTGACAGTAATGCTGGTCCATGAGGGCTGGATCTAGCAACCCAACCGAACAAAACCGAACCGTTGACACCCCTATGGTGGTCACTATCGTCGTAGGGTGACCATTCCTAGGTGGTAACCAAAACAAGGTGACGGTAACGCTGGTCCACGAAGGCCGGATCTGGCAACCCGCGCGAGCAAGATAGGAAAACTCTCAGGCGAACGGCTGCCTAAGGGGTGCGATCTCTGCGTGGTGGGTGCTTGAGGTTAGCGGTCAACAAGTGTCGACCACCATGCATTGCAGTGCCATGGCACTGCTGGGTGGAGAGCAGAAACAGTAGTTTTTATTTTCCTTTATTTTTTTCCGTTCCTTTATCTTTACTAACTTTCTCATAAATAATTAGGGGTAATTTTTTCCCATCCTTATATCAGAACAGTCTATCCAGTCTTTTATCTGAATATATCCGGATTTTTAGAAAGTAAAATGATAGTATTAGTTGGATAAGATAGCCGAAAATACAATTGTAATTCAAGGAAATAAATTACTCTGTAACTTTTTCGGAATACTAGAGAAATGTGAATAAAAGGGTTCGCAAAAGAATACCGTATGAATTATATTGTCTGCAAAACTATTATTTGGAGTTATTATGGAAAGTTAGATTTACTTAAAAGGTTGAAACATCATGTCTTAGACCCAACTAGGCAATCAAGAAAGGAACAATTTGATTCTTGTTAAAAGCAAACTAATTTTGCAAAACCAACTCCAAGCAATAATAAAAGAGTTCAGGGCAAAGACTAATGACATCCTAGCTTGATGTACCTACGTCCACTCTTCCAAATTTAACGAGACGTTTAGGCTGAACTCCAATAGTTTAGTTAAGAGTGCGAACGCTGCTGTGCTGCACAAATAGAATCTGCTATCGTGCACGACCAAAACTGTGTCTACAGGTACGCCACTATGATAGATACATCCAAGATTTTACGAAGGGCACTCCACACCTTGTCAATCACTTCTTTCTTGGGTCTACAAATGGGTTTTACTCAGCAGTCAAAAGCTAATACAAATCTGCTCATTTGCCCATGGTTTTTTTGCAGGAATAATCTTGAAATATCATCCTTGATCGCTACGAACTTCATCTTCAATTTCAAAACTCCAGCGATCGTAAATATATACCTGGAAACTCCACTTTTGCACTGCCTGGCCAAATCTAGAACCTGCACGGTTGAGTTATAAGTTTCAGCAAAACTTAGGTATGCTTATCAAACACTTTGGATTCAGTTATCATCGAACGATATTTTCCAACATTATGAACCTGGTCTGAGTACTTACAAGGAAAGAAACTCTGCCTTCCATAATCACCTGCCCAATGACAAGTATGTCGGACGGTAGACAAGTTAATAAACAAAACACAATCCTAGTCAATACTGGTTTCAAAAAGTTTAAGCTACTTTCCAAGCAATGAGGGAGCAAGTTAGTGTAAAGAAAACTAGCCTTGCGAAATATATTTGATCTACATCCAATACATATATCACTATGCTTCATTGACTAGTCTCCAAGCTGAATGTGAATACAGTGATCTTATTGAGAAAGCACCTCTTACCAAGAAAGGAAAAAGAAAGAAACACGCACACGCGAGCGCACGCGGACACACTACAATCAGGTGCAGAACATGACCAATCCTAGGATCATGACTCACTTTGCGACTATCCCTTGGTTTCTTCGGTGGGCTTGGTCTAGGGAGTGTGGGTGTACCTATCAGTCTCGTGCATCAAGAGCAGCCAAACATGAGTTATAAGCTCTCCGCCTCGCCGCAACTGTTTCGCATGATGGTAAACTTGACAATTATATGCAGCATAGCACAACAGCTCCATCCAAATGCTGCTTATGATCTGCCACTTGTTGTCCTTGCCCTTCAGTGCCGCAGCCAATTCCTGTGCGTCCAACAGCACGTGCCACTCCCTGGTGATTATGGTTCCCATCTGATCCAGGGAGGCTTCGAGCACATTCTCTTCTGACGACAATGTCTCGAAGGCCTCATTGCGGTCTCTGTACCTGAGAAATGGCTTCAATATGGCGCAAGCATGCTCCAATGTGATGTCGGCAGTCGTTAGTGACAACATGTAGGGTCGCAGTGCTAGAAGGTATATCATGTAATTGGATAGCAGATTGCTTCCTTTACAGTTCGGAGAATCATCAGGCTCTGAAAGGAAGCAGATGTTAGTTGCCACGTGCCAAACGATGATGCTCTTGTCAAATGTTGTCGAGATGTTCTTTTCCAATACTTCAAGGGCTCCCTGTGTCCACTTCACATCGCCACTGAGTTCGTGAGCTTTAAGCGTCCAGTCCCCGCGTTCTGTGAAGGGCTTTCCGCGTCTGATCGCATTGAACTTTTCAATATTTTCCACCACCAATTCCTTGAGAGAGAAGGGGATTTTCAGGCGAGAGTGTATCCAATACCTTCTCAAGGTCAACTCTTTTTTGCCCAGTGGTTTGAGTATCCTTCCGATAGACCATGGCCACTCGTACAGGCGATCATCCAACAAGTTGAGTTGCCCGACTGAGTTTGACCACCTTTTCCGCTTCATATACCTTTCAACTAAGAAATTTAACAGCCTTGTCAACACAGGGCGATTTCTTTGATGATGGCTCATCACCACGATCGCCCATGGCGAAAAAGGTTGCCGAACAATTTGGTAACCTTCTAGGGCGGTGACTCCCATCAATAATACGTAAGTGTAGGCAATGTACATGTCTATCAAGAAGATATTCTTGAAAATAACAGCAAATCCACACAAGGCCGAGACTAGACAGAAAAAACTAGTGAAGCGACCGATAAGACCAAGTGGTTTATAGAGAATGGGTTGCTTGGTGTAAAGTACGTCATACATGAATCCAAGTTCGACCTCAGTTGTGATGAAGGCCAAATCACGATCTACATTTAACTGAGATTTAGATAGCGACTCGGGGTGGTATAGCCAGTTTACAATGTGTGGCTTCAAGCATTCAAACCGATAGTACGCCTTCAAGATGATCTTTTGCTCCTTCGACAATCTGAGCCTGTCGAACTTGTTGAAGAACTTGCTGACAGTTTCCTCATCGAAGAGATCCTTCACTGATATGCTCGACCTCTCCCAGTAAACGGACTTGAGGGCCCACACTGTCGCCGTGGATCGTATGATCCCAGCAGCAAACAAGGGGAAGTACAAAAATGGAATGGGGGATACGCTGTCCCAGCAGCGAATCAGGATCCAGATGACAAAAACGACCCTGACAAACAAATTCAGCATGTGCCGGATGCTGAGACGGTTGTCCTCGACCGAATATGCGGTTATGGAGTCGGGGTTCCCAAGCTGCATCAAGAGCAACGGTGCCAGCAACCCCTCAACCTCAGTAACGTAGTCTGGTCGATTAGGATTGTTGATCTGGAGAACAGTGAGCTCGCCAAGGGCGATGGTCGCAATGTAAGAAGAGAGCAAGTAGGTGATGAGGATGATGTATCTGACGGTGATCGAGGTCATGTACCTCCGGCGGCTGCCGAGGATGGCAAGGGTGATCTGGCATGTAAGGCTCATAGTGACCAGCCATTGGACGCCCCAATCTTCCCATAAATCCGTGAACATTGGCCATAGTGTACTGACTATGGATGCTATCAGATTGGCCTTTTTCTTCATGGGGATTTTAAGTCTTCTGCTGTTCTCTCTGAGAAATAAAAATGCAAGCCAAACTCAAAAAGATGAGAATGCATAAACTACCTTGGACTTGTTGTAAAGAATTAAACATGAATCTCTAAACTTGTTACATTCATTCAATATGTTCAGTTAAAGTTTTGGGATCCTAGCACTGGTCTAAATCTTTCATTAGTTTGAATGAGGTTAATTACGTGTTGCTGTCCTGCAGGAGCAGAACTCACTAAAAAAGAAGAAAAAAATATAAAGAAGTTTCAGAAGTCTATAAGCAATGGTTACTAGTTTTGCTATAACTGATGTACGGCATTGATATGCTTGATGAGATGGCAGAACACAGAAGGACATTCAAAGAAGCGACTCGTATTCAAACACACTGCCAGAACAGAGAAATGTTCAAAGAGACAAAAGAAACTAATGACAAGATAATGAATTTTCTGGAAAAATAGAGGAGGTAGGAAGTAGTTTGGCAAGAAATCGAAACCTTTACTAATGCTGGGTGACTCCCAAAATGCTGCCGAATTAAGTTCCTGCTGAAAAGAGAAATGGTACTGAATGTGACCCTTGTGCGAAAGCTTAGTTTATCCAATTCTGAAGAGAAGATAAGGGGGATTATAAAAGGATGGAGAAAGCAGAGAACTGATTACTTACTTGTGCCTTTAATCTGTGATTCTTTTTCTCTTTGTTGGGTGTTTGCCAGCGACCAGCCTTGTGCAAGACTTTTTAACTTTAAATTATTCGGTCGATGAATTCTCGAGGAATACAGCCTGTGATTCTTGCACCCAATTTTAAACTCTGATTGAGTTATGCAAAGAATTACATGTTAGATTTTTGTATAAGAATGACTTTGTAAGAATCACCACAAAGTCACTAAACTATTGCAAATTATACAATCTAATCCCTAAACTTTCAAATTTTCTTTATCAAGTCTCAACTTCCTGGGATCAAATCAGTACACCGTAACTACTTACAAATTATCATAATTACACTATTGCCCAAAGTTTAAAATATATCTTCATTCGACTCCATTTCTTAAAGCATCCTAAAATAAACTAATCGTTTTTCTACCTTTTTATCCTTCAGTACATTTAAGTATATTGTAGCTTCTGATTCTTTAATAGTAAAAGTAGGATCTCAAATAGAGATATATCAAGTGGATATTCCTACTATTAATATCGAAATATATTCATAGGAATTTTTAGAAACGTTATTAATTTAACTATAGAAATTGTCACGCCCCGATCCTCAGGCACGCACACATCCCTTACCTTTGGTCGATTTTAAAAGCGATATCCCAGGACGTATCGCCGACCCTTTTCATTTTAATATGCACATGCGGAAGCAATTATAATCCATAGACAATAAAATAATGGGATAGAAAAGTAGGACCATAATTTCGCAACTGGAAATTCACAACCAAACTTTTACACAACCACACCTCAAAGTATTTTACCATACTATTCACAAAAGTCTAGTCTCACACTTAACCACCTACAAATAGGGTTCACAAAGAGGATGTGATCATAGTCCTCATTTGGGTCGTACTCAGATCATCATCAGGGTTCTCCTTCAGGTACTCCTCTTCGGGTTCTTTCTCCTCAGGCTCCTCATCAGGGTCCTGAAATGTTGTCCCACAACCAAGATGAGACTATATCTCAGTAAGTTCTACTCCCTAAGACTCGATTAGTAAACTAATACGCTAACTGGGTTGCCTATGCACGCATGGGTTAGAGAACTTACCTTGGACTCAGATTCCACATACAGGCAATCACATCACAAATCGTTATCTTGATTAATTGATCTAATCGATTACATGTCAATCGAACTATTCACTAGTCATTTCAATTCAATCAATCAGATTACGACATCAGATCAAAGCAATGATCAATTGATCTAGTCGATTACATGTCAGTCGGACCATTTTTAGGTCATCTCACTCTACACTATATAATCTCCAATAGTATACTTAGTCATAGAGCTACATTGATGCTCTCGGGTGTCGTTATCACCAATGTGATGTACAATAAACACTTTATGTACATGTTCTTAGGCATTCCAATTACTTTCAGCCACACGGGCACCATACTCGACACACAGAAATACGACCATGCAGGCACGATCTACGCCACACAGGCACGACTAATTATCGCCACACAAGCATGATCAATTATCGTCACACAGGCATAATATATATTCAACAATTTACGTGCATTCTCTAAGGCATCCTATATGCCAAAGTGATGTAATAATTGCCGAGCCACGTCACACAGCATTTCTTCTCATCTTTTATCATCCTCGATAAAATATCGTACGTGAGCACACGATTGACTTTAGTCAAAATATAATATTTTCCTTTCCATAATTTCCACATTTTTTGTAGTCCACTCAAATATTTTTGGCATTATCAACCGATGCCCTGTTATTTTTCAATTAATAACCAACGATTATCCAATTAAAGGATAATTCTCAAGTTCACAAATAATTCAATTCAGCACAATATAAAGCTCAATTAAATAAACGAACTGCGTCACAACAATTAGCATAAAATTTCGGTCATCGGCTATCCTTGCCTAATTTTCGAAAAATAAATAAATAACTAATTAATTTCGAAAATTAATAAATAAATACAAAAAATCCAATTTATGCCTGTAATGCCGATTGAAGCTCAAAACGGGTTGGGAAAAATCCCGAGACGCATTCAATAAATATTAGAAGCTCTCTAGTTGCTAATAACTAAGTCTAACCACCTAATATGCATCATTTAGTCACTAATTTAATTGTTCTAAACTAATCTAACCACCTAATTACACTTAATTAAATCTAACCACCCCTTAAGCATAATTAGCAAACTAAGAAAGTATTAGTGAGCAAAACTCACTTGATTAAAAGTGCAGGCTGGATCACTACGACGACGACACGATGACAGCCGAAATCTGAATTTTCGGCGACGTTGACAAACACCCGAAGCGGGCCTGAAGCGGGCTGACTTCACGGGCTTGGGCCTCAAAACTGAGGGCTTTTGATCTTGTTGAGCTTCACTAGACTGGGCCAAAATCCAGTGGGCTGAAATGAAACTGAACTGGGCTTGCAAAGTGGGTTGCTGGAGTTTTTCTTGGGCTTCAATTGAATTAAACCTCCTTAGGCTGAGCTGCTGGGCTCGTGGGATTCAATCGAGATGGGCTGAACCCGCAGAGAAGATGGACGGAAGGTTGCTGGATTCGCGTGGATCAAGCTGCTCTTAAATGGGCTGAGAGATCTTGAATTAATTGGCCAAAGCTGGGCCCGAATTCTGTGGAGATCTTGGGCCCGTGGACTTCAAATGGACTGGAGCTGGCTGGACTTGGGCCACGAACAAGAAAACGGAAACTGCTGGGCTTCGGCTTCGCTGGGAACGTGGACTGAATGGAGCGGCTGACTTGCGAGAAAATGCTGGCGTGCGGATGAGCTTCGCTGGGTTGCTGCTTGCGTCGGTTGGAGAAGAGATGAACGAAGATGGCAGCTGGAGTCCTGGCCGCGTGGAGTGAAGATCGGTGGGGGAGTGAGAGACGCGCGCAGAGACGAGCGGAGGTGGGAGCTTCGAGCGGTTTGCTAGTCAACAACCGACAGAAGGGGCAGCTTCCGTTGACTTGCTTCGTTGAGATAAGCTTGACCAAACAAGCTGAATGGACTTCGGCTTCGCTGGCAGCTTCAAGGAATTTCAGTGGAGACTTCGAGCAGAAGGAGACAAGCGAAGGTGGGCTTCGCTGGCGTCAGGAGGAAGCTGCTTCGGCTAATTGGTGTTGGACGACTGGAGAGGGTCAACAATTGAAGGTTGCAGGTGAGGTTTGACTCATGGGAGACAAACTGAAGTGGAGCGGCAGGAGGAAGAATTCGGTAGAGAAGAATTGGTGGACTTCGCTGGGGACGTCGCAGATGAAGGATAAATGGAAAGTAAAGCAGGAACGAAAGAAGTCGGGGCCGAAGGAAAGGAAAAGGATGCATGCACGAAGATGAAGGAAGGGACCGGAGAGGCGTGCACAAGAAGCTGAGGAAAAGGGGTGCAAAGTCAACAAGTCTATCCAATATCATTAAAGCCTTGTCCCCTAAAGTTATCATAAATATCCTTTGTGTCTCCCATTTACTTTTCAACAAGTAATTTTCCACAAATTGTCCAAATTGAAGCCAAAATTGAAGCCCTTCCCATGGATCCGAATTTCATAATCTAAGCTTCAATTTCTTTACTCAATTCCCTAAATTAAGATCCGATTTCGATGAAGAAAAATCCTGCACAATTTTTTGCCAGTCTTCGACGCTTAAAGGCTTGGCTTGGAAGTCCAAATTTCCTTTAATTTGGCCTGTACGAATTTCCGTAAAAATCTCAGAATCTCTGAAAAATCTTCTGAGACTGAGTTGATGTTCCTAAAATTTATTGTGACATGATAGAATCTTCAATTTCTGAAATCGGACTCGGGTCACGGTTAATTTCCATTCGACAAGTTTTTAGCATGACCTAGGCTACCAGGTAACTTTCAGGATTTTTAAGTGCAAATGATCCATGGTCGATTTTCTTCGAGCCACTATGAACCCGCTCGACTCATTGGCGACTCTCGATTGTTGTGACAATCTCGATGATCCAAATATGGACACAGGGTATTAAAACGATAGAGAAATCAAATTAGTGTCGGCCGATGAGAATTTTCTAATTTAGTGGTGTCATCCACGATTAGTCACACATCTCAATCGAACCAACCTATATCTGATCTCAAATCGATTTATATATGTACCGTAATGATCTCGATAGATGAGCACGGTCGAGAAGCTGATTCCTGATCAAGTCCTTAAGTCTATTTATCTTAAAATCCTTAATGATTTTCCCAGATACTCTAGTTATTTCTAGAATGATCAGTTCTGAAAACAACCCTATAAACGCGCCAATGAAATGCCCGATTATTTAATAGAAAACATGACCGAAAATCTGGGATGTCACAGAAATTCTTAGGGTGTGTTTGTTTGGGGAGAATTGTATAATAAAGGAAAATGCATGTAGTGGAATTATTTTCAAGGAAAAAAAAACTTTCCCCTTTTTATGAAATTTATTTTCCTAACTTTAAACATGTATATTTTCTTTGACTATAAATGGTTTTAATGTTGACTAATCATTTTCAACAAATTAAACACATGAAAGTTTGGAAAACTAATTCCCAAAAAGTTCTTTCATTCGAAGGAACAGACCCATAATTGTTTTATTATATCTTTTTCCTAATTTCTTAGATAGTTAAAGTTTTCGCGCTTTGTGCTTCTTAGGTTTTCTCTACGGTATCAAAAGCTTAAGTAGTGAATAAAACCAGAAGACCTAGTGGGTGAAGTTTAAGTGTTTTACTTCTGGTTTTGATCATATAGTGCATAAGTCCGGCCACAAGCGGTCATGCTACTTTGAATTCGTGATGCGAACCATACCTAGGACTGTCAGAGATGGACGAATCAATTCGGATTTGGGTTGCATAAAAAATGGTCTAACTCAAATTGACCAATTTAACCCGTTTTGATTGATTTACATGCAATGCAAATTTGGTTACCCAACCTGACTTGTACTTGACTCATATCTGACCAATTCATTTATGAAAATACTTCTATATTTAATTCAACCTATGAAAAACTATATCCACCTAGTTAACCCACTTTATACTCTTTATATGTATATGCTATTTGAATAAAATTGCTATTTGACTATAAGACACTAAAAAGTTGGCTTTCAACGTCACATAGAATTTTTAATTTTTGTTTTGATTAACAACCAAGAAAATTAGTACTTAGTGGTGAATTTATAAAATTAAAGCAACAAATAAGTTATGGAAATTGAAACTTTAATTGAATGGAATGTAAGACGTTGAAGATGATTCATGTGGACTATGGATTCTAATGACAAGAACTAAGATTAGATTATTATATAAAAATGATAATGCCAAATATAACCAAGAAAAGAACTATTCCAATAACTAATAAACAAAACTTACCATGATTAATAAAAGAAGCATCGGCCCTGACCAGATCCAAGCATGGGATTCTCACTCTTCTGCCTTGGCATGTTAATAACCACTATCGCAGGCCTAGCACTAGGAAGTGCAGCAGAAGATGATGATGACTGCGAAGTCGCTGAAGAAGAAGAAGAACCGCCTTCTTTCTAAACAAGTACCTGCAGAGCTAATCTGCTTTATATAACCCCATAACAATATTCCTGTAGGAAAGTTCTGAGATTCTGTAGGGTGCCTCCCACCAGATAAATTCTCTTCCATAGGTTGACTGTCGCCATTATATTCTGTCAAATCATCATGAATATCAATGGACTTCGAACAATCTGAACCGAGACCAACCCATTTCCTACAAAGAGGGCTAGTGGAAAGCGATTGGAACCGCATGTCAATGCAATCCACGTGAAACCTGTGATTGCATTTGGTCAAGATCCTAGCTCTCTCCTGAACCAGCTCAGAGAGGCAAACAGCACATTCGAGACCCTCCCTGAACTCCCGGGGATTGAACGCCACCACCGGCAGAGAAAGCAGGACCTTGTGATCAAGCCAGTACGGACAGCCACCTATGGAGGAGAGGAGGTCCGACCCTCACACGGATCCGGCTGGGCGAGGGTCATGATGCCCTCACCTGCGATTGCTGAAGCCCTGGCAACTAATGGTTGGAAGAAGATGAATGGGAAAAACAAGGAAAGAGAAAAGAAAGAATATATATATATCATGCATGCCAACCGCCACCCATCCAGCCTTGCCACATAGAAAAGCTAGCACCGACTGAATTGCCACGCCGGCAATTTCCAACTAAAATTACCCAAATGAATTATATTAAAAAACTGCCCTAATATTTAGTGGACATCAAACTCGTGATTACCACATAGAACCCTGGAACCACTACTATAACTAAATTGCTCAAATAAAATATTTTAGAATTGAATTGCCAGGCATACAATAAGTTTATAACTTTTTTGATAATTTTCTACTCCAATTTCTCCGTTGACTAAATGTCTTGAACATTATCTATACCCTCTTTAATAACTTTTTTACTAATTTTTCCTTGTCTATTTGCTTAGCCTGTAACTGATTACACCCTCTGCTTTGACGACTCCGAGCCTTATGGTCTCTAACTAACGCAAAAAGATGAGCAGTTCTCGGATACTTGACCATCCTCTTCTTCATTTCAGCCGCGGATATCCACGGGAACAGCGAGGTGAAAGAACCGGGCCCGAGAGCCAGAGTTTTCTATGATGGCCTGCACTTCAGAGCAATGCCCCCATACTGCCTTGTGGATTGAACTAATGATTCCTCCATCATAGACTCTGCCTCTATAACCACTTGAATTTTCTGGAAAGAAACCCTAAACCATTAGAACTGGATGGATGGAGGTGGAGGAGGTTCGTGCCTATGTTATTCTTCATGCCTAGGGCCATGGCAAGCTGGAGTTTCCTCAAGCTCGCAGCCATGACCGCTTGAGCTTCATCCTCTTTTTTTTTTTTTTTTTCCGATGTGGAGCTTGGTGGACACCACATTGGCACCACATGTCTTTCCTATTTGACAAGTTTTTTAGTTTTTGATTGCATCTTTGGGAATTTTAAAATGCAATTGCATTTTTCCGACAATTTTTAGAAATTCTAATGCACTTATCCCGAAGTAAATTCTAATGCATCTGTTGGTGTTTTTGCGCGGAAGCGTGTGCGTGTGTGCAAGTGTTATGTTAAAAAAAATGGAACACAAGGCAAGGGGTCACAAGGGAACAACAAAAGAAAGCTTTTTTTATTTAGTTGTAGTACAAAGTACAAAGGAAGGGGAGGAGCTTACCTTTTGCTCTGCCTTTCTACGCTCCCCCTCCTTCCCTATTTATAGGGACACTCCACCGACTTACATATCTTCTAGGAGTTTCTTTTTTTCAATTTTTTTGTATTTTTCTACTCTCAGCTTTACAGCTTTTGTTGACTTGTTTACTTTTTCTTTTCTCCATTTGCTGTCCGCGTACCAGAGAACTCTTCAGCATTGTAGAGTCTTCTAGGCTTGTCTTTTGCTGGTTTGTTTTGGCCAGCTTTTTCTCTAGTGTAATCTAGAATTTTCTGAAAAATGGATCACTTTTTTTTTTCAACACTCCTCCTTGATCCATTTTTGAAATACTCCGAGCATGCTTCTCAATGTCTCGAATTTTGCTGTTGGTAATGCTTTAGTGAATATGTCCGCAATTTGATCTTGGTCTTACAATACTTTAGCTCGATTTCTCCTTTATATTGTGCCTCTCGTATGAAGTGATATTTAATGTCTATATGTTTGGTTCTTCCATGGAATACTGGATTTTTTGATATAGCGATTGCGGACTTATTGTCGCAAAGTATTGGAGTTGCTTCCATTTGTGCCTCTCCAATGTCTTCTAGAATTCTTCGTAGCCATATTGCATGACTAGTAGTTGTAGCAGCCGTAACATATTCTGCTTCAGCAGTAGACTGTGCCACCGAGTCTTGTTTTTTTGATGCCCATGAGAATATTCCAGAACCCGGTGTGAATGCATAGCCGTAGTACTTTTCCTATCATCAGTTGAACCAGCCCAGTCGCTATCAGTGTAGCCAATGAGCTTGGTGTTAATACTTGGGCAATACTGAATGCCGTAATCTATAGTTCCTCGTAAATATCTAAGAATTCTCTTAGCTGCTCCAAAATGAATTTGACTTGGGCTATGCATAAACCGTGATAGTAAACTTGTCGCGTACATAATGTCTGGCCGTGTAGCAGTAAGATATAGTAGACTACCAATTAAACTTCTATAGAGGGAGGCATCAACTTTTTCTGCTCCATCATTTTTCAATAGTTTCTCATTCATCACTAGTGGTGTTGAAACTATTTTGCAATTACTCATCTTGAATTTCTTTAGGAGGTTTTCGGTATATTTCTTTTGCGAGATGAAAATTCCTTCATCTTGATTAACTTCAATACCGAGGAAATAGTTCATCAAGCCCAAGTCCGTCATTTCAAATGTCTTCATCATTTCTTCTTTAAATTCTCGGATCATTGTCTCATTGTTTCCTGTATATATAAGATCATCTACATATAGAGAGACAATGAGAATGTCGGACTTACCTTGGGTCTTGATGTAGAGTGTCGGCTCACTCATACTCCTCCTGAATCCTTGCTTGATTAAGTGCTCATCAATTCTAGTATACCATGCACGTGGTGCTTGTTTTAACCCGTATAGGGCCTTCTTAAGCTTTAAGACTTTTTCTTCATTGCCTTTGACAATAAAGCCTTCCGGTTGAGCTATATAAATTTCTTCTTGAAGATATCCATTTAGGAATGCCGACTTCACATCTAGTTGATAAATCTTCCATTCTTTTTGTGCCGCTAAGGCTATAAGTGCTCGAATAGTATCAAGGCGAGCGACGGGAGCAAAAGTTTCAGTATAGTCGATACCTGGTTGTTGCAAGTATCCTTTCGCCACAAGCCTTGCTTTATGCTTTTGGATTGATCCATCTGCATTAAGCTTTGTCTTGTAAACCCACTTAACGCCAATAATCTCTTTGTCTTCTGGACGATCAACAAGCTCCCAGGTTTCATTTTTCTGGATCATCTTAATCTCTTCTTCCATGGCTTTTATCCAAACTTCATCTTTGGATGCTTGTTCATAGTTTTCTGGTTCCAAAGTAGCAAAATTGCATGTGTCATAAATTCTTCTAAGGGCTTTTACCCTTAGTACTGGAGACTCTGGAGTAGATTCTTCTTGCGTTACCCTTGGAGAGCTTGGTGGAATTACGTCGTGAGTGGTGGAATCCGGTACTTCTCCTTCTTCTTGCGACGTTAACTCCTCTTGAGTAGGTGGTGTATCTGGCAAGGTTATGTACTTCTTCACGATCTTCTCGTCTTCCCAATTCCAGGCAGCATTCTCATCGAACTCGACGTCTCGACTAATTATTAGTTTTTTAGTTCTTAGGTTGTAAACCCGATAGCCTTTTGATTGGTCACTGTAGCCAAAGAATATTCCTTTTTCTGTCTTTTCATCTAGCTTACTCCTTTTTTGAGCAGGGATGTGGACGTAGCAAATGCATCCAAACACTTTGAGATGCTTTGCTGAAGGCTTCCGTCCACTCCATGCTTCAACTAGAGTTTTATTTTGAACTGCTTTAGTTGGACATCTATTTAATAGGTATACAACAGTATAAACTGCTTCTGCCCAGAAAGTGTTGGGAAGGCCTTTCTCTTTTAACATAGACCTTGTCATCTCCATGACGGTTCTATTTTTTCTTTTCTCGCTACTCCATTTTGTTTTGGGCGTAGCCAACAGTTAGTTGATGATGGACTCCTTCATCTTCACAAAATTTATTAAACTCCTTTGAATTGTATTCTGTGCCTCTGTCACTCCTTAGGACTTTGATTCTTTGGCCACTTTGATTCTCGACGTGGTTCTTGAATTTTTTAAAGATAGAGAAAACCTTAGATCTTTCTCGAAGAAAGTATACCCACGTCATTCTTGTGTAATCGTCAATGAATAAGATGAAATATTTATTTTGACTAGGTGTAGGTGTCCTCATCGGACCGCACACGTCCGTGTGGACAAGTTCCAAAGGCTTCTTAGCTTTCCATGAAACTCTAGATGGGAAGGACTGTCTCTGTTGTTTTCCAAGAAGACAGCCTTCACAAACATCTGAAATTTCTGTAAGAGCTGGAAAATCTCTCATCATATTTTTCTGATGGAGAATTTTAATTCCAGCAAAATTGAAGTGGCCAAATCTTCTATGCCATAGCCATGAATCATCAAGTTGAGCTTTCATGGCTATATCTTTGACCAATTTCCATTGAATAGGAAAATTGTTATTTTTCATCTTAACGAGGCAATGATATTTTTATATTTATCATAGATAATGCAGGCATCTCTATTAAAATATAGAGAATACCCACTTTGTATCATTTGGCCCACACTTAAGAGATTTTGTGCAAGACGAGGGACTAGATATACATTACGTATATATTTTGGGCCTTTATTCATTTCCACGGCGATGGTGCCTTTTCCTTTGACATCTACTAATGCACCATTGCCCAACTTTACTTGAGATTTCACTGACTTATCAATATGAGTGAATATAGTTTCGTCCCCTGTCATGTGATTGCTACACCCACTATCGATGTACCATGTTTCATTTTTATTGTCATTTGCCGCTTGGCCTGCGTAGAATGTATTTTCTTCACTTTCTTTTTTTTCTACATAGTTTTCTCGATTATTTATTTTTGAACGACAATCTTTTTCTACGTGGCCATATCTTTTACAAAAGCGGCATTGTTTTTTATTTTTAAACCAACAATCCTTCTCCAAATGATTTGTTTTCTTGCAAATACCACAAGGTGGATAATTTTCCTTTTTTATAATTTCTCCTCCTCTTTTGTTTTTCCATGAGCTCCTTCCATCATTTTTAGTTTGATGAGACTGTATATTTACTTTAGGCGAAAGGCACTTTCGACCGAATCTTCATCTTGTGCCATTAGTCTTTTCTCATATGCTTCTAGAGAGCCAATTAATTCACTTATTGATAGGGTCGTCAAGTCTTTAGTTCCTTCTATAGTTGTAACTATGGAGTTGTATTTTTTGGTAAGTGACACCAATATTTTCTCAACAACCCTTTGATCAGTTATCCCATCTCCATAGGCTCTCATTTGATTAACGAGTTCCTTTAATTTTCCACAATACTCTTGTACGGTCTCATAATTTTTCATTTTAGAATTCTCAAAATCTCTTCTTAGAGTTTGAAGGCGAATAATGCGTACCTTTTCCGATCCTTGAAATTCTTCTCGTAGTATATCCCAAGCCTCTTTTGCAGTCCTCGCTCCAATAATTCTTGGAAATATGGTTTCCGAGAGTGCTTGCTGGATAAAATACAGCGCCCTTGCATCCTTTTGTAGTTGATCTTTCGAAACACTTGCACCTTCTGGCGGAGCCTCATAACCTTTTTCCACGATGTCCCATAAGTCTTGGGCCATCAAAAATGTAGTCATTTTTATGCTCCAAAAATCATAGTTGTTCCCATCAAAAATGGGAATGGGAAATGATGATGAGGTGGGGTTGGCCATGGTTTCGTTAGTGGGTATTTGGAAAGGGTAATTTTAGGAATGGGTAGGTAGGACAAACGCCCGACACCAACCAAAGACGTGGCTTTGATACCACTGTTGGTGTTTTTGCGCGGAAGCGTGTGTGTGTGTGTGCAAGTGTTATGTTAAAAAAAATGGAACACAAGGCAAGGGGTCACAAGGGAACAACAAAAGAAAGCATTTTTTATTTAGTTGTAGTACAAAGTACAAAGGAAGGGGAGGAGCTTACCTTTTGCTCTGCCTTTCTACGCTCCCCCCTCCTTCCCTATTTATAGGGACACTCCACCGACTTACATATCTTCTAGGAGTTTCTTTTTTTCAATTTTTTTGTATTTTTCTACTCTCAGCTTTACAGCTTTTGTTGACTTGTTTACTTTTTCTTTTCTCCATTTGCTGTCCGCGTACCAGAGAACTCTTCAGCATTGTAGAGTCTTCTAGGCTTGTCTTTTGCTGGTTTGTTTTGGCCAGCTTTTTCTCTAGTGTAATCTAGAATTTTCTGAAAAATGGATCACTTTTTTTTTCAACAAATGCTCAGGGATGCTCAAACGGTACTTGTTCGTCTTGTGAGCCAAGAGGAGCCACACATGAGTGATGAGCTCACCTCCTCTTCTCAGTAGCTTGGCATGGTAATACACTTGACAGTCGTATGCTGCACAACACAGTATCTCCACCCAGATGCTGCTGATGAGCTCCCACTTGTTGTCCATCGTCCTCAGGTCAACCACGAGCTTCTGCACTTCCAACAGCATATGCCAGTCACGAGTGATAATTGTTGCCTTATTATAGTCCACGGGGTCTATTGCTTGGCTATGGACAACAATTCGCCAATCGCTTGGCTATGGTCTCGGTGCCTCAAGAAAGGCCTTAATGCACGACAAGCATGCTCCAGTGTGATGTCAGCAGTGGTGAGGGACAAGATGTAAGGTTGTAGAGCCAGGAGGTAAATCATGTAATCTGATAGGAGTTTGCTTCCTGCACAAGCATCGGACTTTTGCTTTCCACTAAATACAAGATTTCTGTCACAATGTGCCAGATAATGATGGTCTTATCGAATTCGGTTGTGATGCTATCGCTCAGAGTTTGATTCTCTTGGATGCCGCGAGTCTCAAGTGTCCACTTACCTCTTTCCGTGAAGGGCAGGAGTTGTCGTTTCTCCTCTAGTTCCGTTATCTTTCGAACCACCAGGGTCTTGAGGCAGGGGATGGTCTAGCGGGAGTGTGACCAGTACCTCCCGAAGATCTCCCTTTTGCCAAACCAATCAAGAACCATGCCGACAGGCTTCCACCAGCCTTTGTAGAAGAGGTATTGAGCTGCCCTATCGACCTCGACCATCTTTTCTGCTTCGAACACTCGCTGAATGCTGGCTTCTTCTTTCATGTCCTCAGCGGTCATGCTTGAGTCCTCGTCATACACGGAATGGAGAGCCCAGACCCACCCCGCTGACTTCATGATTCAAACCAGGAACAAGGGGATGTACAGCCATGAGACCAGAGACGAGCTGTCCCAACAACGAAGGAGAATCCAAACTAAAATGACAACCGTAGCTCCAATGTTCAGAACCTGTCTCAATCCCAGCTGGTTATCTTCCACTGCATAGGCCGTCATGCTGTCCGGGTACCCGAGTTGCATCAGAAGCAATGGGGCCAATAGCCCTTCCAACACTGCATTGTTACCTGGATTTTCAGGATCATGGAAGCGGACCATAGTAAGTTTGCCCAGCGCAATTGTCCCAATGTAAGAAAGGAGCAAGTAGGTGGCCCAGATGATGAGTCTAGCTAAAATGGACGTCGTATATTTCCGACGGCTGCCTAATATTGTGAGAACAATCTCGCAGGCAAGGCTTGCAGCAACCAAGAACTGAATCCCCCAATCCGCCCACAGGTTTTTTAACGGCGGCAACACAGCGTTAATTATCGAGGAAATCCAACTGATCAAACTCATGGCGGCTTCGTTCAGGTGTGCTCACTAGACATCAATGCAAATGTCCGAGTGAGGAAAATTTGCACATTGCTTCCGAAGAATAACTAGTAAGAGCTTGCACAAAACTGCATAAATGCATACATTTGGTCTGTATTGGATGCATCATATGCATCATGATACACACGCATCAAACACAACATGCGTAAACCTTCTCTATGCGCAAGGTATGAACCCAAGAAAAATATTTTCTTGAATTCTCCGTGTTTCGCTTGTTAATAACAATGACTGTCAGGCGTTATAACTACTTAAGAACTAGAAAAGAAGATCCACCATGCAGTCAAAATTCCTTTTGATAATTTTATCATCCAATTATCTGACCATTATAAGAATTAATCTAGTTCATTGAGAGTCCAGGCAAAGAGAGTGCACAGGTACAAAGAGAGTGCACAGGTAGACTTTTTTTTTTTTTTTTTGCGAAGCCTGTTTTTTACACTTCAAACAAAAGTAAAAAGTATTTTTTTCCGTCAAAATTTTAAAAAGAATTTAAAAAATTATGAAAAAATTATATGTAAACCAACAAATTAACCAATAAATGTTGTGAAAGTGTCGGGAATTTTGTATTTTAAAGAAAAATAAAGATCCACTAGCCCAGAAAATTTTACGTAAACAAAACAAACTTAGAAGCCAATTCAAAATTCTAGGAGTAGGTGTAATGATTCAAAGTGACTCGAGCAAAGAAAAAGTCGCTTTCCTGCCCATCTCTCTCCATGTTCACCAAATGAGAAGTCACTTCGCAGTTATTGACTGTGTTTTCTTTTGCAATTTTTCATTTTTGGTTACTCCTTCTACCCTTTTTTTTTTTCTTGTAATGTACTCATCCAGTTCTACCGCCGCCGGCCCTTCTGGCAGCGGCAATGGCTTAGCTCTCAGCCAACTGCCCTCCTTTAAAAAAAATAGTTTTTTCAATATTTTTATTTTATTTTAAATTTTTTAAATAAATTTAATTTAAAATTTAATTAAATTAATTTTTATATTAATTTTTTTATTACGTCAGCACCAAAATGATGTCATTTTTGTATTGTCTAGCTATGTCGGTGTGCAAAACGGCGTCGTTTTGCACTTCCTTCGCGGGAAAATCGCCACGTCGGCATTTTGGTTGAATTTTGGCCGGAGTGGGACTTTAGTGATAAATTTTGCTTCGATTTTGGCATTTAAGTATCACTTTCCAAACTTTTGATACTTAAAGTATCCCTCCATGCCAAGTTTTGGCATTTGGGGTGTATTTCTACCCTAATTTTTTAGCAATTTATCCTATCAGATGACCTTATTATTTTTGGAAAATTTATATATTTCGTGATAATGTATTTCCCAGTTCATAATACATAATTTTCTAAAAATCGTGGAATTGGCAGGGTCTATTAGATTAGAGCAGATAGAAAATTTTCAAATAGATAACACATACAAAAGTTTGAATCAACATAAAAAAAAAAAAAAATGAATTCCAGAATAGATCATCGGATTTTCGAGGTGGATTTCAGGTAACAAACGACATCGGATTAGGATGTTCTATAACTCTTTAGAAAGGTCTTTGAGTCATCTACAAATTTTATGAAGACATCGAACACAAAAAAGCACAATAACAAGCTCGCAGCACAGCATTTCCCAGATCTGTCACAGAGGTACACGATTTTTGCAAAATAGACATAATCAATTCATCAATTCAAGATTGAACTATGGCCATTATAATATCATAACACGTCATTATACAGAGAAATGAGGATCCTAAAGTGAGCTCTAGCCCCGAACATCAATTGTGTTCTCGCCTCATCGAGCTTAAAGTGTCGACAGTTATCTTTTGTGCATTTTATTTGATTTGAGTTTGATCAATCAACGATCAAGCCTCCACAGCAATCAAAGGACACAGTGAATGCCTATGGACATCGAGAATGGAGGAGGATCGTGGATTTGCGGGCAATCAAAGGACATAGTGAATGCCTATGGACATCGAGAATGGAGGAGGATCGTGGATTTGCGTTGGTTTAGCTTCGATTAATGATCGAGTGTTGGTTTGAATCGATTTGGACCGCCAAGAAAGGATTAGCCACGGGAGCTCCTCTGGTGGCTTTTCGATGAAGCCCCAACCACCAGGAGGTCGAGGACCCTCCAAGTGATGATGCTGAGGTGATTGAACCACTAGAGGACTGCCGCAAAGTACCGATCATGGGTGGGGAAATCGCTAGACTTGGTTTTGGTGTGAATGTCGGTCTTCAATGCCGCAGGGGAAGAGTGGCTGGATAGGACGATTAGGGTAGCGGTTGGGCTTGTTGCTATTTTGACGATGAAGGGGAGAGACTGAGGATCATCGGTGAAAGGGGCGACGATCGAGGAACTGTCGGCGTGAGGCCGTTGTTGGCAGTGGATGGCGGCTGCGCGAGGGAAAAAAGAGAGGAGAGAGATTTTGAGAGTGTCTCTCTCTTTTTAGATCTGGTTTTTGATCAAATGAGGCTCCCCTTAATTTTTAGAGGGGAAATGGTATACATACCACCCCCCACGATCAAATCTTAGCTGTCGATTCAATCCGACAACTATGATTTGATTTCAAAGCCTAACTAAATTGCTTAAGGGTTAAGCAAGCTTGAAAACCGGAGATGTGATTATTCGGATGATGGTGATGCACCAAAATCAATGGTTTGGATCGAATTTGCAATTAAGGCTTAATTAAGGGCATTTTCATAATTTCACAAAATCTAGGTGCATTTTCGGAAATTTGGAGGGCACGAGGGAGAAGTACATGCGACAGGACGCTAAAATCGGCCTCCTCTCCTAATGGCCAGTCAGACCTTATCTTCCTGAATTGTATGTAATCTAGTCCCTTAAGGATTAAATTGAAAGGAAATCTTACATAATTTGAGGAAAAATGTTCTAATTTGAAGAGAAATGGTCCAATTTTAAAGAGATTAAACCTATTAAGCTATATAAATGCAATCCAATAATCTTCTATTGGCCTAATTACCTACTTAACATGAAAAATATCAGACCCATGTAATTGGATTAAAATTGAATTCAATTAAAATTGCAAGGCACCTATTGGATTAATTGTCCATACCTAAGGTGATTCATTGCATTCAAATTGACTTGAATTGATGATGTGACTTTTATGCTAAAATTGAATCAAGTTTTAATAATGAAATTGAGCCTCAATTCTTGAAATCAGATTTTAGTCTCAAATGGGTCAACTTGAATTCTACCAATCGAAGTTCATTAGCTTGGTTTTCGCATGTTCAAGAAGGCCAAATCCCTCAAATTGAGAAGTTTTTGAATTAATTTTGCAAAATTGACTTCGGATTCGGACTTATCTTATAAAAACTAGTGGCATGGAAATGCCCGTTTGCAAATCATGTAGAATTGATCCGGACCGTCTAATCATCACTAAAAATGAGAATCCATATTTTGGCATGCCCGATCTTGAAATTGATTGAAAGAGTGAATGGGTAATGATCTCTAGGTCAAATGTAGTAAAATGAACTAAGCACGATTATAACTAGAATAAAAGTAATTTTATTTTCGAACAATTTTGAACCTAAAATCAAAAAATTTGGAAAACAAGGTTCTTAATCGATTTTTGCAAAAAAAGAAAATTATGCTAAAGTCAAATTGGGATTGAAAGGGATCTTTTTATATAAAAAAAATCAATTTTTGACCTAGAAGTTTGACTTTTGATCAAAGGGTTCATCAAAAGTGAACTTGAAAATCAATCATTTGACTTTTGGGGTTTTCATTGGAAACAACTAGGAAATCATCCAAAAATGATATTCTAAAAGAAAAGAAACAAAATTGACATTTTTTATTCAAAAATAGGCCTCATCGTGATCAGAAATCCTAATCTCAAGCTTTTTACTTTGATCGATGTGTTGATTAAAAATCGTGTCAACAGTAAGGAGAGTGGCATCCGATAGACTTCATGCTTATGCTCGCCGTGCAACAACGTTGCTCCCATTCAAAGATCCTTCACCAAAAAGAATGCGGCAAAAAATTTCAGTAGAGGTATTATCTTGGGCACAAAATTTAGAGATGGAAATTAAATTTTGAGTAAGGGATGGTGTGCAAAGTGTGTTAGGTAAAACAAAGGTATTTTCAGGAGACGTATTTTGTTGTTCCAACATGGGAAACACTCAAACTTATCCTGTCACCAATAACAATCTCATCCGGTCCTTCATGCTCCAAGTGGAGAGATAGGTTTGCTAAATTGTGGTTGACATGGTGGGATGTTCCTAAATCAACAAGCCATTGCGGGGCTAAGCAGGTCACGGTTGTGTGGTGCACAACGGGTTTAGCATTTGGACGGCCTTGGATATGGTAACAAGTCTTGGCCATGTAGCCGTATTTGTTGCAAAATTGACATAGAGGCGGAGAGTCATGAGACTAAGATGGGTTGCTCCACTGAGGGGGGTTTCTACAGGACTGTTGGCTGCCAGAGTTGTTGCAGGCACCATGAGAAGCACCACATCCATTTTGGGCATCATTCCAATGAGTAGCGGATGGACTAGAGCATGATTTGGTAGTATATTGAGCTATGACAAGAATGAATTATGTAGCTTTTTCTTCATGCTCAAGGTAAGTTTCATAAGTGACAAGTTTGTCGTGTAATTTCTCAAATGAAATAAGATTTTCTTTAGCGCTAATTCTTTAAATTCAAGACCAATTCCACGTAAGGCATGAATAATAATATCATCATCTTGAAGGGGTATATGAATAATAGAGAGTTCGTTGGCAATACCCTTTAGTTCTTGAAGATATTTGGAAACTAACCTTGATTAACGTCAAATTGTGGACAACTAGTCCTTGACAAACATTACCCAAGAACGGGATTTGTTGGCATAAAAGTTGGTGCGCTTTTTCAGTGCCTCTTGAAAGGTTTCACTGAATGCAATCAGTGGTAAAATGGATTCAGAAACTATCACGCCCCGACCCTCGGGCACGCACACATCCTTCTGGATTAGTCGTTTTTATAATGCGATATCCCAGGACTATGTATCACCGACCCTTTTTTTTATTAAGCATATGCAGAAGCAGTTATAAATCCCCAGATAGTAAAACAATGGGATAGAAAAGCAGGGCCATATTTTCATATTGAAACTTATAACCAAACTTTTATGCAAAACACAAACCAGAGTACTTCACAACTATTCACATCAAAATGGAGTTCACAAAAGAAGATGGGATCTCAGTCCATCCGAGTCGTACTCTAGATCCCTCTCGGTAGAATCTTCTTCTTCCAAAAATCATTTTCCTCAAGTTTCACTTTAGAGTTCTCATTCTCAGATTCCTCCTTCTCAGCTCTTCATCGGGGTCCTGAAATGATGTCCCACAATCGGAATGAGACTACATCTTAGCGAGTTCTACCTCACTAAGGCCCGATTAGTAAACCATTATACTATAGACTGCCTAAACACACACAAGTCAGAGGGCTTACCTTGGCTTTCGATCCCACTTGCAAGTCAGTATAATTCATAATAGACACCCATTTACTCAAAACAATCGAATTAGTCGATTACATGTCACACAATTCATTCCCCACTGTGGAATATCTAAAAACTAGGCCACGTGCATTCTCCAGGATGATATCCCAAGTCTCTGAGCCAAGTGCCTCAAACCTTGGGCTCGCGTGCATTCTCTAAGGTGACCTCTTCACGAAGGTAGTACATCAAGTTACCGAGCCATGTGCCCTTTTAGATGCTATTCCTGAATACTGGACCCACGTACATTCTTTAAGGCACTAGTTCGCCAAAGTGACGCATCAGATTACCGAGCCATGTGTCCTTTTTACGATGCCCGAGCCCACGTGCCTTCTCTTAAGTGCTATCTCATCAAAATAATGCATAAATTCACTGAGCCACGTGCCCTTTTAGATGCCAAACTCTGTCACCAAGCCACGTGCACTCTCCAGGAGGACATACCGAGTCTCCGAGTCACGTGCATTCTCTAAGGTGACCTCTTCGCCAAGATGACATATTCAATCACTGAACTCATGTGCATTCTCTAGGTGATATTCCAATTCACCTAGCCCACGTATTTTCTTTCAGGTGATAACCAACTTACTTTTGATACCGACAACCAATATCCAACGATTTTTCAATCAAATAATTAACAATCAACTCAATATGAATAACTCCTAAAAATTCATAATTAAATCAATTCCATACAAATTGAAGCTCAATTATATAAACGGACTGTGCCACGACGATCAGCACAAAATTCCGGTCACCGGCCATTCCGATTGAATTTTCGGAAAAATAAATATTTAATTAATTAATTTCGAAAATTAATAATTAAATACTAAAAATCCAATTTATGCCCGTAATGCCTAATTGAAGCCGTTAAGGGTCGAGAAAAATCCCAAGATGCATTCAATAAATAGTAGACTATATCTACTTGCTAAATACACAATCAAAATGTCTAATATACATCACAATTATCTAATAATCACTAATCTACTCTAATCTAACCACCTAATTGAACTTAATTAAATCTAATCAATCCCTAAGTATAATTAGCAAACTAAGCAGGGTTTAATGAGATTACTCACCGGAATCGCGCACAAATTGGATCAATCTGACGGGGATGATGCAAGAAACGATAAACTCCAAAGCACGGCTTGGGTTCGGGGCTTGGAAACGGCCCAAAAGCGAGCCCGAACCAGCTGGAAACCCACTCCGCGACTTGCTGAGTTGCTGCAAAACACAGAGGAAAAGGAGATGGTTGGGGGCAACAAGGGTTCGGGAGAGCGGGCGGAGCTCCGGGGGGGCCGGTGGAGGTCCGGCGGGGTCAAACGGTGGCCGGAGATGGCCGAACAGGGCGGAACGGGGACGAGCAGAGGCGGGGTCGCATGGGGGAGGACGCCTGGGCGGTGGAGAGGGCAGGCGGTGCATGGTAGCGAGCGGCGGACACGCGAGCGCGGGCGCGGGCGGCGGGACGGGCGGCGACGGTGGCTGGCTTTGGCGAGCTGGTGCTGTCTCGGCTTCTTCTTCCACTTCGGTTTTCACGAACAAGAAAGGAAGGGGGAGAAGAAGTCGGTCACGTGGGGAGCGGGGAGAAGAGAGAGAAAATAAAAGAAGAAGTTTGAATGGTCAAAGAGAGAAAAGAAAAGAAGAGGGAGACAGCTAAGGGAGGGGGGGGAGTGGGCTCGCACGAAGGGGAATGAGAGAGGGGGAGAGAGAAGAGAGAGAGAGAAAAATGGAGAGAAAAAAAATAGAAAGTAATAAGATAGTAAACAAGATTCTACTATTCAAATTATTTCTATTATTTCTCCTTTCTCTTTTTAATTTCTTCCGATCTTCAATTTTTCCTCCGATAATTTCTTTCTCGAAATTTCAGACTCATCAATAATTTGACAGACAATGAGACAAGGTCCTAAAAAAAGAATTATGACACGCTTAAAATTCGATTCCCGAAATCAAGTTCAACTTTGTGATTAAAAATCGATCAGATGTGATTTTAGCCAAATCCAACTAATTATGTAGCTTTTAGGGATTTTACCACGGTTATATCCCTTAATTGCTTCACCTAATAGGTTAGTTAACCCGTGAGTGATCAGCTCAGAAAAAAAGGACCATAGGTACGTTGACAAAATGTCTATTTCACTTTATTGAAATGTGGTTGAATTTCAGAATGTCACAAAAACTGAGTAGAAAATGGCGGATAACAACATTTGGGTCTTTTGGATCCACAATGTGCATGCTGCACTAGCTAATCCAAACGAATCAAGTGACGAACAAGGGCGTCTGCCATTAGCAAATCGGACTAGATCATGCCTGATTGAAATGGCTTGCAGTTGTGCTTGCCAAGAGGGAAAGTTGCCGGCTATAAGCTTCATGGGAAACTGGTCTGTGTTGCCTATGGTGATGAGACGAGTTGTAGAGGAGTTGGTGTTGTCACCTATTGAACTCATGGTGGCTACTTCTTTGGTGTTGGAGGAGTTGAGTGACTTGATAACAGGTGGGATCGAAGGCTTGGTTGAGTGAAGATGCTCTAATATTATATAAAGTTTAAGAGAATCAAGAGAATTTTGAGAAAAATATTTTCTGCAACTAATACATTTTCTATGAGCTAAATACATGTATTTATACAAGATATTACAAGCCGTTAGAATCAATCAAATTGAATTTACAATCCCTTGATCTTAGCAATTGCTTGTTACGTGAGATTCTTCCTTCACTCTAGCATTTGTGTGATTTGGCTTGATCTTGACTCCTTGATTTATGCCATTATCCTTAACAATATATATGTATTTATTGAAATGTTTGGAACATCTAATTAAACGCATTTCTTTCTTGACGGACCTAGCTTTCCCTATTTGTGCGAAGAATCAAGAGCATACATTGCTGATCCCCAAGGTCACAAATAATTCAGTTCAGGAGTTCTAACTATTCGTAATTCATAAGGAGTCTGAGTGACTGATTCGAGGGCATTCATTTGAAGAAACAGGCTAGAAAGATTTGCATTTTAAGATCTCTTGCTCCTATATCATATCACACAGCCAAGCTGTTTAATATATTCTAACGTAAATAACCCAATCAAGCGTTATAATGCCACATCATTTAGATCTATCGTATAAAATTTTAACGTTTCACTTCCTGAAAATCCTCTAGAAGCAACTAGAAAAACCTTTTTCCAAGGACGGAGATTTGGGCAAGGCCTAGCCGGCAGCAGGATCTTCAGAGAGCTACTCGACGCTCAAATGGATCCTGTCAGTCTTGTGAACCAAGAGGAGCCACACATGAGTGATGAACTCACCTCCTTTTCTCAGTAGCTCGGCATGGTGATACACTTGACAGTTGTATGCTGCATAACATAGCATCTCCACCCAGATGTTGCTGATAATCTCCCACCTGTTGTCCATCGTCCTCAGATCAACCACGAGCTTCTTCACCTCCAATAGCACGTGCCAGCCAGCAGTGATCCCCATCGTATCATTACAGGCCGGGGGGTTTGTGACATCTACATCAGTCGACAATAGTGTGCTAATTGCTTCTTGACAGTCTTGGTCCCGCAAGAAATGCCTCAGTGTGCAACAAGCGTGCTCCAGCATGATGTTGGTGGTGGGCATGAAAACGTAAGGATGCAAAGCAAGGAGGTACATCATGTAATCTGATAGGAGTTTGCTTCCTCCACAAGCATCAGACTTTTCCTTTTCCAATAAGTGCAGGCTTTCCGTTGCAATGTGCCAAATAATAATGCTCTTATCGAATTCGATCATGATGCTATCACTCAGTCCTTGTTTCTCTTGGATGCCGTGAGTCTCAAGCGTCCAATTGCCTCTTTCCGTGAAGGGCTGGAGGAGTCTTTTCTTCTCTATCTCCACCATGTTTTGAACCACCAGCGTTCTGAGGCACGAGGGGATGGCCAGGCGGGAGTGTAGCATATGCATCCTGAAGATCTCCCTTTTGCCTAACCTATCAAGAACCATGCTGACGGGCTTCCACCAGTCTTTGTATAAGAGGCGGCGGTCTAACAAATTAAGCTGCCCCATCGACCTTGACCATCTTTTATGTTTCATGCACCGATCGGCTAGAAATGGGAGGAGCCTTCGGATAAGTGGCGTCTTAAGGTTCATACTCATCCTCACTACTGCCCAATCCGAAAACGGCAGCACCATGAGATGATAAAGCTCGACAATTATGACTGCCATCAGCATCGCGTAGCCATAGGTGACGTACATATTGATCAAGAATAAGGCGCGGAACTTCATGGCGAACACACACAAGGCGGACACCAAGCAGAAGAAGCTGATGAAGAGGCCTATGAAGCCGAGTTTGGTGTACAGTACGGCTGCTTTAGTGAAAAGCATGTCAAACATGAAGTTTAGCTCGATCTCGGTCGTGGTGAATGTGTGGTCTGGGGGATAACTGGGGATGGATATGCGTTCGGGGGATATGACCAGAGGTCGGTATGGCCATTTGCCAAGTTGGAGCTTCAGAAGTTGAAACTGATAGTAGGCCTTCATGATGTGCTTTGCGGAGTCAAACTCTTTGTCGTCAGGGATCACTTCAAACACTCTCTGAATGCTCGCTTCCTTCGACATGTCCTTAGCGCCTACGTCAAGCGTGTCTATGCTCGATTTGCCATCACACACGGACTGAAGAGCCCAGACCCACAACGCCGACTTCATGATGCCGACCACCAATAAAAAGAAGTACAGCAACAAGACCAGAAACGAGTGGTCCCAACTGCCAATGAGAATCCAAACCACTAAGCCAACCTTTGCCCCGATGCTCCCTATCTGTCTCCATCCCAGTCGGTTATCTTCCACCGCATAGGCCGCTATGCCGTCTTGGTACCCAAGTTGCATCAGAAGCAACGGGGCCAACATCCCTTCCGTCACCATCTGGTAAGTCGGTTTTTCAGTAGTTGTCGTGCGGACCCCAGTAAGCTTGCCGAGTGCCATTGTCGCAAAGTAAGAAAGGAGTAAGTAGGCACCCCAAATGATGAATCTAACTAAATAACCCGTCGTATATTTACGACGGCTGCCTAACGTTGCAACAGCAATCTCGCAGGCGAGGCTCACGGCGACCAAGAACTGAATCCCCCACTCTGCCCCCAGAGTTTCTAACAGCGACAAGGAAAGCCAGTCGATCAAACCCATGGCGGCTACGTTCAGGAGTGCTCACTAGACATCAGTGCAAACGGCAGAGTGAGGAAAATTTTCACATTGCTTTTGAAGAATAATTGCTAAGACCTTGCACAAAACTGCACAAATGCATACATTAATTTTCTCAATCTATTAGAATTTCCCACCACTGACATTAGTAAAGTGCACATTGTTTATCCTACAAGCCATGCAGAAGGAGGACTCCGGATTTTCATTTGGTCATGTATTGGATGCCGCATATGTGTCCAGTGGCACTCCGATTAAACACAACTTGCATAAAAAGGAAGGTTTACAATGCAATTAAGTTTCTTTTTCTTAATTTTTGTTTTTCAAAACTCATTCATTGTCCAATCACAGTAATAAAAATTATTTAGTTTATTGAAAGTCTGCATGCATAGATATATTTTGTTTTTTCGGAGTCCGTTTGTTTACACTTAAACAAAAACATTGAAAAAATCAGGAAACTATGAATATGTAAATCTGCAAATCAAAAATTGAACGCTGCCAAGGTGTCTGGAATTTTGATTTTTGGAAATAAAAATAAAAATCCGCGAGTCTCGGATTTAACGTTAAACAAAAACTAAAGGACACATGTCAATTTAGAAGGGAGGTCAAAAACTATTCAAAAGTAATTCGTTGACCATATTTTTCTTTTTCTTTTTTTGGTTTCTTTCCCCTTTTACTTTTCCCTTTTTGTTTGATGTGATCATATCTTGATCGAGGGAGGGGGATGCTCTGCGCGTGGAGCTTGCGCACCCGCTTGCAGAGCAGCGAGAGATAATCCCAAGTGCTGGGCAGCTGCCGCCGTCGTCCCGGCAGGCACCCCAAACGGTGGAGTCAGGACGCCACTGGCAATGTCGTCTGCAAGCAGTTCTGAATGTTTGCTTTTACCCGGTAAGAAGGGGTCGACAGGGAAGACGGCAGAGAGTGACTCTGTTTCTCGTTCGTCGGTGCTGATCTCGCGTTCTCACCTTTCCGTCAAAGCGCTAGGCGCGGCACAGACATGAGAAAGAGAAAATAAGAAGAGACTGAAAGATAGGTCTCCTCTTGGAGACGTGGCAGCCAACTAATGAATAGGACTACCGCTGCTATGGCAGGCTAGGACCATCCAATATTTTTATGAAGGAGAAGGAGCCTTCTCCCATTCGAGTCAAGGTGATAGAGTGAGGTTTAAATATTAGATTTTGAGATAGTGTGATGTAGAAGGGGAGAGCGTTGCAAGAGACGGAGACGTGGGGCCGCTTGGACACGTGGCAGCCAGCTAATGGACCGGACTAGGTTTACGTGGCAGTTCGAGACCAACCCAACATGAAGAAAATATTACGTACGATAAATTTGCCAAGTTAAACTTAAAACAGACCATTCAGCGTACGACACGTATACAGATGATCCCACTAATTAGAATTTTTTTAAAGCATCTCTAATCCTCTCTCCCCCTTACTTTTTCGTTTAATGTCTCTGCTCCCTTCGCCCCCGCTCTCTCTCCCCCTCCCCAGCCACAACTTCAAAGCTCAAAGTCCATGGAAGTGACTTCACTATGCGTCTATGATTGTCAACAAGCGGTTGACGCATGGCCGCGAGTGAAGGCGGCCTCATGCTGGCTAGTGAGAAACGTCACACCCACGGCCAACGAGGCCATAGCAAGGATGCCCTCGCCTAGGCCATCACAGCCATGGGGCGAGGCCGCCTTTGCCCACAATCAGTGATGCCATAGCAAGACTGGCCTCAACCAAACGTCTCTGCCGTGGGTGAGGTCATCTGCGCTAGCGGCTTGCCGAGGCCATGGAGGTCTCTTTTCTCAAAAGAAGAAAAGAGAAGTATAGAGAGGAAGAGAGAGAGTGTTTGCTACAATGAGAGAAAGTAAAGATGAAAGAGGAGATGGAGTAATTTGATAAGGAAGACCTACCTTGCCACGTAGCGATCAATGAACAGAGTCTCCTATCCCTGACGTGGAAAATTTGACCTACCTAATATGTGCTCCCTTCTCATGAGTCCTACTTCATTTTACAGAATGGACTAAAGCATTTTCATAAAAATTACAAATGGAACGAGTGTCCATCCTTCATGAGGCAAATCGTGAAAGCACCAAAAGTCAATTAAGGGGGGAAAAAGTGTCAGAAAAGTCATAAACTTTTTGCATTGATGCTAATTTAGTCATAAACCTTTTATTGGTACTAATTTAATATTAAACCTTTTAACTTAGTGTCAATTTAGTCATTTCAACTAATTTTGACGGAATATTGTTGATGCCAATAATGGTCTACTAACGTGGCGCAATCCACGCTAGCGTAAATAACTTTTAATAATATTTTAATATTTATATAGATTTTTTTTTTCTTATTTCGTTCTCCTCCTTCTTCCTTCATCTATCACTGGACCTTGGTAACTGACTAGAGGCAAGGGCCAATGAGGTCGAGGTGAACCTTGTCGGTCACAAGGGAGGCTTAAGCCCTCGCTAGTGGTTGTGCCAAGCTAGACCTCACTGAGTCTAGCGAGGTTAGGCCTTGCCTACATTCGGTGAGGATTGACCCTCGCTAGCCCAACACATGGCTACTCTCACAACCTCTAGCAAGAGCTCGAGCCTCGCCAATGGCCAATGACAGGCTGAAGGAAGAAGGAGGAGAAGGGGAAAAAAAAGGAAATGGAAAGGAAAATGAAAAAGAAAAGAAAAGAAATAAAAAATTCAAAAATATTAAAAATAATTATTAAGAGTTGTCTATGTCAATGCCAATTATGTCACGTCAATCGATAAGCGTCCACACTAGAAATATCTAATCAAAATTAGTCAAATAGACTGAATTGATAGCATGTCAAAACTTTTAAAACTAAATTAACACAAATGAAAAATATTTAGGACTTTTTAAACACTTTTCCCCAATTAATAGTAGTGCCCTTTTTAGCCTGTGCCTATTCAAATCATTTTCCTGTTGAAAAAATCATTCCATGGGGAAAGGGGTATGGAATATCATTATTTATTGAAGAAAACTTTCTTTTATATAAGGTGTCGTCAATAGTAAAGGCCTTTTCCGTTCTAATCATTTCAAGCAATACAAATGGTCACTTTAGGAAATTATTTTATGAATCATTCATTTTTTGCGAAAGAAGCGGGGCCTAAGTTTTTTTTTTTTCAAATTTGAACAAATGCTGAATTATTTGACTATCTGAATAAATTTGCTTCCGGGATCTTCTTTTTGTCAGCCTCCATATTCTATTGAAGTTCTCTAAAGGGGAATTCTCCATAAACTCTTAAGATGCGGCTTTTAATTTTTTTCTGCCTCCATCTTTCATATATTAGCTTTTCAAAATATTATCAAAATAGATTTAAATAAAAAAGAGTGGAAAAGGAAAAAGGTGGAGGAGAGGTGTCGTAAGAGTATTTAGTAAGGGTGGTTCCAAAATAGGGAGGGTATCTCCCCCATCCTGAACCTACCCCTATTGGTAGCGGTTCTAATTTTTTGAAATATGAAACCAACATCATGTGGAAGGATGTCTTACGGTAGTTCTTCCCCTATTTGGAAAATGAACATCGAAAACAAAAATGAACGTGTGCTGTAACTTGTATAAAGTATGATTTAAGTGCACTAACCAATAAATTAGAGTATGATAATCCCTCGCCAAAACATCCAAACTGCGGAGAGCGTACCACCTTTTTTCCTTAAACATAACATGGCTTAGTGAGCACCACAAGCAAACGCAAGCTAATTAAAAGTACGAAGCAGGACTAACGCCACCAAACCTGAACTCGCGGGCTGATGAATCCCAGAAGTGTGATTCAGAAGATGACGACACCGACCTCAGAAGCAGAGGAGAAACTGAAGCAGAGAAAAGCAACAGAGAGATTTGTCCTAAGAAACAGTTTGAAGGAACAAGTACTTGGAATAGGTGATTTCCTCTCTTAGCTAGCAGAGCACTTGTGCCCTTACAAATAACAGCAACTTAATGTTTACTGTTTGTTGGAACCTCCGTTTATAAAGTAACAAAAAGAAACGAGAAGGAATAAAAAAGGACAAAAAGAAATGGGAATCTGATTATTTGCTTGCAACTTTCGTCCGAGGCTCTTTTTCTATTTTGCTTGGCCAAATGGTTAGAATACCATGTCTGAAGCTTCGGCCTCTATCTTTAAGGTGACGTGTGATTTTCGTCCTGCGTTTTGAGCTCTTCGATTAGGCAATTGATAGGCTATTGTAGCACTAGCCTCGGTCTTGATGAAATTGCCGGAAGATTTTGACTCTATTTATTTTGTGAAAAATATTTGTTGATCTTTGATTCATTTAGAAAAATGAGTAAACTGAAAATATGTACTTAGTGAACTACCTATTCTTAAATTTTGGAAAATGATTTTTTTTTAAATTATAAATTATTTTCCAAAATATGACTACATATCAACACTTAACTGGAAACTCTATACATGGGCAAAAAAACTCCAACACTGGCTCCTAGGTCCCTGACGTCAATTTAGTAGAGCAGAGCACTTGTGCCCGTACAAATAACAGCAATTTAATGTTTTAGCCAAAAAAAAAAAAAAGTAATTCACTGTTTGTTGGAACCTCTGTTTATAAAGTAACAAAAAGAAACGAGAAGGAATAAAAAAGGACAAAAAGAAATGGGAATCTGATTATTTGCTTGCAACTTTCGGCCGAGGCTCTTTTTCTATTTTGCTTAGCCTAATGGCTAGAATACCATGTCTGAAGCTTCGGCCTCTATCTTTAAGGTAAAGATAGACGTGTGATTTTCGTCCTGCGTTTTGAGCTCTTCGATTAGGCAATTGATAGGCTATTGTAGCACTAGCCTCGGTCTCAATGAAATTGTCGGAAGACATTGACTCTATTTATTTCGCGAAAAATATTTTTTGATCTTTGATTCATTTAGAAAAATGAGTAAATTGAAAATGTGTACTTAGTGAACAGAATACCTATTCTTAAATTTTGGAAAATGATTTTTTAATTATAAATTATTTTCCAAAATATGACTACATATCCACACTTGACTCGAAACTCTATACATGGGGAAAAATGCTCCAACACTGGTTCCTAGGTCCCTGACATCCAAGGTTAGTTCACTGGCACTGAGACCTAGGTCCATTGAAGCTAGGCCCATGACCTCGATGCCAATGCTCGGATCCTCAAGAATCACCCCAGGTCCATTTAGGTGAGCATGGGACCCTTGTGCCCACTTGCGGGTCCATCGAGGCAAGGCCTAAAGCCTTAGCGCTTGCACCTGATGCCCCGGTAGTTGTGCCTAAAAGGCCAAGAGCTAGATCCCACTACGCAAGCTCAGATCTCCAACACATGAGCCTAGCTCCACAAGGGCCATGCCCTGAGACCCCGGTGCCTGCACTTAAATCCATTGAGGCTAAACTCGAGACTTTGTGCTTGTACCCACTTCCCTAGTTGTCTTTGCACAAGTTGCTAATGTCGTAATAGTATATGTCTATTTAAGAAAATCAAATCAAACCTTTCATATCAAATAGTGGAATTTGTCAAAAAAAAATAGCGGAAAATATTTTTCAATTCATTTTCAAGTTTTAGTCAAACAATAAAAAAAATATTGTGATTTAATTTTTTTTTTGTAACATCCTCAATTTCGACCACTATTTTGGCCCCAACTAGTAGGCCAAAGTCCGATATGTCAAGGGTAAGACTTGGCCATGACCTGGCTCGAAGGCCGGTCATGAGTCAATTGGCCGCTTAGGGATCGATAACCTAAGGTCCAATTATAGAGTATTCGACCATGGAAAGGTTATTCGATCATAAGGATTGGTCGTGAGATGATTATGTACCATCACGAATTGATAGACGATCATGGCTTGATTTCGCCCAGTCAACGCACCGGTTGCGAGTGATTCCGCCCGGTCATTGAACTGGCCGTGGACGACTATGAATCAATCTGATGTGATCATGAGATCAAATGAACTCAACGTGGTTCAATTTTAGACTGATCAAAATTTGTGGTGTAGAATCTTGGACTAGTCATAGGATTGGCTACAAGACTGGTCAATTGGCCCAAGGATTGACCATAGGACTAGCCAAGTAGAATTGACTCACAAGCTAGCCCACAAACTGACCCAAGGACTGATCAACTGGGTTAGGACCTAGCTAGTAAACCCAGCTGCGACCCTTTTTCTCAATAAAGGGGATTTCGAACTCGGTTTGGCCAATCAAGCTAGGTTGCATTTGGCTTTGATATTTTCCTAAGGTGCATTCAATGCCTTTGGCTTGTAGTTAATTAGGGCACATTGACTAAGGGTGGACACTTGGCATGAAAGGCCCTTGCCTTGGAAGACAAGTTTGAAACTTGGACTTTGGCTCATTAATGAGGAGGACACCTAAGCCTAATTAGGAGGGTTGACACTTAGGGTTTGCACTTAGGTCTTAGAAACTAAGTGCGGACAAATATGAAAACATGTGAACATATTCAATGAAGTGTGGGCTACTAAGGAATATGTGTCCTTATAGCCTTGCATAGCTATAACCCTAAACTAAGTAGGAGATCTTGGAGGCCAAGAATGGGACTACATGCCTATTGGAAGAAGGAGCAAGCAAGTCAAGTCTTCTTGGACAATATAAGAGTGAATTAAATACATTTGGCTTCTAGTTATTTAATGCCAAGATGAAGTGTCCAAGCTAACCTAGGACCTAGTTGGAAACTTGGAAGATAAAGATGCCCAACAATTAATGCTTATCAACCAAGTGGGATGCCTCCTTTTTCTAATTAAGATTGCCACATTTGATTTTTGAAATTACTGGACCTTCGCTATTTGACAATTTTACACAGATTTTTGTGATATGAATTTAAAGAAACTTCCTCATGAAAGCTGTTCAAAACATATTTATCTACAATATATTTAAATTTCATATTTTTCTAAGATCGAATGGTTAGGACGAAGGCCCAATCATTTATTGTCTGGAACCTGTCCGATGAAGTGAAAACGGTAACCAGGTTTCCTTCTCAAATTTTTATAAAATCTTCCCTTTCAAATTTAGACTCATGGATTTTTTAAAGGACATCAATTTACACAACATATAAAAATTTCAAAGATTTTTCTAAAGATTTGGATTTCGAATGAGTCTCTCTCTCCGACTGTTGAATTTGCTTGACGGACGAATTTTTGGATTGTATTTAATGATTTGCTGCTTGTTGACACCTAATATTTTAGAAAATAATAAATAAAATAAAAAATCGGTTTTGGAAATTTTTTGAAAATATATCTTCTTTTCAAAATTCAAAAAAAAATTCAGTTTTTATTTGATTTTGGAGCCTTTTTACTGTTGGAGTTGTTGAGTGAATATCTCACTCGCAAAAACAACTCCGGGCCTTCCTCTATAAATAATGGGTGAGATTTCGGAACCAAAGGGGAGGGCGTTTTTCTCTTTGTCTTGGTTGAAGGAAAGAAAATTCAGAAAAGAAGCGAAAAGGGGGCTCCTCTTCAAGGTTCATTCAAGAAAAATAGCAAAATTGAAGAGGAAAAGAAAAAAAGTACTGTGACAGAAAGTGAGAGTAAAAGAAGAAAAAGGAAGGGAGAGAAGGAGCCGTCCGTGGAGTTGTCGAGAGAAGGAAAGAAACACAAAAGGAAGGAAAGGGGGAAAAGTAAAAAGAAAGCAAAAAGGAAAAAGGTGATTGGACATTTACTGTTCATCACCTTCTTCGTCTTCTGCTGCACGCCTCCACCTTCCTCCTGCCGGCTTCAATTTTTGCTCTGCCCAGCTGCAACGGCCGTTTCCGCTTCTTTTTTTTCACGCCCGCGACCCTCGTCCGCGAACACCGGAGCCACCCTGCTCCATTGCACCTCTGTCATTGCCGTTCGCCAGTCTCTCTGCGGCGCGCATCCCCCGCCGCACATCATTTCCGCCCTTGCTCTTACGGCCCAAGCGCCCTTTTGCCGTTGGTTGCTGCTACCGACGACTTGTGACGCCACCTGAGGTTGATTTGCTGCACGCTCGAGCAACCGACGCTACCGTGCCCAACCAGCCGAAGCCCGTCGTACCCGACGCCTGCACCTTGCTTCCGGCGACCCGCGAGCCCGAACGCCTGCAGTGCTCGTGTCCAGCTCCGCTCGCCGATCTCCCTATTCTCGCCGTGCTCGACGCTGCGGCACTTGACGACAGCAGCTCCGAATTGCCGGATCTCGCCGGAGCTCCGCACCTTCGCAACCTCCGACCGCGACACCTCTGTTCCGCCGGTTGTCCCTGCTGCCCGGGTGCCGCCCCGTTCCTGCCGGTCCGCCTTCGTCGAAGTTCCCTTTGCCAGACCAACGACCGTTGGCTCCTCGGTGAACAGCCGCACGAGCTGCCGAGCTTTTCTTTTGGAAGCAAATGAAAAACAAAAACAAAAACAAAAGAAAAAAAGAAAAGCAAATTAGGTAGTTTGTTTTTCTTTATTTTATTATTTATTCATTTTAAATTTTGTTATTATTGTTTAAGTTAGAATATGGTTTGTCAATATTAATATTTGTGCATTTTGTAGGCATTATACGTAAGGATTTTGTCCGAGCTTATTGTAATTATTAATTTGATCCGAGAGACATCGGATCAATTTTTTAATTATATTAAGTTTCAGGCTTTTTGATGGTATTTTGGTTGTTAAATCAATGTAATTATTAATTTGATCCGTAAGACTTCGGATTAGATTTTTAATTATTTTGAATTCTTTGTCGTGATAATTAGGTTTAAAATAATCGTTAATTTGACCTGTGAGACAACGGGTTATTTTTTCGGTTATTTTAATCATTTATTTATTGAATATCTTGATTGTTTAGATTTAATGTTTAGTCCGATAATTACTTATTTTGGAAAAACACTAAAACATTAAAAAAATCAAAAATCAAAAATCAAAATCTTGCATCAAAGCATGTAGGTTTAATAAATCAGACATGTAGGATTAGGTTTATGAAATTTTCATCATCTAGTAATTATTACTAAGTTCATTTAGTTAGAAATTGCTCGTCATTAGAATTAGGTCATTTAATTAATTTAAATTGCATATTTAATCGTTGCATTTCTTTAATTTTGAATTTCATGAAAAATACAAAAAAAAAAAGAATAAACTCATTTCATGCTTTAGGATAGATTGCATGCTTATTCATGTTATATATTTTAGGTCATATTGCCACGTCATATCATTTCCTTGGTTAGTTAATAAATTAGTTTATAATTGATCATATTTCATGTCATCATTGTTAGTGTAGGTTGCATATGTGTAATAAAAAAAAATCATTAAAAAATCATAAAACGAACATGCATATAGAATTACGACGTCATACATCTCATATCATACAGCATATGCATATTTAGGGTTATGTAAATTAGATTGCATACATATTGTAATGATTTAAATTATGTCACATGAATTGCATCTCATATGTCATTAAAGTAAAACTCATGCATATCAAATTTAAATTAAGATGGCACATAATTAATATTTTTTAAAAAGAAAAAGAAAAAGTAGGTGTCCTGTCATTTAGAAATCATGTTTAGGACATGCATTTTATGAGCATTTATTTATTTATTTATTTATTTGAATGTTATTTTATTGATTATGCACCTACATGACCACCATTTGCATGTTAGTAGTTTAGGTTAAAATTAATTAACTTTGTCTGCTAAATATTTTTGAAATTAAAATAAAAGGTACCGAAAGGGCGTTAGACTAATCTAGCATAATCATGTCCCCGAACTCATAAATCTTTGGTTTGTAGGAGTAAAGTAAATCTCCCATTACTTTACTTGGGTTTCTAATCGACCCACCAAAAATAGATTAGTGGCGACTCCTGATTAAAAATCATTTGCATGTTAAGAATTCAAACCTAAGTCGTGAATTGGTATGGGCTTGGGAGAGCTTGAGCTAAGCTTAAAGACTTAGTAATCCATTAACCTAAACTTTAGGATTGCCCTGAAAATATTAGGTCGCGACACTGCTCTTTCCATAGCACGAATTTGACTCTACTTACATCATGAAAATTTATATTTAGGCTCTTCTCTACGACATATTAAAATCTCATAATTTTTCAATTTCGTTTGATAAGGTAAAGACACTAATTTTGGAAATTGTTTAAAACTGTTTTTCTCACTCAAGAGGTGTGAGTCATGCCCAAGCTTAGACTCAAGTCCTTAAATGCTATATTGAAGTGTCCCAAGCTACCAAGCTAAAGTCCTATCCTACCTTGAGACTTGGTGACCAAGTTACCTTGCATTAAATGCTTCTTGGCTTAGAGAGGAAGTCTTGACTTTTAAGGCTTGGAGAACAAGTTAGAATTGTCCATAAATATGGGGCATCCCTCCCTCATTCCAACAACACACCACCTCCTCTTCCTCTCTTCCTATCAAAGTTTGGCCCCTCTTCCGTAGGAATTCTTGTCGTCGCCTATTCCTCCATGCTTGCCATCATTGCCAATTCAAGGCTGCCGACTTAGAAAGTAGTAAGTAGAACTTACTAATATCTAGTTAGGGTGTCGTGTTACACTAATCCAAGTGTGAAGCAAGTCCTTAATTGAAACGTTATGACTATGTTCTTGCTTGAGGTTCGGTTGACGCTTGGATTAGTTTAGACCTCGTTCCTTGATTGAGCTCGATTTTTGTTTGATGAGTTTTTGCTCGCGCTCTGGTTTGAGTTGCTTTGGAAGAAGCCCGATTCATGTGTTTATTTGATATGCTTTAGTTTTTTCTTTGATACAAACCTATTTGAAAAGTGTTTTTGTGAAAGCTTGGTATTTCCTTACAAAACTATTTCTAACCCTTTTCACAAATGCATGTTCTAGTTCAAGCCCCGAGCTCCAAAAAGGAGTTTAGTCGGCCTTGAATGTACGTAAGATCACATCGGATTAGTCATTTCATGGTCTTTGTGTGATATCAAGGTATATCGTTTCCGAGCTAAGTTAGGTACTAGGTCGGTGCTCAAATGTGTCGAATTAAGCCATGATCCTTAATTCGCGCCTAGCATGTTTAATGTCCCAGTTCCAATAAATCATTTTCACACATTTATGCATGGCACACCTTCGGGCCCTTGAACTAAAAATGAAGATAAGAACTAGATTGTGATACTTGATGCATGGACACACAATGGACTAATTTATGTTGTCGACCGATGGATTTGATGATGATTCCCCCTCGCCAATGAGATGCCCCAACACCAAAAAGATGCCTTGTTAATAAAAATGAGATGTCCCCCCGCCAACAAGATGCCTCATTAGAAGGACGGGATGTTGTAATAATTCTAGCCATCACCCTTTGATTAGGGAACGTTGCCCGATTAAGTTTGGATGCCCGGTGGATTCCGGAAGAGTCGATGGATCTTGACTATTAATAAATGAATCATGTGTGCATGAGTCCCTCATATTATGAAATGGATCTTGGTTATGCTTGCAAAATGTTGAGTGAGGCATGAGTTCCTTGTATTATGGAATGGATCTTGTTTATGCTTGTATAATATTGAGTGAGGTGTGAGTTTCTCATGTTGTGGGTGAATATCCGGTTATGCTTGCATATTGTTGATTGAGGATTTCTCATGTTTCATCCAAGATAAAGCTTTTGTTTTTCTATTAAACTGCCATCAACTAATCTTTTGGATGAGTTATGTGCATGTTCATGGGCGAGGCATCATCCTACTCGGAAATTAGTGGGTCTTACTTACTGAGTCCATGACTGACCCTGTTGTTTTTCAGAATTGTAGGCATGGAGGTCTTCTATTAGTGCTGGAGTTGCAATCTCGTTAGAGGAGTTAAGGTTTACCCAGCCTTTTGAACATAGAAAATGTAGTGGTTGTAAATATAACAGCCTGTGACAAAGGGGCCTATAAATGTAACTTATTTAAATGTGTATTTGGAAGTGGTTGTTTTCTTGGCTATTTATTGTTGTCTAGGTGTTGTTCGTAACGCTTCTGCATGTGCTTAATGAAAAGATAAAAGGAATGGGACATCGACATGCCTGGGACGTTGCGAAAATAACCTTCGTCAGTTGTGACCCTGGAGATGGAGTTGGGGTCGTCTACCAACCGCCGTTGAAAATGTCATTTACCAAAGGCGGTTGAGTCTACAACTCCATAAATGACATTTTCAAGACCATATTCATCAATTTCAGATGAATAGAAGGTGTATATAACTAACAACAGTTAGAGTCTAAATTTTGCAATATACTTCCTCCAAACTTACATTTATCATGTTCGCTTACCAATTGTACCATACTTTCGAAAAATCAGCCCCACACCATCTAAGCACGCATGAGATCATCAAGGAAAATTTCACAATCACTATATCCACGACATTATTGCACATCAAAATACACATCTCAATCCAACCAATCAAGATAAAAGTGTTAAAGTAGATTGAACTAACTTAATGCCTAAGAACTTCACTTACCTTGAGCAAACTCGAATGGTTAAGGGTTGTGACCACCTCTAGACTCGTGAGAACTAAAATCGAAAGAAAAGTTTGCTTCTGAAGGTGGAAAATAGTATGATACGACTAGGTAGACTGTGAATCTAACGTTTACTCCAAAGTTAAGAGAGTATTTTGTTTGGAGTAGTGTGTTTAAGTGTACGTTGGTTCTACCTTCTTATATCCGGCATGCCTAAAATTAAGATATAAGCAACTGTAATGAGGTTTCAACGAAATGTGGATGATTAATCTAAATGTAATGACGATTTATGGTAGGTGTCGTGTTTACAAAGCCTCGTCTGACACATGGTCAAAGAAGAAATAAGGGAGGGTGACCATTTTAGAGGAAATCTTGACTTAATTTTAGGTGTCAAGTTAGTAATAAAGTCTTGAAAAAACATGGGGCCATGCGTGAGATACCACAAGAACATGTGGCATGTGAATAGCTTAATGAGAGAAACTTGCGGACGACCATGGTAATAGACAGAATCTTCCTATCCTTGGCGCCATTAGTGTAATTAATAACCATTAAGACTAATTAACTATATTTTAAATAGATAATACTACCCATTAACAACTAAGTCGGCAATAATTTAATTAATGCGTTTTACTATTAACGCACACATCGATATTTCTCAATTTGATTCAGCACATTGAACTCGGGGCAATTACGCTCACGGAAAACTATCCTCTGCACCCCACAAAATTTATGATTCAAGTAGAATTTCTATGCATCCACCTGAATTCTAAGTTAAATAATACTTAGATTATAAATCTAAGCATTATTATCATATATGGAAATTTCTGAATGTCACACAATAACAAAAATGAAAATTCTAGATGTCACAACTTCTCTCTCCTAGAAAATTTCATTCTCGAAATTTAAAATTACATGGTCAGTCAAAAAGATGTGGATATTTGCATCTTACATCCTCTTCACTTTCCCACATCGCTTTTTCCATATCATAGTATTGCCACAAGATTTTAACTAGGCAAATGGTGTTGTTTCTAAAGACTTGTTTCTTTCTATCCAAGATTTCTACTATTTTCTCCCCGTAAGTTACCCTCTCGTCCATCTTAATTGTCTCAAAATCTAGTACATGTGTAGTGTCTAGCTCATATTTCCTCAATATAGACCCATGAAAAATATTGTGAATATTTCAAAGTCTAGGTGGCAATGCTAATCGAGAGGCCAAGTAACTACTCTTTTCAAGAATCTCAGAAGGCCCTACAAAATGAATTAGTTTGTCCTTTCTAGATTGTGATATTCCCCTCGTCGATGACACCTTCGGAAATACATGGTCGCAACGTTGAATTTCAACAATCTTTGGTGTTTATCTACATAGTTATTCTGTCAACTTTTAGCAGTTTTAAGTTGACCCTGAATCACTTTTACTGCTCGTACTAACTTTGGTCTTGTTAATCTTCTTTCGCAAACTTCACTCTAGCAGATATGAGTTCCGTGCACTCTTGGCTTCAAAGGGAGCCATGCCAATACTCTATTGAAAGCTATTATTCTAATCAAACTCTGCCAAATGCAAGTGTTCATCCTAATAGATTATAAAGTCTATCATGCATGCTCGGAGCATATCTTCCAATGTCTGTATAGTTCTTTATTTTTGGCCATTAGTTTGGGGATAAAAAGTAACATTATATTGAAGTTTAGTCTCTAATGCAGTTTGGACACTTCACCAAAAATTCATGGTAAACATTAGATCTTGATCCAATGTGACAGTTATGGGTACCACATGTGTTTGAACAATTTGTTATACATATAATTCCACATACCTTTCCAATGTATAATTTACTCAAATTGCTAGGAAATGGGCAGACTTAGTCACATGATTTGATATTACCCAAATGGAATCATCACTTTTTGATGTTCTTGGTAATCTATGACCAAAATCCATTGTCATGTGCTCCCCTCCCATTCAGGTATTTTCAGGGGTTCTAACATTCCACCTAGTTTATGATGCTCTGCTTGCACTTGTTGACATGTCAAACATCTTCAGACATGTTTGGCGATGTCAACCTTCATTATATTCCACCAATAATGTTCGCCAATGTTTTGATACATTTTCGTACTTCCTAGATGTATACTATAATTACTTCGATGAGCTTTTGACAAAATTTCATTCCCTAAGTCGACATTATGAGGCACACAAAGTCCTCCATGAAATTTTAAAGCTCCTTCTTCTAATACTTGAAAGCCTAGCTTTTGAATTGTAGAGTCTTGATCCTTTGTATAATTTTCAGCTAAATTCTAAGAATAGCTATCACACTTTAAAGACTACTCATATCAAATCTAACTTCAGAATCTCGAGCCATTTCAAGTAAGGTCCACTATTGGACCATCATATATGCAAACATTTGAATAGACTTTTGACTAAGAGCACTCACAACTTTTTTCACTTTACCGAGGTTATATAGGATTTCGCATTCATAATTTGGGAGAATAAGAACTTCCGATTTTTATGGTCTATGTAGATTTCAAACTTCTCCCCATAGAAATAATACCTTCATATTTTCAATGCGAAAACAATTATGGGAAGTCCAAATCATGAGTTTGGATAATTCAACTCATATGGTCAACCGTCTTGATGCGTAAGCAACCACCCTCCATGTTGCATCAAGACATATCCAAGTCCCTTATGGGATGCATCATTGTAAATTACGAAACCTCTAGACCCGGATGATATCATCAAGATTAGAGCTATAGTCAACCTTCTCTTAAGCTCTTAAAAGCTTTGTTCACACTCATCCAAACATTCAAATTTCATATCATTTATTGTTGATTGAGTTAATGGACCCAAGGCGAGAAAATCCATCCACAAATCTTCGATCGTATCCAACCAGACCAAAGAAATCTCGAATTTCCATCATTATTGTTGGTTTTGGTTAATTTATCACTAATTCAATGTTTGTTGGGTCCACAAAAATCTTGTCACTAGTTACTACATGACCCAAATATGCTATACGATTAATCAGAACTCACACTTGTTAAACTTTGCATACAACTTGCACTCATGGAGTGTTTGAAGCACAAATCTCAAGCCATTTTTGGATCGATTCATGATAGTGTTCATTAATGATATCCTTATATACTCAAGGAAACAAGAAGACCATAAGCAGATCTACCAATGAGGTACACCATCAAGCACATTCAATGCAGTCGAACTCATTCAAAGCTAGCCTATGGCCATTCTAACATCCTAACACATCATTATTTGCAAAGATGATCTTCTTAAAGTGAGCTCTAGCCCTACACACCTATTGTGTCCTCGCTTCATCGAGCTCGAGTTTGGATACCTTTTATGCATTTATTGCGTAAATGGAGCATTGATATGCAATCACCTCAACAACACAATAGTGAGAGATGTCTAGTGTGACATCCCAAAATTTGGCCCTGTTTCAAATATATGAAATGGTTGGTTCGTCGATGTGTTTATGGTTAATTTACTCGCAACTGATCACTCTCGAGTTAACTAATTTATTAGGTGAGGCTGTTAAGGGATATAAGCGTAATAGACTAAAGAATTTGATTAGAAATCGACCGCTCGACCATAATAATCGGTCGTTATAAATCAATTAGCGAACGGATGTAGGTCAATTCGATGGAAGTACGTAGTTGAATCGCAAGTGATTTCGCACGATTGCAATATTCGCGTCGAACGGCAATAACCCAATTTTCTATCGAAATTATGTTCGGGACACGTAATTGAACCCTTGCGATTTTATGACAACTAAGGGTTGTCTATGATTTGGAGATGCACAAACGTGGATAAAAAATTATTGACCACGGGTCAAACACGCTAAAATTCCTAAAAGCTAACCGATAGGTTTGGTCATACTAAAGTCACGTTCAGTCGATTTTAACCACGAAATTGAATTCAGATTCGGGAATCGGACGTTCGAGTGTATCACAATTCATTTATTAGACGTCGTTTCGTCTTTCGGCTAATTTTCGTTGAGTCCGAAAACTTTGCGGGAAAACGATTTTCGGACAAAAAGAAAATAAAAAGAGAAATTCGGATGGGAGGAGAATTGGGTTTTTTCTACCCTAATTAAGCTTATTTTAGGGAAATTAAGCTTAAAGAAAGTATTAGGAGACAAAGGGATGACACATGAAGACTTTGGAGGCTTTGTAAAGAGTGAATTAGATATTTCTCCTAGGTTTTGATTGGCTATTCCCTTGACTTCTTGGTTCACTCTCTCTCTCCCATTTCTTTCTCTCCTTTCCATGCACGTTTCTTCTCCCCCCCCCTTGGTTCACTCTCTCTCTCTCGTTTCTTTCTCTCCTTTCCATGCACGTTTCTTCCCCCCCTCCCCTCTTGCTGCAGCCGACGGTTCCTCCCTCCATCTTCTCTCTTTTCTCTTCCATTCTTCCTTCTCCTTCGTTTCTTCTTCAATCCATCATCTTCATCTTCACCAACCCACATCATCAACCACCACCACACGTCTTCACCGCCTCATCCTACCTCCATCTCACTCCCACCACTTCACGCCAACTCCATCATCATCATCCCAACTTCATCCCATCTTCACACCACACCCCACCCATCATCAACGCTACCTTCCATCATCCCATCTCCATTATCCACGACCAGTAGCAGCCCCACACGTCCACCCACAGCACCAGCGTCCAACCCACAACTCCATCCGCCCACTCCACCGCAGCACCAGTACCACACCGCCTCACCACCACCATAGCCAGCAACTACTGAGGCCAGCCCAGCAGCCCCTAAGCCAAGCCAAGTTCCCCTTGGCCAAGAGACTTGTAGGGCTGTCACCGCCTCCGTCAAGCCTCCGTTCGAGATGCTGTTGTTTCGTGTTCTCGTCGCCGTCATGTTGCCATCGCAGTCAAATCCCATGAGTTAACTTCCTAATCTTTGATTAGACCGTTAATTGCGCTTAAGGGGTGGTTGGATTAGTGCTAATCATGGTTAGATTAGTGCTAAGATGGATTAGTGTTAATCAAGCATGGTTAGGTTAGTTTAGCCTGGTTAGGTTAGTTTACCTTGGTTAGGTTAGTTAACCATGGTTAGGTTAATTAATCATAGTTAGGCTAATTAAGTTGGATTAGTTTAATTAACTTCAGATCTGTTTACTGGACACTCACTGTTTGCTATTTTCGTGGTTAAAATGTGCTACGATTTTGAGGTTGCTTCCTTCTTTTAAAATGTTCAAAACATCTTCATTTATTACATATATTTTACTCAAGATTTTTTGGATTAAAAAAAAACAAGATTTCGGATTTGTTGCATGCAAGGCAGAATCTCATTTTGTGCTGGAACTTGTGACCTTTTTGTGTTTAAAGGATTTTTCTCAAGTCTTAGGGTTCGATTTTTGAAAGAGTTTCTTACCAAGATTTTTTCACCACATCTTGAAGTTTAACATAGTCAAGTTTTAGAGTAAACGGACGAGTTTTGGACCTCGAACCAAGTTGGTTTTGGAAAACATAATTTCTGGACACGGACACAGTTTTGGTAATGATTTGAGCAATTTACTGCTCCTATTGTAGAAAGATCTGGGTCAAAGTGTGTTCATACAAATTGTTCGCTTAAGTGTCATTTATAACATATTTAAATTTGAGGATTTTTTTAACTCATTTGGTTATGTTTTTGGAATTAATTTGGGAAATGTGCGAGAGGACTCGATTTCTGCTGGTGAGGGCCAGTTGTGGTCTTGTGATTGTTTTTGGTGTCTTGCTTGCTAGAAAATGTACATTTTGTGATTTGGTCGATTTTTGGTATGCTGAGAATTTATGGGTGGTTTTGATGGCTTGTATGTGTGTTGTTGTGCAATTGATTGCTGGATGGTAGTTATTGATTATTATTACAAAACTTGGTTTTATGCGCTTATAGATGGAAAAATGTCAGGTGTCGAGTTTTGATGCCAATCTTTATGTACTATATAAAACCGTGGAATTTTAAAATAGGAGCGTACCAAGTTTTATGGTTCGCTTTTGAATACATGACAAAGCATGTTTATTTTACCAAGATTTGTAATAAGAAGAAAAAATCGGCTAAGTTCATTATTTGAAAACAAGGCATTTGAACGTAAAGCATGGTGTTCTTGGCCAACTATGTGCTTGTATGGTCACTAAGTAAACTCGTTCTGATGCATTTACGTGGGATGATGCTTTTTGGGGAATGCCGTCTAGGCAGAGGATGCTTGACATTGCTATTTGCGGATGGATTTCGGAACAAAGCTCTATTGTGGAATGCCATCTAGGCGGAGGATGCTAGATGTTGCCGAGCTTGACAGGGCAGGACGATGCCCGGTTACGCTGGATGACCACCGACTATTGAGTTGGCCATGGCGGATGGCTCGTAATAACCGAAACATGCCTGAATGGTTGTGCTATTGCGCTTGATTATGAGGAAAAATTATGTGGCATGGTATGAGTCGTATTATAACGGTTTTACCTTATAATTGAGACCCATGTGAATGTTTGGAGGGTGAGAAGCCTGTGTTCTAGTTATTAATTACGCTTGTTGTATTTATAATGGCATATGTGATGTGCTAATATGCAAGGACATGCCGAGGCGAGGTGAGTTTTATATGGTGTGTGTTTAGGACCGCATTCGAGGCGAATTTATGTCCTAATTGAGGCTTCAGTTGTTGACTCACTGAGATTTATCTCACCTCGTCGTGGTTAACCTTTTTTAGGGTGATAGCGTGGACATCTTCCAAGTGCGGATGTCGTGGGCGCGAGATGCGACACCTTTTTGGTTGGCCCTACCGTTAGTGAAGTAGGTTGACCCTAATCCTTGAAAGATTATGAGAGGGACGATAGGGAGTGGTCGTAGAAAAGCTTGTAAATATTGAACTCATTGGGTTAACTAGTTGATAAGGAAATCGTTGTTTTGGGGGAAATTGTTCCTAGGGTTTACTATCCCTATTATTTGTTTGTTCACCGGGGGTTTATCTAATTCGCTTCCACATGTGTTTAATTGAAAGATAAAAAGAATGGGCCGGCGACATATCCTGAGACGTCGCATTTTTAATCAATCACCAAGGAATGTCCGCATACCTAGGGTTCGGGGCATAACATCCCTGCCTAAAGTGGTATCAAAGACTGGTCAGTGTCTAGAGTGATAAGGTGCGATAGGTCATGGGATAGTTAGCAAGAAAAGACTTTTTAATTATGTTGATGCTTGTGATTGATTGATTATTTTGTGTGGGTCACTCAAATTTCTAATCCTGTGTTAGAATTGGAAAGCAGGTTTCTATGAAGATTCTGCAAGATGAGCGATCCTGAGCAAAGGACTCCTTGAAAGAGAGCAGTTTTGACTGACACTCAGGGAAGGACACCGACTAAGATCGGTACCTGAGGTAGAGTGCTGGCTTAGGCTAATGCGAGGGAAAGAGTACTACCTCAGGCTGGTACTAAGGGAGGAGCACCAAGCGATCCTAGGTTGGATGGGATCGTTCAGGCGCTAGAGACCCTAGGGAATATGATGGGTTAGCAAGCTAAGAACCAAGCTGTTGCTACCACCACCGCCATTGCTACTGCTAATGCTGTTGCCGCCGCACCAGGAAATTGGAATGGTGAGTAGCTTATGCATAAATTAGTAGAGCAATCCCTAAAGCTAAAACCACCAAGGTTCTTTAGAGCAGGCGATCTTGAGGTTGCAATCCTCTGGATCCGAGAACTGAAGAAGGTTTTCATGCAACTGAGGTGCTCTACAGAGGACAAGGTAGTCCTAGCTGTCTACCAGTTGCAGGGTGATGTGAGTACTTGGTGTGAAGCCACCAAACGGATAGTGTTTCCCGATGATACAGTTCCGGAGTGCAACGCCTTTGTGGAGGTCTTTTATGGAAAGTACTTTTTAGATTGTGTTAGGGAGCAGAAAATGGCCGAGTTCATGTGTCTTCATCAAGGTCAGATGTCTGTGGACCAGTATGAGGCAAAGTTTGTAGAGTTGTCCAAGTATGCACTGACGCTGCTTGAGGACTCGGTGGACAGAGCGAGGAGGTTCAGAGACGTTTAAGGCCAGAGATCAAGCATCTGCTAGTACTGCTGAATCTCAAGGACTACAATGAGTTGTACGAGAGGGCCCAACTGACCGAGAGGAATCTGAATGAGTGAGCCGCTGCATCTAGGTAGTTGTTTGTGCCCAATAGAGACTGCAACCAGTTCAGGAAGAGGCCGATGACGGGAGGAAGGTATCCCATTCCTCCCAACCAAAAGGGTGGGATTGGAAAGCCAGCACCCATCCCGAACAGCATGTGCCGATTTTGTGGAAGGAAACATGGATCAGCCCCATGTTTTCCTAGGATGGGAGCTTGTTACAGATGTGGCCAGTATGACCACCAGATCAAGGATTGTCCATGCAGGCCAATGGGAGCACAGGCGCCACTGCCGCAGATGGGACAACTAAGAGGGAGTGTGCCACAAAACGCACCGTAGGGTATTTTCAATAGACCTCCGATGCAAGGAAGGGTGTATGCTATCACCCGAAGGGAGGAGGAGGACCATAGGACGTGGTTACAGGTACGGTTTCGCTGAACGACCATGCTGCTTATGCTTTATTTGATCATGGAGCTACGCATTCATTTATTGTTGAGCAATTCATTAAGTTAGTAGGATTGAGTCCAGAACCACCGGAAGTAGTCATTAGTATATCCACCCCGTTAAAAGATAAAGTGTTGTATGCGGTAGGGTGTCTTGATTGCAAGTTAGCGACTGGTGAGCGAGAGGAAATGATAGATTTGATTGTGCTGGCCATTTTGATTTTGATGTTATTATTGGCATGGATTGGCTCACCAAACAACGAGCTATGGTAGACTATTATCGTAGAGTGATTCAGTTTAACCCATTAGCGGGTGAAAGTTTTGAGTTTATTGAAAGTCAAGGAAGACCATCGATTACCTTAATCTCGTTACTTGAGGCAACCCATTTGTTAGATGTGGGTTACCAAGGTTATTTGGCAACCTTAGTTGATACGTTAGTTGAGGAGTCAGGAATGGAGGACATTGCCGTATGAAAGGACTTTGCATTAGACAGATATGTTGAATTGTACGTGCGACATATAGTTCATCTTCAAGGAGTGCCAGTGACAATCACATCAGATCGAGACCTGAAGTTTATGGCAACTTTTTGGAAAAGTTTATAAACTGCCTTGGGAATGAAGCTGTAGTATAGCATGGCCAATTTGAGAGGACAATTCAAACCCTCGAGGACATGCTGAGAGCTTGCATATTGGACTTCAAAGGAAGCTTGGAGGAACAAGCTGAGTTCACCTATAACAACAGTTATTAATAGAGTATTAAGATGGCATCATTTGAAGTGTTGTATGGTAGAGCCTGCAAGACTCCTATTTGCTGGGATGAAGTTGGAGAATGTAAAATTACGGGCTTTGAGTTGGTTCAACAGTCAGTCGATGCCGTCAAAGTCATTTGAGAAAGACTCAAGACCACCCAAAGTCATCAGAAGAGCTATGCAGATAAGCAGTGTAGACCATTGGAGTTCCAAGTAGGTGAACACATATTCTTTAAAGTGTCACCGATGAGGGGAACTTTGTGCTTTGGCAAGAAAGGGAAGTTAAGTACGAGGTACGTCCGTCCTTTTGAAATTTTAGAGTGGACTAGGACTTTGGCATATCATCTTGCATTGCCGCCAAAACTTGCTCAAGTGCATGACGTCTTTCACGTATCGATGTTGAGGAAGTACGAACCTGATCCAACCCACATGCTGAATTTCGAGGAAATAGATGTGGACGAGAGAGTGTCGTACGTGAAGAGATTGGTCCGGGTAGTGGATCGAAAAGAGCAAGTGCTACGCAACAAGACGATCCCCTTGGTTAAAGTGGTTTGCCAACACCACGGAACGGAGGTAGCCATGTGGGAAAGCAAGGAATCGATGAGACATTAATACCCCCACCTTTTTGTAGAAAAATTGTGATGGTTTAAATTTCGATGATGAAATTTTTATAAGAGGGAAGAGTTGTGACATTCTGAAATTTGATCCCGTTTCGAATATATGAAATAGTTGGTTCGTTGACGTGCTTATGGTTAATTTACTTGGAACTAATCACTCTCGAGTTAACTAATCTATTATGTGAGACCGTTAAAGGATATAAACGTGATAAGCTAGAGAATTTGATCAGAAATCGATCGCTTGACCAAAATAATCAGCAAGGGTCAATATGACACCATTATAAATCGATAAGCGAATGGATATAAGTCGATTCGATGGAAGTATGTAGTTGAATCGCGGGTGATTCCGCACGATTGCAATATTCGCATCAAATGGCGATAACCCGATTTTCTATCGATAATATGTTCGGGACACGTAATCCAACCCTTGCGATTTTATGACAATTGAGGGTTGTCTACGATTCAGAGATGCACAAATGTGGATTGAAAATTATTGACCACGGGCCAAACGCACTAAAATCTCATAAACCTACCCAATAGGTTAGGTCATATTAAAGTCGTGTTTGATCGCTTTTAACCACAAAATTGAATTCGGATTCGGGAATCGGACGTTCGAGTGTATCACGATTCATTTATTAGATGTCGTCTCGTCTTTCGGCGAATTTTCGTTGAGTCCAAAGACTTTGCGGAAAAACAATTTTTGGACAAAAAGAAAATAAAAAGTGAAATTCGGATGGGAGGAGAATTGGGTTTTTCTACCCTAAATAAGCTTATTTTAGGGAAATTAAGCTTAAAGAAAGTATTGGAAGAGAAAGGGATGAAGCATGAAGACTTTGGAGGCTTTGTAATGAGTAAATTAGATATTTCTCCTAGGTTTTGATTGGCTATTCCCTTGACTTCTTAGTTCACTCTCTCTCTCCCATTTCTTTCTCTCCTTTCCATGTACATTTCTTTGCCCCTCCCTTGCTACAGCTGATGGTTCCTTTGTGACATCCTAAAATTAGAAATTGTCTTGATAATATGAAATGGGCATTTTGTCAATGCACCTGTTGCCATTATACTCTAAGTTGGGCCCCTCACAAGTTGACTAATCTATTAGGTGAGGCCATTAAGGGATATAAACGCGATAAACTGGAGAATTCAATCGGAAATCGATTGCTTGATCATAATAATTGGCAAGGGCGACACCGTATAATTGAGTTGAGATCGGATATAAGTTGATTCGACAGAAACACGTAATTGAATTGCGGGTGATTCCACATGATTGCGATATTTGCGTCGAACGGCTATAACTTGATTTTCTATCAATAGTGTACTCGGGACACGTAATTGAAACTTTGCGATTTTTATGACAACCGAGAGTCGCCTACGAGTTGGAGATGCACAAACATGGATCGAAGATTATTGACCACGGGTCAAACGCGCTAAAATCCCTAAAAGCTACCCGATAGGTTAGGTCGTACTATAATCACATTCGGTTGATTTTAAGCATGAAATTGAATTCGGTTTTGAGATTCGGACGTTCAAGCATGTCACAATTCATTTATAGGATGTTGTCTCATCTTTCAAAGAAATTTCAACGAGTCCGGAATTTTGCGGAAAAGTAAAATTTGGACAATTCGGAAAAGAAATGGAAATTCAGATGGCTAAGGAAAAAGGGACTAATTGGCTGCCAAAATGGGTTAATTTGTGAGATTTGAAGGTTAATTTGTGATTGGTGGAGTGCTTGACAATTTTGGCTTGAAGACTTTAGGGCTTAGACAATGATGGTATAGATATTTACCTAGGTTTGCTATTGGTTGTTAGTTGGACTTAATTGTTTTCCCTTTCTTTCTCTCCCTCCCCCTCTCTCTGCCAAAGCAAGTCATTTTCCCTTCTTCTTCCCCACAATTCCTCCCCTCACGTTACTTCTTCTTCCCTTACAATTCCCCCTCACGTTCATCCTTCCCCTTCCCACCAACTTCTCCATTTTCCTTTTTATTTGGCTGCCATGAATCTTCACCCAACACCATCCTTCATCTCACCGTCCAACATAGCCCCTCCTCACGTCCACCACACAACAGTAGCTCCACGCACAGCCACCCGCTAGCCTTCTGTCCAAGTCTAGTAGTCCGTTCAAGCTTAGTCCAGTTGCCGCCTCATGCCTCTAGTTGGTCCGCCCAGCCACCGAGCGGCCAGCAACCTCAGCCGAGCTGTGTCTACTGTCCTCCTCTGCCTGCAAGCAGCCACCGAACCAGCCTTGGCTGAAGGCTTGTTGGGCCATTTCCTTCGCCGGTTGAGACTCGATAATCTTGGTTTTTCACTATCTTCGCGTCGTCATTGCTGTGAGCCTGCTGCCATCGAATTCCGATGAGTTAACTCCCTAATCCTTGATTAGATTGTTAATTGCGCTCGAGGGGTTAGATTAATGTTAATTAGATTGGTTAGATTAGTTTTAATTAGCTTGGTTAGATGAGTGTTAATTAGCCTAGTTAGATTAGTCTTAAGTTAGATTAGCTTAAACTTGGATATGGTTACTCGACCCTTGCCGTTTGCTATTTTTGTGGAAAAACTCTGCTACGATTTTAGGGTTGTTTCCTACTTGAAAAATGTTCTAAACATTCTCAACTATAACATATATTTTACTCAAGATTTTAGGGATTTAAAAGAATGAGATTTTGGTTTCGTTATTTGCAAAACAGAATCTCGGATTGTGCAGGAAACAATGACCTTTTGGTGGTCAAAGGATTTTTATTATTTCTTAGGATTCGATTTTCAAAATATTTTATTATCAAAATTTGTTCTTCACATCTTGTAATTTAACACAGTCAAATTTCAGATCAAATGGACAAGTGTTGGACCTCAAACCAAATTGATTTTGGAAAATAGAATTTCTAGACATGGACACAGTTTTTGTAACGGTTTGAGCGATTTACTGCTCTTAATCTAGAAATATCTGGGTCAACATGTTCAAATTTAAGAATTTTATGAACATTTTTTATTGGGTTTTTGGAATTAATTCTGTAGACACGTGAGTAGCCCAGTTTCTGCCGGTTAGGGCCAGTTGTGATTTTGTGGTTACTCTTGATGTTGTGTTTGTTGGATAATGTATATTTGGTGATGTGGTTGAATTTTGGCATGTTGAGGACTTATGCATGATAATATGTGAATGGTTGTGTTATGGTGAGTGTTTATTGGTAATGCAAAACATGACCTTATGGGCTTTTAATTAAAAAAAAATGACGTGTTAGGTTAGACACCAAAACTTATTTGCTCAATAAAACAATGAGGTTTTAAACTAGGTGCGTGCAAAGTTTGGCAAATTAATTTTAAGTACGTAAGCACCGACGAATTTCTTTCCAAAGGTTTTTAACAAAAAAAAAAAGGATTACCCAAATTTAGTTCCAAAAAGGAGTGGTTGGAAAAGAAAATAGAAAATAAATGAAGTATTGGATTTGGATGTCAGATTTTATTTGCTTAGTAAAATAAGGAGGTTTTATAGTAGAAGCGTGCAAAGTTTGACGGTTTGATTTTGAGTATGTGACCATGTACGAATTTATTTCGAAAAGCTTTGAACAAAAAAAAAAAAAGGAAAAGGAATTGCAAGGTTTATTGTTTTAAAAGGAATTTTGGTGTTTTGGGCTAATTGATGGAAGATAAGAAATGGGTTGATTGATGGTGTGCTCATGTGATCACCTAATACGCTAATGTGTATGAATATGTGGGGTAATGAATCCATCTTCATGTGTATCAGTCTGCGGGACGATGCTTGATTAAGTTTGGATGCCCCACATCAATATACGCCGATTGCGGTGAAGGCCGGACCAATGCTCCTATGTGGAACGCCATCTTGATGCATATGAATATGCGGGATGATGTCGTGCCCGACGGAGCGGGATAATGCTCGATTACGTTGGATGACCGTCGACTACTGAGTTGGTTGTGATCGTTGGGTCGTAATAACTGGAACACGCTTGGATGTTTGTGATTGTTGCACTAGATTATGGGGCAAAATTGTGTGGCATAGTATGAGACGTGTCATAATGGTTTTACCTTATAATTGGGACCTATGTGAATGTTTGAGGAGTGAAACATGTGCTTCAGTCATTAAATTGTGCTTGCTGCATTGATAATAGCATATGTGATGAGCTAATGTGCAAGTACGTGCTGAGGCGAGGTGAGTTTTGTATGGTGTTCGCTTAGGACTGCTTTTGAGGCGAATTTGCATCTTAATTGGGGTTTAGGGTTTTGACTCGCTGAGATTTTATCTCACATCGTCTTGGGCTAACCTTTTTCAGGGCTATAGCATGGAGATCTATCGGGTGCGGATGTGGTGGGCATGAGATGCGACACCTTTTGGCTAGTCTTACCATTAGTGAAGTTTAGGGTGACCCTGATCCCTAAAGGTTTTTGAAAGGGTCGGTTGTAAGTTGCCAGTGTAGGAACTTGTAAATTATTAAACTTCCTAGGGTCAATAGTTGGTAGGGAAATTGTTATGTTTGGGAAATTGTTCTTTGTGTTTACTATCCCTAAAGTTTTGTTATTGACTGGGTGTTGCATTTAATTCACTTCTGCATATGCATAAAAATAATGGGTCGGCAACGCGTCCTAGGACGTCGCATTTTCAGTCAATCGCCAAGGGATGTACATGTGCTCGAGATTTTTGGTTGTGACATCCTCCCTCCATCTTCTCTCTTTTCTCTTCCATTCTTCCTTCTCCTTCGTTTCTTCTTCAACCCATCATCTTCATCTTCACGAACCCACATCATCAACCACCGCCACACGTCTTCACCGCCTCATCCCATCTCCATCTCACTCCCACCACTTCAAGCCAACGCCATCATCATCAACGCCACCTTCCATTATCCCATCTTCATTATCCATGACTAGTAGCAGCCCCACACGTCCACCCACAACATTAGCGTCCAGCCCACAGCTCCATCTGGCCACTCCATCGCACCACCAGCACCACATCGCCTCGCCATTGCAACAACCGGCAGCTACTGAGGCCGGCCCAACTAGCCCCAAGCTGAGTCGAGTCCCCCTTGCAACCCCCAAGCCGAGCCAAGTCCCCCTTAGCCAAAAGCCTTATAGGGCCGTCATTGCCTCCGTCAAGCCTCCTTTCGAGACGCGGTTGTTTCGTGTTCTTGTCGTCGTTGCGTTGCCGTCGTCGCAAGCCCGCTACCGTTGAACCTCGTGAGTTAACTCCCTAATCTTTTATTAGGCCGTTAATTGCACTTAAGGGGTGGTTAGATTAGTGCTAATCATGGTTAGATTAGTGCTAAGATGGATTAGTGTTAATCAAGCATGATTAGGCTAGTTAACCATGGTTAGGTTAATTAAGTTGGATTAGTTTGATTAACTTCAGATTTGTTTACCGGACACTCGCCGTTTGCTATTTTTCTGGGTTAAAATGTGCTACGATTTTGAGTTTACTTCCTTCTTGAAAAATGTTCTAAACATCTTCATTTATGACATATATTTTACTCAAGATTTTTTGGATTCAAAAGAACAAGATTTCAACTTCGTTGCATGCAAAGAAGAATCTCATGTTTTGTGCTGAACCCATGAATTTTTGGTGTTTAAAGGATTTTTCTCAACTCTTAAGGTTTGATTTTCGAAAGAGTTCTTCACAAAATTTTTTCATCACATCTTGACGTTTAACATAGTCAAATTTCAGAGCAAACAGACAAGTTTTGTAACTTGAACCAAGTTGGTTTTGAAAAACATAATTTTAGGACAAGGACATAGTTTTGGTAAAGATTTGAGCGATTTACTGCTCCTATTCTAGAAAGAGTTGGGTCAAGGTATCTCATAAAAAGTGTTCGCTTAAGTATCATTTATAACATATTTAAATTTGAGGATTTTCTGAACTTGTTTGTTTATGTTTCTGAAATTAATCTTGGGAACGTGCGAGTGGACTTGATTTCTACCGGTGAGGGCCGGTTGCAGTCTTGTGATTGTTCTTGGTGTCTTGCTTACTGGAAAATGTACATTTTGTGATTTGGTTGATTTTTGGTATGCTAATAACTTATGGGTTGTTTTGATGGCTTGTACGTGTGTTGTTGTGCAATTGATTGCTGGATGGTAGTTATTGATTATTATTACAAAACTTGGTTTTATGGGCTTTTATATGGAAAAATGCCAGGTGTCGGGTTTTGACACCAATCTTTATGTACTATATAAAACCGTGGAATTTTTAAATAGGAGTGTACCAAGTTTTATGGTTCGCTTTTGAATACGTAACCACACATGATTATTTTACCGGGATTTGTAGTAAGAAGAAAAATTGCTCAAGTTCATTACTCGAAAACAAGGCATTTGAATGCAAAGCATGGTATTCTTGGCTAACTATGTACTTGTATGGTCACTAAGTGAACCCGTCCTAATGCGTTTAGGCGGGATGATGCTCCTTTGTGGAATGCGGTCTAGGTGGTGATAGAATTGCCTGTTGAGGATCGCACTGGTGATGTCGAGATGGAAACCACTAAGCTGACGATGATTGACCTTATGGTTGAAGAATTATCAACAATTGAAATCCTAAAGGAAAGCTTAACACCAGTCATGATTGAACTACCGCCTCAAGAAAAGGACGAAGCGATAATTGTAGAACCTCCCTTGGAATTTAACACCAAAGCAGTAGCCCATGTTTACAGAACATAGAAAGTAGATGCCGTCACTTAATTAGGTCGTTGCTATGTGCCTGCTAGGGGAATTCAAAAGAAAGCGGTGACTGAGAAGGACACGAATCAATTCTTAACTGTGGTGAGAACGAGCGAATTCAATGTAGTAAATCAACTGCAGAAAATGCCTACCCAAATCTCCATCCTTGAGATAATTCAATCCTCAGAAAAAGCATAGAAATGCATTGTTGAAGGTACTTAATGAGATACATGTCCCTGAAACAATCGATGATATCCAACTATAGGAGTTTGTCTGGACCATCCTACTAAAGGATCAAATCTCCTTCACTGATGAAGACTTCCCTGTCCGTGATCACACAAAGGCATTGCACATTTCAGTGAAGTACAATAGCATCGTTGTCTATAGAGTGTTGATTGATAATGGCTCTGCACTAAATATATGTCCATTAGCTACACTCCACTGCTTAGGTGTTGAGGTGGAGAGGATGCATCCAACTAAGTCAATCATGCGTACATTTGATGGGATGAGAAAAGGTGTGTTAGGAGAAATCGAGTTAGAACTACTCATTGGTCCTATGCTTTTCTTGGTACCATTCCATATCTTAGATATACCAACCGCCTTCAACTTTCTGTTGGGGAGACCATGGATCCACATAATAGGCACTATTCCTTCTAGCCTCTATTAAATGGTACGATTTGTGGTCAACAATAGACTCATCAGTGTGCATGAGGAAATAGACTTCAAGGTCTACCATGAAATGGCCATTCTATACGTGGAGCCTGAGTGCAAAGAAGAATCAAGTTTTTAAACTCTCAAGCTAGTGTCTATGATCCATGCTCTTGTTGGTTCTTACGTGGGCATTCCTGAATTATCCAAGCCGGCCTTAGCAGTAAGGAAGATTACGTTGGCGAATGGGTACAACCCTAGAGGTGGTCTAGGATTGCATGGACAAGGGATTTGAAAGCCCATTGAGGCTCAAAGGGGTTCAAAGAGAAGGGGCCTAGGGTTTGTTGAAGAGCATAGAGGCCATGGCAATGGAGGTAGCCATGGCAATAGAGGAGGCCACAGTGAACGTGGAGGTCGAGGCACCCTAGAAACTTGAAGCGAACGTCGCGGCCGAGGTGATTGTAGAGGTCAAACTATAAAGGAAGAAAGTTGTCAAAGCATTTTTCCTCCCCTGCTTAAACAAACATTCTCGGGACCCTTGAAGATGTTGATGGAAGAAGACAGGGCCATCGACAGTAAAGTTGAGTTGTTTGAAGAGAATGTCGTATGCACCATCCTAACATGCGAGGAGGCTGAATCCTCTGGTAGTATCACCAAGCCCTTAGAGCATTACATTATGCATAATTATGATAAAGATCCATGTGACTTGGATCCACATGAGGGAGATCTTTTAGAATCCAATACCAATGATGATAAGAAAGGGATTGAGTGTGAATGGAATCTACATGAAGAATTGAAGCTGTTGACATAAGAACAAATAGTCACCATAATTTTGGGCGATGCACAGAATGCCTGGGAAATAAAGATCGGGGCATATCTTTTAAAGTTAGAAGCAAAACGAATGATTAATCTCCTGAAAGATTATTAGGATATATTTTCCTTGACTTATGTTGATATGCCGGGATTAGATCAAGATATTGTAGAGCATGCCCTCCTTATTAACCCTAATGTGCCACCTAAAAAGTAGAGGCTCAGAAGGACAAAGCCAAAGTGATCCAAGAAAATTGAGGAGGAAGTCGTGAAGATGTTCAAAGTGGATTTCATCGAAGTGTCACACTACTCTGATTGGATAGCAAACATTGTGCTCGTCATGAAAAAGGATGGGCGGGTTAGGGTGTGCGTAGATCATCATGATCTGAATCATGATCTAAATTGAGCTAGCCTAAAAGACGACTTTCCCTTCTTTCATATCAACATCCTGGTTGATAGCACAACAGGATTTGAGCTATTTTCCTTATGGATGGATTTTCTGGGTATAATCAAATTCATATGAAGAAAGAAGATAGAAGCAAGACGTTGTTCATAACTCCATGGGGAATTTTTTGCTATAAAGTGATGCCTTTCATTTTGAAAAATGCTGGGGCAACATACCAAAGGACCATGGTCCTGCCGGTTCCCAAAATGCCCTTGATTTTGTATTTGACAATACATGACGAGTCATTAGGAGCCATGCTAGCCTAAAAAATACCAAATGATGGAAGAGAGTGCGCAATATACTACTTAAGCAAGAAGTTCATTGCTTTTGAGTTGAATTATTCGGAGATTGAGAAGACTTGTGTGGCCCTCATTTGGATGTTGCACAGACTGTGACAATATACCCTCCACCACCAAATCCTACTAGTGATTGAAAATGACCGTATCTAGTACCTCCTGGAAAAGCCCTCATTGGTCGGGAAATTGGCTAAGTGGCATATCTTAATCTTGGAATTTGACATACAAAGCCTGGGTCAGAAGTCGGTTAAGGGCCGTGCCATAGTAGATATGTTGGCAGAAAGTCTTGAAGAATTATAAGACCCCAAGGAGGATGGTGACATGGAGGAGCAAATCAACTGTTATCAAGTGACAAGTGGGCTATGTACTTCGATAGGGTCGTCAACCTATCCGAGTTGGGTATTGGGGCAGTTCTCATCTCCCTAGATGGATAGCATTACCCCATGGCTGCAAAATTGACTTTCCCTTGCACAAACAACATCACAAAATATAAAGCTTGTATTCTCGACCTTCAAGCTACCATTGACATGAAAGTCCAAAAATTACAAGTCTATGGTAATTCTACTCTAATTATCCTTTAAACTGAAGGTGAATGGCAAACGGGGGACCCAAAGTTTATTGCATATCATGAGTTCTTGGAAGAGTTAGTGGAAGAGTTCCAAGAAATATCCTTTGCCTACTTACCAAGGTTTCAAAACTAGTTCGTTGATGCCTTGGCCATGTTATCTTCGATGTTGCAAGTCACCGGGGGCCTGGACGTTGAGCCATTAAGAATTGAAATTCTTAGACGCTCGGCTTATTGTATGATAATGGAGGAGGAACATGATGGAGAGCCATGGTATCGTGACATCATAGATTATCTTTAGAAGGCGAGTTTCCACAAGAGAGTGACGCATCATATATAAAATATCTAACAAAGTTGGCAACGAAGTTTTTCATCAATGGAGATACGCCTTACAAAAGATCCTATGATTCGACATTACTAAGATGTGTCAATGCCAAGGAAGCCAATCGCTTGATGAAGGAAATACATGAAGGGGAGTTTGGCCCTGACATGAATGGTCACCTCTTGGTGAGAAAATCATGCAACTCGGCTACTACTATGACCATGGAATATGACTGCATTCAACATGTGCGATGTTGACACCAATGCCAAATTTATGGACATAAGATAAATGCTCTGAGCTCCACCAAATGTCCTATTCTTGTCCCTTCTCTATGTGGGGAATCGATGTGATTGGGCCCATCAATCCTAAGGCATCAAATGGGCATCGATTCATCTTGGTAGCAATCAACTACTTTACGAAATTGATTGAAGCCAGCTCATACACCAATGCCATTACTAAGAATGTGGCGAAGTTCATTCATCGTGATATTATTGTTCGTTATGGTGTGCCGGAGGCGATCATCACCGATAGTGGATCCAACTTAAACAACAAAGTCGTAGATGACTTGCTTAATGAGTTTTGAGTTTGGCATTTGAACTCATCACCATACCATCCTTAAATAATAGGGCAATTGAAGCAGCAAAATAGAACATAAAGATCATGGCAAAGACAGTTCAAAATTACCATGATTGGCACGAAAGGCTTCCTTATGCACTGATGGCATACCGAACATCTATCCGCACCTCTACAGGGGCAACTTCTTTTTCTTTGGTGTATGGAATGGAGGCGGTCTTACTTGTAGTGGTTGAGATTCCTTCACTAAAGGTCCTTTCTTAGTCAAAGCTCGATGAAGCCGAATGGATACAACAAAGGCATGAGTAGCTAAACATGATTGATGGGAAAAAGGCTAAAAGCTATATGCCATGGTCAATGTTATCAAAAACGGGTCGCAAAGGCCTTCAATTTGAATGTTTGTCCCAGGCACTTTGAGGTCAATGACTTGGTGTTAAAGAAAGTGCTACTAATCATACCTGATCCTCGTGGCAAGTTCACCCCGAACTATGAAGGGCCTTATGTCGTTAAGAGGATCCTCTCAGGTGGTGCTATGATTTTAGTTGAAATGGATGGTTACGAGTTGCCTATGTTTGTAAATGTTGATGTAGTCAAGAAATATTTTCCATGAATGAAATCAAAGCCATAGAGCCCTTTTGTGCACAATCCGAATGTCATGTTATAGATGAAGTCAAATATTTGTTTTTATGGGCTTTTTTGTCTTTTCTATCAGATTTGCTTTTAGGTTAAAAATGATACCTTTATATTAGTGATGGCAAGACCCTAACTATCAAGGCGCTAAAAAAGGAAATAGAGAGGCAAGAAAAAGAGAGAAGAAAAAAGTGAGTTTTTCTTTCTTTTCTTGATGGGGGTTCTCAATCTCTTTGTGTCATGATTTTGATTGAAGATCATCGTTGTATTCTAACTTTTTCCGAAGTCTAGTGGATTCGCAGAGTGCCTTTGCACGGAGACGTAGCCTAGGTTTAGGTGAACTTCGATAACAAATTTTCTGGCGTGTTCATCTGATTATGTTATTTTATTATTATATTATGTCTGGTGAATTGTTTGCGAACGTTATTTTTCTGGAATCGACGTGCGATTTCGTAACAATTGGTATCAGAGCTTGGGTTGGCTAATCGAGAACATCGAGGGTTTTTCAGTGACGTTCGATTGATAGCAAATAGGACGGCAGAAAATAAAATCAGAATTGATAAGTTCAATGAGGAGGATTTTGGATGGTGGAAACTATAAATAGAGGATTATCTTTATCAAAAAGATCTCTAAGCACCACTTGAGGGTTGGAAACTCGAGATGACGGAAGTGGATCCGACAACAGAATCTGGATAGAAAATTCTTGATCGAAAGGTATTAGGTGCGATTTGTCTAGGGTTGATGAAAAAGACAAGGTACCACGTCGAGAATGCAAAAATTGCAAAAGAAGCCATGGATATTCTAACGAATATTTATGAGAAGCCGTCCACATCAAATCAGGTATTTTTTGCTGAAGAAACTGGTTAATATGAAGTTATCTTGATAGAGGTTCTGTAGTAGAACATATTAATAGTTTCACGTAGGTCACAGGTCAATTGAAATCCGTAGGCATAAATTTAGATATGAAGCTTCAAGCTTTATTATTTTTATGCTCTCTTCCAAAAAGCTACAATACCGTAATGTGGGGAATTTCGAGCACTATGAAGGATGATTTAACTCTTGATGATGCTGTGAGTAGTATCATGGATGAAGAGATGCAAAGAAAAGTCTCAGGTGGAGATAATTTTTCTACATCTACATCTTCAACAGCACTCACAGTGGAGAATCGTGGAAGAAGTAAAAGTAGAGGAAATTTTAGCGGGCGTGGCAGATCACAATCAAGGGGTAAGAGACAGGTTGGAAAAGATGAGTGTTGGTTTTCTCACAAAACTGGACCGGAGGTTTCAGTGTGAAGCCTACAAAAAGAAGTAGCAAGATGAGAATCAAGGTGCTAATGTGGTTAGCGATGAATCTTTGCTAGATAACTTGTGTTTGTCTACAGGGTTTGACTTGACGACAGATAAATGGTTTATTGATTCTGATGCTTCTTTTCATTGCACCTCGCAAAGAGACATATTTGATGATTATGCCAGTGGAGATTTCGGACAAGTAGTTGTGGGAAACGGCCACATGTGTCCCATTGTTGGGAAAGAAACCGTGACTGTGAACATCTTAGGTGGAGGACGTCTAGTTTTACGTGAAACTAGGCATATTCTGGAATTAAAGAAAAATCTGATTTCAACTAATAAACTTGACTAAGAAGGTTTGGTAATAACCTTTGGCTGTGGAGAGTGGAAGATAATCTCAAGGGTAAGAGTTGTAGCAAAGGGAGAGCGTACGGGTACACTTTACCTTCTCCAATGAGACAATATTAGTGATATGATGTGGCATCCCAAAATTCAAGTCATCCTCTAGAGAAATTAAAGCCAATAATTAGGTAATGAAATTACCTATGGTCTATGTGTTAGCCATTAGTTTTCTTAAGGCTAGGTGTTATTGTGTTTGTGTTTATGAATTTTGAATTTAGGACTATAGGATAAATTAATAATCTATGATTGGCCATGCACTTTATAAATTAAATTTCAATAAATGAAATGTCGAAAGACTTTGGCCATGTGGAAAATTTAAAGTTTAAAATATTTATAAAAGAAATTCAAAAAAAAAAGAAAAAGAAAGGAAAAGGTCAATTTTTAGGATGGGCGTTAGGCCCATTGGCCTAAGCTTTTAATGGGCAAAGTTGGCCGGCCCAATAGAGGCCCAAGAGGAGTGGTCGACCAGCCCAACTCCAAGGCCCATGATGCATGCAATAGGACAAGTGGCATGGAGGAGGTGAAGCATGGTGGACACTTGCCTTCCTCCACAATTACACTTGTCCCTCATGCAAACCTAGAGTGCATGCAATATAAAAGGGAAGGAAAGGAGAGAGAATGGCTGGTTAGCCATTCGGCCAAGAGAGTGAGCCGAGAGAGTGAGATGCGAGAGAGAGGGGAGGCCGAGAGAGAGAGAAAGGAGCCCGTTCGCCGCCGTGTGCCGTCCGCTCGTGCTGTTCGTGAGCTCTAGAGGCAAGTTGGGAATCCACTTTCTACTCTTGCACCAATGTTTTCGCATGAACTGTTTGGAGTCAGAAACTTGTTTGAGCTTGCATGTGTGTTTAGAGTCCGATTTTGGCTTCAATTTCTTCATGAAAGTTGTAGCTAACATCTTTTAATACAACATACTAAAATTTCGTGGAAAATTATGGAGATTTGATGGGTCAAACTCTCATCCTACGGAGATGCTAGATCTGGAATATTTTCGTATGAACTGTTTGAGTCAGAATGTTGTGAGGGCTTGCATGCATGTTTAGAGTTCGATTTTGGCTGTGATATTTTCATGAGAGTTGTAGCTAACATCTTGAAATACAACATACTGAAATTTCGTGGAAAATTATGGAGATTTGAGGGGTTAAACTCTCATTATACGGAGACCCCAGATCTGGAAAGTGATACTGACCTTTGGTTGGATTTGTGGTTGTATGTTGGTTTTTGTTGAGAATCTTACTTTGGTTTCTTCATGAAAGTTGTAGAGAACATCTTAAACTACAACATAATCAAATTTGAAGTGAAAAGAACAAGTATAGCTTGGGAAATCGACTAGATCATGAAGACAATGATTCTGGTGATGTATTCCGAGACACCCGAGACTTCATGGACTTAAATGGTGACCATACTTTGGTTATTTGACCTAGATCTCTTCATGAAACTTGTAAAGGACACCCTGATACATAACATATCTAAATTTAAGAGGAAACGAAAGAGAATAGATGGGTGAAATCTTAATATTTCGGAGATGTGCATTCTGGACGATGCGGTAATGGTTCCAGAAGCTTCGTGAGGTTGTATAAAATAATCTAAAAAGAATTTGGCTTGGAGTTCTTCTTGGCTATCATCCTGTAAAATTTATAATTTTTAGAGGTCATATGAATATTTTAATCGAATTATTTGGAAACTGTGTATTCTGGTTATTATCCGAATATCATGCGCTTTTTGTGGAAATTGTGAAATTCAATTTGGCCATGAATTTTGCATGAAATTTGTCACCTTATTGGTTTGTTTAATGATTGTGGGAAAAATCATAGATATTTTTAATATTTATTTATGAAAATAAATAAATATAATAATAAAATAATAATAAAATAATAATAAAATAAAAGGGATTATTTTATTGGCCATAAATTCCATTGAATTTATGCATTGTTACATGTATAATAAGACATTGGTGTATGTATGATATTGAATTGAGATGCACATGTGAATAAGGTCTTGGCATATGTATGGCATTAAATCAATGCATATGTGAATGTCATGCCTAGTATGATTTGTTTGATATCATGCCATGTGCCATGTTAAAATTGAGATCAAAATATTAGTGAACATGGATGATGGTAAATGAGGAAATGGTTGTGGTGGAGGATGATGGCGGAATGTATAGAGATGGGATTGCCCCGAGATTCCCGGGAGTGTCGGGATGCCCGGTGGTATACGGTACGTAATACATGGGGAGGCCTGGTGGTATGTCGGTACATAATTCCGGAAGCCTTGTCGGAGGTCTTTGCCCGAAAGGAATACCTCGCGATGCCGGATTGGGGTGCGAGATGCCTGGCTAGAAGGGTAAAGGCCGGATGCCCGTGGATGTTTGTATCCGAATACATGGGAAGTGCCTCCTGATGCTAGTTGAGATGCGAGATGCCCGGAATGTGGGGGGCCGGAAGCCTGGTGGCCTGGGAGGCTAAATGCTAAGGAACCTCAGAGGTCTTTGCCTGAGGGGATGATGAAATTGATGATTTGAGAAATGGGTGATGTGGTGATCAATTGAAAAATAAAAAGTGGAAATTAAACCATGATATGATATGCATGATGATATGCATGATGATGATGACGATGATGATGATGATGATGATGATGATGATGATGATGATATGTAATGTGAAATAATGATGATCACCCATGATATGATATGCATGATGATGATGACGATGATATGCATGATGATATGATGATGATGATGATGATGATGATGATATGTGATGTGAAATAATGATGATCACCCATGATATGATATGCACAAGGATATGCATGGTGGTTATAATGATGATCACCCATGATATGATATGCACGATGATACATGGTGGTGATAATGATGATGATATATGATATGACATGTGTAATGATGATGTCATGATGATGATGACATGTGTGATGAAATGATGCCATGATAATGATGACATGTGTGATGAAATGATATCATGATGATGATGACATGTATGACATGATGATACACATGTATGTGTTATAAATTGATATGATGATGCATGATAGTATGCGCATGGCTTCAAGGTAAGTAATGCCTGCAATGCATGTACGATTTGCCTGATGCATTGAGTTGTTATTGGATTTCCTTTATCTGCTGAGTGGTTGTATTCACCCCTTTTGGGGACCAACATTTCAGATTAGTAGATGGTTTGAGCGGTTGGATATGACCGCGAGGAGAAGGATAGCAAAGGAGGGAACCTTGGGACGCCGACACTGGTTGATGGACCTTAAGCATACGATTGTGGGAGGAGATGTCGGTCATCTTTTAAAGTATAGCCAAGTATAAAAACATTGGCATTTCGATGTACTGACTAAAGATGTCCATCTGTTTTATGTAAATAAACGTGTCCGGCTTTAATTTATATAAGATGTATAATAGGTGTGCATCGTTTTCTGGACATAGGGAAGGGAGTTGTTGGATGTGCTTTCGTATTTAAATTGCACAAGGGACCAATCGAAAAAAAAAGATGTAAACCCTCAGGTTGTATGGAGCTCGCTGCAATTGAAATGGTATCAGAGTGATATGTTAATAAGGAAAATGAAAGGTAAGCGAACTGTGGCGACCCTAATCGGATCGGGGGCCGTCGAGGGGTGCCACATCCCTGTTTTGGTATCAGAGCTATGGTCTATTTGGAGTGATAAGGAGCCTCAGATGGAAATGAGGATAGAATGATGCACACCATAGGAAATAAAACGGAATAATTGAATAACGGGTGATGAGTATTCACTCGTAGATCCCTAGTAATTAGTTTTGAGTTGTCTTTAGGTACCAGTAACATGTATATGTTACTTATGTAGTAGTAGTAGTAGTAGTAGTAGTAATTGCTTTAAATGGAGATAGTGAGTCTCAGATTATTCTTGAGGCAATGCTTGGAAATTGCAGGAAAGTCATGGTGCAAGCTGGAAGTGCTTATCCATCGAGGGCTGAAGCCTCTACTGCAAGGGCTGAACCCCGAATGGAAGACATCCTGCAAGCTTTGGCCAATATTGGAAATCTAATGGATAGACAAGTGCAGCAACAACCTGGAATGGAACGTCGCCCTCAGGGACTGGTGGAACAATTTCTGAAGTTGAAACCACTTAAGTTTAGTGGAATGGGAAGTCCTGAGGAGGCGGAACATTGGATTGATAGAATGGAACGAATTTTCCGGTTGTTGGACTGTAGTGATGCTGAGAAAATAGTTTTGGCAGAGTACCAGCTAGAGGGAAATGCAAAGTTTTGGTGGAGAGCTTCGAAGGATACAATCTTTCCACCAGATACTGATGTGAACTGGGATGAGTTTGTTAGGGCTTTCAATAGGAAGCATTTCTCTGATTGTGCTAAGGATAGGAAGATTACTGAATTTGTTCAGTTAGAATAAAAGGAGTTGACAGTAGACCAGTATGAGGCAAAATTTTCTGAATTGTCTAGATATGCTCCTAGGTTGGTTGAGAATCGAGAGGAAAAGGCTAAAAGATTCTTGAAAGGATTAAAGACTAATATTAGGAAACAACTGGTGCCTTTGAATATAAGGGATTATAATGAGATTTATGAGAGGGCACAGTTGGTGGAGCAAGAGTTAGTAAGAGAGCAATCATAATCTAAGAAACAGATGACCTTTAATGATGTTCGAAGAGGTAAGAGACCGTATCCTAGTCAAGGTCCGACCTGGGAATTTGAGAAAAAGAGTAACTTTGGAAATTTTAGAAGAGCTTGGAATGGCTCAATTTTAGGAAGAGCACCCTACCAGGGTAATTTTTGCCAGAGATGTGGTAGGACAACATGGGCCAGGACCTTGTAATAGCTAACTGAGATGTAATGGATGTGGGCAAATAGGACACTTTAAGAAAGACTGTCCACAAAAGAGGTTGCAACCGAATGTTAGCTCGGTGCGATAGGTACAACAAAGTACTGTTGAGCCAAATCCACCAAGGAATCCACAGAGGCCACCGCCACAAGGAAGGGTGTATGTGGTCACTCAAGAGGAAGCAGGAGCTTCCAAAAGTGTTATCTCAGGTATGATTTTGATAGGGGGATAAGAAGGTATATGTGTTATTTGATGTGAGTGACATGCATTCATTTGTGTCCAAAAAATATAGATGATTGTGAGGAGTAGGAACAAATCTCTAGATATGCCTCTTCGTATTTCTACATCGCTGAAAGATATGTTGTTATCTACGTTAGCATGTGAGATGAGTGAGATAACCCTAGGGGAATGAGATCTGGAAATGGACTTGATAGTGATAGTTATGTATGACTTTGATGTCATTGTAGGAATGGACTAGCTCAGTAAGCAATGGACTAGGATGAATGATTTCCTGAGATAGTACTTACCCATGCGCCAAGGATAAAACCATGGGGCCTAGTATGGGATAAGCCAAAATGGATAATAACTCTGTAAGTTAATCCCTATTGAAACAAGACCCTTCAGTAGATGTGTAGTTTGGGTTCAAACCAAGCGAAAGCTGGTGTACTTGTAACGTCCCGATTTGATGAGGGCGGGGAGTGGACGCCGAGGTCAGAGGACCTGAACAAGGAGCGGCTCCTGGCAGGCTTCTAGAATGGCAAAAGGGGCAGGAGTGAACTGAACTATGAACTGAACTGGAAAGGCAGTGTTTCTGGGATAATTTTATCAGAGTGGCATAGCGGAAGCATGGTTAAGCTTGTAGAACTCTTGTTGTGAGAAAGAAGGATGGTTGATGCAGTGGTGCATTAATAATAGGCAACTGAATCATGTAATTATTAAGAGTAAGTACTCATTACCTAGAATTGATGACCTATTTGACCAACTGCAAGGAAGTTCGGTCTTTTCTAAACCTGACTTGAGATCAGGATATCGGTTAAGGATTAAGAAGGAAGACGTTCCTAAGATTGCATTTAGGACTCGCTATGGACACTACGAGTTCCTAGTTATGCTATTTGGATTGACGAATGCCTTAACTGCATTCATGGACTTAATGAATATGATATTTAAGCCTTATTTGGATCAAATTATGATTGTCTTCATTTGATGATATCTTGATATATTCTAAAGGACTTGAAGATCATGCGTAGCATCTAAGCGTGGTGTTGCAAGCAAGGCTTAAGAAGTGAATTATGGAGAGTGAGTTATGAATTTGAGGATTAAGTTATGATCATTTGAGCTAAGTAGTGACTTCCTATTTGAGGATTTCATTAGAAATATTGATGCGTTACATGGAGGTATTTAGTATGTATAGATTGATCTTGGAAGTCATGAGTTTGAGTGGTCATATGAGACATGGAATTATTTGTGGTTTATATATTGGAATAATAGGTTTAATTGACGATGATCAACTTTTAATTCTAGGTGATGATCTCAGTTTGAAAAAGATTTGGTGGAATTAGCGAATATGATCACTTGTGGTTATAGTCTTTCCAAGGTAAAATGGTGAAAGTTCATATTGTGGATTTGATGAATGATTAGTCTAAGTGATGATCATTTAGGATGAGATATGAGATATATTCGGTGGAAACTAGACAAGTTTTATTTTGGTGGATTGTCGATCTTTGAATTAAATAAGTCTTGGTGGACTATAGATATTTGAATCGAAGGAATGATGCTATATTTTAGGCTTGAATTCATGTTGCAATGAAGGTTTAGTGAATGTCTTTGTTGGATTGAACCAAATGAGTTGTTAATGGTGCTGATTTTGATGGTTCTAGGCTTGAATTGATGGTGACTAAGGTATAGAAGTGATTCGGCTAAATGGTGTGTTAGATTGGAAATACTTGAGTTTGGATGTTTTCAAAGCTCTAAGATTTTATATGCAAACTACCTTGAAAATCTTTTAGACTGAGTTTGATGATCGATGCATTGATTTAGTATTTCAAGAAAGGCTTAGGATTTTGGTATTTCAAAGTTTTTAGCTTCAAAAATCTTTACGTCAGGACTAATATTATTGACTTGCTGAACTATGAATTTCAATACTTCAAGAAATGCTTATGGTTTTTGGAGAAAATTATCACCTATACATTCCAAGTTTTGAACTTCAATCGAAAAGCAGATTTTGATTGGGAACTGTTTTAGAAAATCTCTCGAATTTCATCAAAATTTATGAGTACTATGACACCATACAAAGGATTCTGAACTTTTTATAGAAAATGTTCCAACCCATCGGAGTTGGGATTGAGATTGGAATTTTGCCAACGTACCAATTTAAATTTTACTAAGGGTTTTGATAAAGTATTTTATTTCATGCCGTGATGCAAGTACAACTCAAGGCTTTACATGTGAATTCCGAAAAACATTTGGAAATTTAAATGTGATCATGAATTTTATGGATTTGGTATCATGCTTTGATTTTGTGAATTGATTTCAACGATATGAGATGTACCTATTTTCAAATACCATCATTGTTATACTGCTATGTCTTTGGAATCCCTATTTCATTATTTGATATCGTAAAGTGGAATTTTCGAGAACTCAAAGGATTTTCCACATTGGTGATTTGAAAACGTTTTGACATGGAAATGACATATGATTTCAAAGCTTGCTGTTGTCGTTGAATGCTTTTGAAAACCTCAGTTTGCATTGTTTGATTTCATGAAGGAAGATTCTCAAGCATTCAAAAGAAATTTCAGATGTGGTTATTGTTTTAAAACTGTTTTTGGTGTTGAGATAAATTAAGATATGTTAAGAGCTTGCATCCCTAACTTTAGAGGAAGTATTAGCCTGATCTAGGACACATACTCGATCATGAAGCCATCAAAATGAATGAGAAAGTGAGGTATATCGAAGAGCCTGTGTTGATATGGGATCGGAAGAAACAAATTCTCAGGACCAAGAAAATTCTATTGGTTAAGATATTATGGCGATATCATGATATGGAGAAAGCCACATGGGAGAGTGAAAATGAGATGAGGGAAAGGTACCCTCACTTATTTCAAGAGACATAGGAAATGTCTAATTTCGAGGACGAAATTCTCTAAGGAGGGGAGAATTGTGGCATCCCAAAATTCAAGTCATCCTCTAGAGAAATTAAAGCCTATAATTAGGTAATGAAATTACCCATGGTCTATGTGTTAGCCATTAGTTTTCTTAAGGCTAGGTGTTATTGTGCTTGTGTTTATGAATTTTGAATTTAGGACTAGAGGATAAATTAATAATCTATGCTTGGCCATGCACTTTATAAATTAAAGTTCAACAAATGAAATGTCGAAAGACTTTGGCCATGTGGAAAATTTAAAGTTTAAAATATTTATAAAAGAAATTATAAAAAAAAAGAAAAAGAAAGGAAAAGGTCAATTTTTAGGATGGGCGTTAGGCCCATTGGCCTAAGCTTTTAATGGGCAAAGTTGGCCGGCCCATTAGAGGCCCAAGAGGAGTGGTCGACCAGCCTATTTCCAAGGCCCATGATGCATGCAATAGGACAAGTGGCATGGAGGAGGTGAAGCATGGTGGACACTTGCCTTCCTCCACAATTACACTTGTCCCTCATGCAAACCTAGAGTGCATGCAATATAAAAGGGAAGGAAAGGAGAGAGAATGGCTGGTTAGCCATTCGGCCAAGAGAGTGAGCCGAGAGAGTGAGATGCGAGAGAGAGGGGAGGCCGAGAGAGGAGAGAAAGGAGCCCGTTCGCCGCCGTGTGCCGTCCGCTCGTGCTGTTCGTGAGCTCTAGAGGCAAGTTGGGAATCCACTTTCTACTCTTGCACCAATGTTTTCGCATGAACTGTTTGGAGTCAGAAACTTGTTTGAGCTTGCATGTGTGTTTAGAGTCCGATTTTGGCTTCAATTTCTTCATGAAAGTTGTAGCTAACATCTTTTAATATAACATAATGAAATTTCGTGGAAAATGATGGAGATTTGAGGGGTCAAACCCTCATCCTACGGAGATGCTAGATCTGGAATATTTTCGTATGAACTGTTTGAGTCAGAATGTTGTGAGAGCTTGCATGCACGTTAAGAGTTCGATTTTGGCTGTGATATCTTCACGAGAGTTGTAGATAACATCTTGAACTACAACATACTGAAATTTCGTGGAAAATGATGGAGATTTGAGGGGTTAAACTCTCATTATACGGAGACCCCAGATCTGGAAAGATTTTACTGACCTTTGGTTGGATTTGTGGTTGCATGTTGGTTTGTGTTGAGAATCTCACTTTGGTTTCTTCACGAAAGTTGTAGGGAACATCTTAAACTACAACATAATCAAATTTGAAGCGAAAAGAACAAGTATAGCTTGGGAAATCGACTAGATCATGAAGACAATGATTCTGGTGATGTATTCCGAGACACCCGAGATTTCATGGACTTAAATGGTGACCATACTTTGGTTATTTGACCTAGATCTCTTCATGAAACTTGTAAAGGACACCCTGATACATAACATATCTAAATTTAAGAGGAAACGAAAGAGAATAGATGGGTGAAATCTTAATATTTCGGAGATGTGCATTCTGGACGATGCGGTAATGGTTCCAGAAGCTTCGTGAGGTTGTATAAAATAATCTAAAAAGAATTTGGCTTGGAGTTCTTGGCTATCATCCTGTAAAATTTCGTAATTTTTAGAGGTCGTATGAATATTTTAATCGAATTTATTTGGAAACTGTGTATTCTGGTTATTATCCGAATATCATGCGCTATTTTGTGGAAATTGTGAAATTCAATTTGGCCATGAATTTTGCATGAAATTTGTCACCTTATTGGTTTGTTTAATGATTGTGGGAAAAATCATAGATATTGAATTTAATATTTATTTATGAAAATAAATAAATATAATAATAAAATAATAATAAAATAATAATAAAATAAAAGGGATTATTTTATTGGCCATAAATTCCATTGAATTTATGCATTGTTTTGTATAATAAGACATTGGTGTATGTATGATATTGAATTGAGATGCACATGTGAATAAGGTCTTGGCATATGTATGGCATTAAATCAATGCATATGTGAATGTCATGCCTAGTATGATTTGTTTGATATCATGCCATGTGCCATGTTAAATTGAGATCAAAATATTAGTGAACATGGATGATGGTAAATGAGGAAATGGTTGTGGTGGAGGATGATGGCCGGAATGTATAGAGATACATTCCAGGGGAGATTCCCGGGGGCAGGAGTGTCGGGATGCCCGAGTGGTATCGGGATGTACGTAATTCTAGGGGAGGCCTGGTGGTATGTCGGTACATAATTCCGGAAGCCTTGTCGGAGGTCTTTGCCCGAAAGGAATACCTCGCGATGCTAGATTGGGTGCGAGATGCCTGGCTAGAAGGGTAAAGGCCGGAAGCCCCGTCGGAGGTTTAGTGGCCCGAAGGGAATGCCTCATGATGCTAGTTGAGATGCGAGATGCCCGGAATGTGGGGGCCGGATGCCCGGTGTATCCGGGAGGCTAAATGCTAAGGTTCTCGCGTCTTTGCCAAAAGGGGATGATGAAATTGATGATTTGAGAAATGGGTGATGTGGTGATCAATTGAAAAATAAAAAGTGGAAATTAAACCATGATATGATATGCATGATGATATGCATGATGATGATGACGATGATGATGATGATGATGATGATGATGATGATGATGATATGTAGTGAAATAATGATGATCACCCATGATATGATATGCATGATGATGATGACGATGATATGCATGATGATATGATGATGATGATGATGATGATGATGATATGTGATGTGAAATAATGATGATCACCCATGATATGATATGCACAAGGATATGCATGGTGGTGATAATGATGATCACCCATGATATGATATGCACGATGATATGCATGGTGGTGATAATGATGATGATATATGATATGACATGTGTAATGTGATGATGTCATGATGATGATGACATGTGTGATGAAATGATGCCATGATAATGATGACATGTGTGATGAAATGATATCATGATGATGATGACATGTATGATACGATGATGATACACATGTATGTGTTATAAATTGATATGATGATGCATGATAGTATATGCATGGGTTCAAGGTAAGTAATGCCTGCAATGCATGTATGATTTGTATGATGCATTGAGTTGTTATTGGATTCATTTACCTGCTGAGTGGTTGTACTCACCCCTTTTGGGGACCAACATTTCAGATTAGTAGATGGTTTGAGCGGTTGGATATGACCGCGAGGAGAAGGATAGCAAAGGAGGGAACCTTTGGACGCCCACACCGATCGATGGACTTAAAGCATACGATTGTGGGAGGAGATGTCGGTCATCTTTTAAAGTATAGCCGAGTATAAAAACATTGGCATTTTGATGTATCGATGAAAGATGTCCATCTGATTTATGTAAATAAACATGTCCGGCTTTAATTTATATAAGATGTTAATAGGTGTGCATCGTTTTCTGGAATATAGGGAAGGGAGTTGTTGGATGTGCTTCCGTATATAAATTGCACAAGGGACCAATTAAAAAGACAAAAAAAAAAATGTGTAAAGCCTCTGGTTGTATGGACCCGCTGCAATTGAAATGGTATCAGAGTGATATGTTAATAAGGAAAATGAAACTTAAGCGAACTGTGGCGACCCTAATCGGATCGGGGGCCGTCGAGGGGTGCCACATATGATTGCAACTATAATGGCTATAGGTAATTTATCTACTCTTTGGCATTATTGTTTGGGACATCTTGGTGAAAAATGTGTAAAGCAGTTACACTCGAGAAAATTACTCCCAAGTTTGCAAAAAGTTGAGTTAGATTTTTGTGAGAGTTGCATTTATGGAAAACGGAAGGCTGCTAGTTTTCAATTGAATGGGCGACAAAATAAAGGCCAGAAGCTAGAGTTGGTTCATACTGAAGTATGGGGACTTGCTCAGGAACTCTCTTATGGTGGTAAGAGATATTTTGTCACATTCATTGATGATGCAATAAGGAAGACTTGGGTCTAATGCTCTTAGAGAAAAGTCAGAAGTATTTGGGATGTTCAGAATGTGAAAGACCATGGTAGAAAAAGAGACAGATTATCAGATTAAAGCTCTGAAATTTGATAATGGTGGTGAATACACGAGTAAGGAATTTGCAGAATTTTTAAGTCGAGAGGGCATACACGGGTTAAAGTTTCTAAAACTCCACAAGAGAATGGTGTTGCTAAAAGCATGGACAAGACTATTCTAGAACGTGCGAGATGCATGAGGCTAGACGTGGGTCTCCCGCTACACTTATGGGTTGCCACAGTTGATACATCTGTTTATCTTATCAACAGAAGTCCATCTAGTGCGTTGGATAGAGAAATACCACAAGAGCGGTGGTTATGTAAAAAGATTAATTATTCACATCTAAAGATGTTTCGTAGTATTGCATATGCTTTGATTAATAGGGAGGATAGGAAAAAGCTTGATGCTAAGTCCCAGAAGTGTGTCTTTATCGGATACGATGGCGACAGGTATGGCTATAGGCTTTGGGATTATGAGAATAACAAAGTCATCCACAGTTGCAATGTGGTATTACATGAAGAAAAGATGTACAAGGATCGTCAGACAGAGACATAGCATGAGAAGGTAGTACAACCATAATATGTTGAATTAGACACAATGCCCGTGAAGATGTTTCCAGTAGATCAAAGTTCACTTGAAAGAGAGGTTCAAGATGAGCCTATTATCAATGAAGAGGCAGTTCAAGAGGAATGCAGTGATTCGGAGCAAACGAATGACCCTGAAGTACCTATCTTGAGAAGGTCTACACGTGTGAGAAAGCCAAAGGTAATTTTTGATCCATCAGCTAATACTGTTCTAAGCCATGTTTTATATACAAATTCAGGGGAACCAGAGACTTACGATGAGGCAAAGGCAGACACGTCTCACTTGTAGTAGGAGTGTGCTATGAAAGACGGGATGAGCTTGTTACTTCAGAACAAAACTTGAGAGTTGACCAAGTTGCCCACAGGTAAAAAAGTTTTATTAAACAAATGGGTGTACGGGATTAAGAATGAAGCAGATGGTAGCATTAGATACAAGGCGAGACTTGTAGTCAAGGGCTTTTCTAAAAAAGAAGGGATCGACTACTCTGAGATACTTTCACTTGTAGTGAAAATGACATCAATTAGAGTTCTGCTAAGTATAGTTGCAGTGGAGGATCTTCATCTTGAGCAGTTAGACGTAAAAACAATGTTTTTACATGGTGACTTAGATGAAGAATTATACATGGCACAACCTAAGGGTTTTGAAGTCTAAGGTAAGGAGCACATGGTATGTCACTTGAAGAAAAGCTTGTATGGCTTGAAACAAGCTCCGTGGCAATGAAACCTAAAATTTGATAGTTTCATGCAAGAAAAAGGATTTGCACACTGTGAGTCTGATCACTATGTTTATTTTCGCAAGTATGATGATGGTGACATTGTGCATCTCTCCTTATATGTGGATGACATGCTGGTAGCTAGTTTCAATATTAAGAGAATTGTAGAAGTCAAGAAGATGTTATCATTGCAGTTTGCTACGAAAGACTTGGGAGAGGCCAAAAATATTTTAGGCATGAAAATCATTAGGGACAGGAAAAATAAGAAATTATGGTTGTTGCAGGAAGACTTTATGAATAGGGTGTTAAAGAGATTTAACATGAACAAGGCAAAACCAGTTGCAACTTCTCTAGCGAATCACTTCAAACTTTCCAAGGATATGTGTCCAAGCACTCAGCATTGAAAGATGAGATGATGGTAGTTCCATATGCATCAGACGTGGGGAGTTTGATGTATGCCATGGTGAGCACAAGACTAGACATTGCACAAGCAGTGGGAGTTGTGAGTCGATATATGCATAACCTAGGCAAAGAGCTTTAGAATGTAGTAAAATGGATATTGAGATATATGGCAGGTACTTCCAATTACTCACTTTGTTATAGTGGTACATCTCTAGAGTTTTAGGGTTATGTAAATGCAGATCATTCAGGTGATTGAGATAGTGGTAAGAGTACCACTAGTTATGTCTTTACAGTTGCAGGTACAGTAGTGAGTTGAGTATCTTGACTACAAAAAGTAGTGGCTTTATCAACGACAGAGGTAGAATACGTGGCGATCACAGAAGCCTCTAAGGAAATCATATGGTTACAAGATTACATTGAGGAGTTATATCGAAAACAGCTAGTCAGTACACTGTGGAGTGATAGTCAACGTGCAGTGCACTTAGTAAAGAGTGCAGCTTATCCCTCAAGGACTAGACATATCAAGAAGCGTTATCACTTTATTAGGTCGGCATTGAAACATAATGAGTTAAAACTACAGAAGATTGATGGCTCGAAGAATCCAGCTGACTTGTTGACTAAGGTAGTAGACAGAGAAAAGCATATTTTATGTACTACTACCATTGGTATTACTCCATGTTGATTGATGAGGAGTATTGCAGAGGCACAAGTTTTTCAACTACTATTTTTTGAAGAAGATGGATGCAAAGTTGCTTGGTGCTTGGGTATATTTGTCTTCAAGTGGGAGATTGTTATAGATGAAGTCAAATATTTGTTTTTATGGGCTTTGTTGTCTTTTCCATCAGATTTGCTTTTAGGTTAAAAGTGATACCTTTATATTAGCGATGGCAAGACCCTAGCCATCAAGACGCTAAAAAAGGAAATAGAGAGGCAAGAAAAAAGAGAAGAAAAAAGTGAGTTTTTTTCTTGATGGGAGTTCTCAATCTTTTTGTACCCCGATCTTGAGAGAAGATCATTGTTGTATTCCAACTTTTTCCAAAGTCTAGTGGATTCGTAGAGTGCCTCTGCGCGGAGACGTAGCCTAGGTTTGGGTGAACTTCAATAACAAATTTTCTGGCATTTCCATCTGATTCTGTTATTTTATTATTATATTATGCTTGGTGAATTGTTTGCGAACATTATTTTTCTGGAATCGACATGCGATTTTATAACATGTCACGACCCCAACTCCATTCCCAAGGTCACGAGTAGCAAGGGTTATTTTCGCGACGTCTCAGGCGTGTCGCTGTCCCATTTCTTTTTATCTTTTCATTAACCACAAGCGGAAGCATACATACAACACTAGGACAACAAGAAGCATCTAGGAAAACAACCCATTAAAAACATACATTTACATCAGTTACATTTAGAAGCCCTTTTTATCATAGGCCGTTATATATACAATCATTACATGCTCTATGCTAAGAAAGGCCATGGTAAATCTCAGCTCCTCTATCGAGACTATAACTCCTCCTTACGTACAATTTTGAAAAATAATGTGGTAAGTCATGGACTTAGTAAGTAAAACCTTAAATTCTCTACGAGGAGGACCTCTCATCATAAAAAATCTAGTAGGTACAACACTCGCAATGCAATGTCGATGGCAGATTATTAGCAGACTTATTACTATACCTCGACTACATGCAAACATCCATTGTAGCATGCTTACCTTCTGCTTGTCAATGCACATATCAACATATCCTACTTATGTATAAACTAGCACTCATGCAAATTCATTTACCTTCATCTTGACTTGACCAGAGCCTCTCGGCTCAATTGAGGCATCCAGCTTCAAGTTAGGCATCTTGGCTCAACCAGGGCATCCTAGCTCAACCGAGGCATCTTAGCGCTAGCTTACCAAGACATTTGAGCTCAACCAGGGCATCCTAGCTCAACCGAGCATTCCATTCGATGAACGAGGCATCGCCACCAATGCTATGTGATGACGGACGCTTTTTTCTCTTTAAGTGCACACACAAGTGCATCACACAAGCCGGTTTTTCATCTCTTATCTTAGCAAACATATGCAAGGCCCGAGGGCATGCTCATTAAAGTGAGTATGCCATGACCCTCGACATCATAATATAAAATATGCGGGGAACGATTCTTGGTTCATGGCTTGAGTCACATGCTTAGGCCATCGTGACTTGATGTTGATTCCAAGCCGGGCGAACCTTGACCTCGTCCCGGGGTGTGAACACACTTAAGCATGCAAACATGAGCAAACACACAAAAGGACGTTACAACATACACACGGCTTACATGGGTGAGCTCACCACTAAATTCGACAATGTAGGCTATCGCCCTAGCCAAGAGTTAGAGATTTTACGTACTACTTTTGACCCAAGCTCCAAGATGCTCCTTTAGTGACCAGACAGCTCCTAAGACAGCTTGGAGGAGAAGGATGTGAAAGAGAGGAGAGAAAGGGAGAGGAAAGGAGAGAATTGCTAAGCCTCCAAAATGTGAGAATGCCTTCTCCTATTTATAGGCCTCCTCCTCTTCAATTATTGGTGCCAATCTCATTATTAAGCCTAAGGAACAAGTTGGCCTATCTAGTCTCATTAGTTGGAACCTATGCATATTTGTGTTTGATTGTGATTGATTCATCTAATTACTTACCCTTCAAGGCTCATTTTAGGCTTATGATCTACCTATGGCCCTGGGGGGCACATAAGCCCCTTGATGCCTAATGTCTTCTCGTGATTGGTTGGCCTTTGGCTTGTTCACCAAGGCGATCTTCTAGGCTCATCATAACTTAGGACGCCTAAGCTTATGAGTCACCAACTTCTTCTCTAAGGTAAATCTCAAGCCATTATTACCAAGCCAAATGGTCCACTCTAATTTTTCCAAGTGTCCCGCCTAAAGTCCTTGGGTGGCAAGTGTACTTTGCCTCATAATTACACCTAGAAAGTGAGTTGGCATGGCTAAGGGTCTTGCTTGGCAATCTAAGCTCCTAGGCGTCATCGATGATGGTCCGCTTTCCACTTTTCCATTGGTCCACCTATATGCCGCATTTAATGGACATTTAATGAAGTTTGACAATAATAGTGTTATAGTTGCAAACTCGGCAATTCTAGAACATTTGGTCATTAATGAAGGCTCATGTATTGCTCTATAATTGGTCCACAAATGTGCTGCCTTTTTCTAGAACCTTCAAAGATATTTTGCCCGCCATTATGACTTTTCACTATTCAAAGAACAACTCACCTCTTCATTTAACGAGGGGTTTCTAGATTTTTCTTTACTTTGTCTTTTCTTCATTAATAAGGTGGTCTAGAGAATTCTATCATCCAAGTTGGTTCTAGGGCTGAAGAATGGATCATTAGGTACACATAAAAAAATCAAATCATGTACACCCAAGGTTCGGCCATCATGCCCTATAATCACCCAAACTATTCCTTTTGGATGGTCAGTTAGCCAATATGGTTGATTGTCATTTGATTGGTTCAAGACCAATATTAAGGCTACCCATGGCCTAACACTAAGCCAAGGCACTCATGGACCTTAGATTTTGTGACGAAAAAGCTAGGTCTATCCCTGGGATCATTCTAGTCGACACTTGATCCACCGGTTAGGTTCATGGTTGGTGTATACCAATCTATGATACGACATCGCCAATTCAAGATTCCATTTCGATCATTAAGAATTAAATAGGGAATGATGCATTTTTGGTCAGAAGACGGTCACATTTGATCAATTCAGATCATCCGTGTATCATTGCATAGCCGGGCGTAATCACCCGCGATTAGGCACTGTGATCGGTTGTGACAATCCGTCAATACTAAATCATCCCGTAATTAATCAACATGATCAAAAGATTATCTTATGAGTTGATGATCCTATCCCATTGGTATGTTTGGTAGAAATTCATGCTTAACACCTCGACCGGTTCGTGACCAATTAGTTAGTCAGTTGGTCGTCCATGACAAATCTGTGATTAATTACCGATCGAACTGATCGATTCATGGCCAATAGCCCATGATTTATCTTTTTAGGACCTTATGGCCAATCCTTATGGGGTCGGAATCGAGGGTGTTACACCGAATCAGATAGCACCATGCATATCATTCATACATTGCATGCATGCATATTTATTTGTATTTTGGGTATCCATCCAACTCAATGAAGTTACAACAAAATGGAAGAAGTTGACCGTTGCCCTTGAAAAGCTGATCAAATTGCCACCCAACCCTTGCAGAGGTAGTCGAGTATTCCTTTTCATGTTATAATAAAGGAAAAAAGAAGAAAAAAGACAAATGAACAAAAGCAAAGCGCCTGGTGTCTTTCATATTGTCTATTCAATTTGTGACATCTTGAATTTTCGACCCTGTCTTGATAAAATGAAATGGGCTTTTCACCAATGCACCTATGGTCCTTTTCTCTGAGCTGATTACTTATGAGTTAACTAACCTATTAGGTGAAGCCGTTAAGGGATATAAACGCCGTAAAATCCCTGAAAGCTACTCGGTAGGTTGGATTGGACTAAAATCGCATTCGATTGATTTTATCAACAAAATTGAAGTCGGTTTCGGGAATCGAACATTCGAGCATGTCATAATTTATTTTTAGGACCTCGTCTCATCTTTTGAAGAAATTCCGTTGAGTCGGGGAATTTTTATGGACAATCAAAATTTGGCAAATAAATCAAGGAATTTCGGAGGGGCATTTTTAAATGGATTTTTGGCCATCAAAATGAGTGCGTTGGTGAGTGAAATTATGGAATTCGTTCGGGCACCTTCGAGTGAATTTTTGGCCACCAAATTGTTTTGTTTTGTGGAGCAAATGGTGGAGATTCGTAGGGCAACTTCAAGAAGATAAATTGGTCCCCAAATTGTATTAATCGGTGAGGAAATTGAGAGAAAAGGGCTGGAAATTCGTATGGGCACATTGGCTGCCATTTTTGGCTACCAAATTGAGTTGTTTTGTGAAGGCCTGAAGGGAAATTGTGCGGGTTGCTGCCATGGCTTTTTGGGGCCATTAAATTGAAGTCCATTAGTTTGAAATTGAAGAAGAAATTGAAGAAATTCGTAGGGGCTGCTGGCTAATGATTTTTGGCCTTTATTTGGCTTGTTTTGGTGTTGGTTTGTGAAGAAAAATGGCCATTGGCTGCTACCTTGACTTTGGGGTGGCTAAAGACTTTGTTGCACAAGTAAGGAGTGTTTTTGGGTTTAAACTTGGAGGTGCGTGAGTAGACTGTTTCTGCCAGTTAGGACCGGTAGTGTTTTTGGAGATTGTTCTTGATGCTATGCTTGCTAAACCATGCCTATTTGGTGATGTGGTTGATTTGTGACATGCGTAGAAGTTATGCGTGATGATATGCGAATGGTTGTGCCATGGTCGGGGTTTATTTTATTGCTTTATGTGGTGACTATTGAAAGAGGATGAGATGTGTTTGTCACGACCTCTCTTTTTCCGTCCGAGGAAAAAGGAAAAAGGTTTAGGGGTATTTGCTTAAAGAAGTGGACCCATGGCCCTAGATTAGGCGCGGGCTCTTCCAAGCCCATACCTCATGCAATGCTGAATTTGCTTTTTAGTTCTTAACAACCTATGTAATTCTAGGAGTCGCCACTAGCCTATTAGGGTCAGCTAGAAACCAATCAAGATACGAGAGTGTTGTCTTGATTCCTACACAACCATAGATTTCTAGGAACAGGAACTTGTTTACGCCAATGTTTCTATTAGCGCCCTTGCGGTACCACTAACTTAGAATGTTGTTTATCTAAATGGCCACACAATCTTGATTATTAATTATAATCTTTATGAAACCACTAAGTGTCCATGCAAATGTTTTTGTAGTTTTTTTTTTTTTTAATGTCTAGACTAATCCTAATATAATTGAGAAGAGAAATCTAACTCAAATTAATGAAAAGTGGTGCATAAGTAAACATCCAAGAAATTGAAATGACTTGAAAATAAATGCGGAAAAGGAAAACCCGATACAAGTCGGGCAAATAATATTACATGACCTTGTTATCATGCCCTGGGATAGGACCCCCATTAGCGAAATGGAAATTTAAATATGCATGAAATTACTCTAGGTAATTTTAATCTATTCAAGAGGAATTATTTACAAAAATGATCATAAAATACCAAAATAGCATTAAATTAGGAAAATGACATTTTAAAATTAGGAAAATTTCATAGATGTCATTTTTGCCTTAATTTGATTCCATCTGTCACTTTAATTTAATTTAAATTTAAAATTTTTAGGATTTTTTATTTTTTATTTTTTTAAATAAATAATAATAATTTCCTAAACCGATATATGCTAACATTGAACAACACAACACATGAATATCACAATAACTGAGCTCAAATTGATTGTTTCAAGATCGAAACTTGGTTTGCGCATTTCGTCGAACACTTGACATGCATTAAATCACCCCAAACTAGCTTCCCTGGGTCATGTTTGTGGCCTTCAATCTCAACCCATAAGCAATCTCATGTGGAAATAAAGTATCAAGATTATACTACCACATGCAAGAAGCAAAATTAGACATAAGTCATAGCTTAAAACACAAGAGAACTAAGTTGAAATTGGTCTCAAATATGCGGGTTTGAGTTGATTTTGCAAATCTGGGTTTGAACCCAAGTCAAGCAAACAAGTTGCATGCCCAAATTCAAGCCCTGATACTCATTAGATACGAGATCTAAGGGAAACATTACTCAATCCTAGTAAAAGTAGGTAACATGGGCTTTCAAATGCAACAACTATCATAGAGAATGACCAACTAAACACATCAAAACGACCTCTTCAAGAAGCATACATGCAAAACTCTTGAAAAGATTTCAACACTTGGAAAAATTCCAGCCTCAAAATCAGTTTTTTGGACTAGTTTTCCTCTTGATTTTTCACTATTAAAACATCTTTGAAATCGAACGAAAATACATCTAGGATACTTACCTTGCTTCCTAGTTTCTTTTTCAAGTGTTTCTTGGCCAAGAAAACCAAGAAATTATCCTCGTGGGGCACGTGGAAATTGGCTCCTTCAAACTGGAAATGAAATCTGCAGAAAAAAGAACCGACAATGAAGATTTTAGCTCACCTCCAAAATTAGAATCCATGACTTTTGTTGTTGGAAAAATGAACAAAAAAAAAAAAAAACTATATGTAATATAGTTTGGGTTTCAACTCATGGTTTCCCTCATTTATCTCTCAATTTTCTCAACAGAACTCACTTTCCCTCACCTGTGACCAACATTCTTCAACACTTCAGACTTTCTTGACTCGCCAGGAGGGTAGTTTTCAGGGGGCTTTAGGAGATCTTCCTGAACTCCATTTTGGACGTGCGGCCTATGGATGGAAAGATATTTGAGTGAAGTTTAACTCTCTAATTGAATATTTTGGCTAATTTTGGCTTCAGGTGTGTGAAAATCTCACATTTCTCTCTCCATATTGGTCTGGAATTTCTGGGATTTTCTTTTATGGAGTTGCTTTTTAGGGCTTCTTTGGAGAACGACCGTGAACTCTTTCCTCTCCCCCTCATCTCCTCTCTCTACTCCCTTGAAAAACCTTGCTTCAGTGATCTTATCCCTTGAATTAGAGGATTTTTGGTCGGCCTTTTGTCAACCTACCAAGCCTGTCAATAGGGCTACTTCACCCACTCTTTGAATTTGCTACGACTTTCCCGTGCTTTCAACAGCTTAACCCTGTCCAATTCTTGTCCACTTGCACTACTAATTATGTTCTTCCATCACGTGCAAAGATCAGGCTGGTTGGGCAGGTGAGGAGAATATGTTGAGGCCACCAATTTGCTTACTCAGCAACTCCGAAATCAGACCAACTTGTGGACTAAGATTTGTCAGCTGGTTTGGGTGCTTTAATCCATCAATTTGGCTGTGATTTTTGATCAATTAGCAAACTCATATATAGTAGTTTAAGATCTTGACCAGATTTTGCCCAACCAATTTTTCAAGAAAGTCCCTGAAATTTGGCCATTTTCTTATCAGAACTACTCAATTCAATACAAATTTGGTCCTTTTGACTCGATTTGATTGATTTGAATTGGCTAAAATTCAATTTCAACTTTATTGGTGACCAAGATGATGATTTATGGGCTTGGGCACAAAATTTGCAAATTTGCGAATTGGTCCCTCAACTTTTGGAAATTATATTTTGGCCCCAATTTGCCATCTGAATTCTAATTTGACCTCCCGGCTTGGCTAGTCACATTTAGATCATTGGCCCCAACTTTTTTTTTTTTTTTCTTCTCTCTTCTTTCTTTTCTTTTTTAATCTTTTTTAAATTTTTTATTAAAAGGAAAAATATCTTCCATTTAAAAAAAAAAACCATACTAAACACGTAGATAATATATATGCAATAATTTGACATGAAATATTTTTGTAGAAAAACAAGTTCTCATTTTTTTAAAATGATTTTTGGGCAAAAATTTAGGTATCAACAGTTGCCCCTCTTTGGAAGGAAATTCAAAGAGATTTCTTTCAAAGATAAGTGACACCTAATTTTTTGTTTTCTTTTGTTTGTTTTTGGTTTTTTTTTAATAGTAAAATGAAAATGCAAGTGAGCTTAATGTAAAGAGCGTGGTTTAGGGATGTACCTGTGAATACTTTAAAAAATGTAGTTTAAGGATATACCCATAAACCTTGTGGTTTAAGGTAGTCCCACGAACCTTGTGGTTTAAGGCAGTCCTACTAATCTTGTGGTTTAAGGCAGTCCCACGAACCTTGTGGTTTAAGGTAGTCCCACTAATCGTGTGATTTAAGGCAGTCCCACTAACCATGTGGTTTAAGGCAATCCCATTAACCGTGTGGTTTAAGGCAATCCCACAAACCATATGGTTTAAGGTAGTCCCTCTTGAAAATGTATAATTTAAGGCTAACCCATGACCTTTTGAAATTATGTCTTGAAAATGCATGGTTTGAGGCTAACCCATGAACCCTTTGGAATTGCTTGGTTTAAGGATGACCAAGAACCTCTTGAAAATACATGGTTTAAGGCTAATTTATGAACCCGTTGGAAATGCATAGTTTAAAGATGATCAAGAACCTGTTGAAAACGTATGGTTTAAGGCTAACCCATGAAGCTTTTGAAATGACATCTTGAAAATAAGTAGTTTCAGGCTAACCCGTGAACCCTTTAGAATTGTAAGGTTTAAGGATAACCAAGAACCTTTTGAAAATATATGGTTTAAGGCTAACTCATAAACCCTTTGAAATTGCAAGGTTTAAGGATAACCAATAACCTTTTGAAAATGCATGGTTTAAGGCTAACCCATGAACCTTTAAAATTGCAAGGTTTAAGGATAACCAAGAACCTTTTAAAAATGCATGGTTTAAGGCTAACTCATGAACCCTTTGAAATTGCAAGGTTTAAGGATAACTAAGAACCTTTTGAAAATATATGGTTTAAGGCTAACTCATAAACCCTTTGAAATTGCAAGGTTTAAGGATAACCATGAATCTTTTGAAAATGCATGGTTTAAGGCTAACCCATGAACCTTTAGAAATTGCAAGGTTTAAGGATAACCAAGAACCTTTTGAAAATGCATGGTTTAAGGCTAACCCATGAACCTTTAGAATTGCAAGGCTTAAGGACAACCAAGAACCTTTTGAAAAGGCATGGTTAAAGGCTAACCCATGAATTCTTTGAAATTGCAAGGTTTAAGGATAACCAATAACCTTTTGAAAATGCATGGTTTAAGGCTAATCCATGAACCTTTTAAAATTGTGTGGTTTCACTAGAGGAGGTTACTACACATCAAATAATATTCATTATAACAAGTATTCTAGTAGTGAAAGCATACTAGATGAGGTCAATTTCAACACATGTCATTAGAAACAATATCAAAAGTGCATCGGTAATGAGAAGGCAATGATTACATAAACAAATCGAACTAATTCCGACAACTTGACAAATAAGCAAAACTGTCATTATGCTTGGATGAAATCATTAATCGTCAAATTCTCTTGGGAGAAAAGTCCTTATCAAAATGACCTTGAATTATGAGAAATGTTTGTTAAGTATGCCAAACAAGGACCCCTAGTCAGAAAGGGCTTCTCGCATATTCTCAAGAAAAGGGCTGTTTGATCCTATCTATTCATGTGGGAAATAAACTGATCACTCAATCTCACTTTTTCAATGTGCAAGGCTTTGAATCATTCGCAATAAGTACACACTGACAAATCTAAAAGGTCTTTTAGGAGGACCATAGTGCAGGTTTGGTCATGGTTTTAGCAGTGGATAAGCATCATTGGCTATGAAATGAATTAATCACCGATCAAAATCTTCACCAAGTTTACAAGTCAAGAAACCTTAAGATAAGATAAGACAACCTTGCTCTCACTTCTTTGAGCGGCATCTTCTTTAGAAAGTCCGAATTTCCACTCGAATTATCCCAATGTGAAGAGACTTCGAGAGTAGGTTGTGAGGTTGGTTCGGTGAAAGGCTCAAAAGGCTTAGCACTTTTTCGAAAGAGGGGTTTGGGTGTTGGTGATTGCCATGGCATCATTACCATATCATCCCCCCCTTTTTTTTCTTTTAAAGCACTTGGCTTTTAAATTTAAATTGTCTTGAAAGTCCTTTGACTAATCATCCTAACATAATGGCTTTTGCATTTGCAATGATTTTCTTTTCAATGCATGCATTTTTTTTTTGGCCATTTTTGCTTTCACAGAGATATTCCTCTCAATGCAATTGTTTTTATTCCACTCTCTCTCTCCCTTTTTCTTTTGGGCATTAGCCTTGCTTTTACTAGGCATACTGCTTTTTCATGTCTCTTAATTTTCACTTGACTTTTGTTCTTTTGAACTTTTTGAGATCTTGGGACTTTCAAGATGCTTTTCATATTCTCATGTAAGCACCAATTACATTCGTAAATCACCACTCGGGTTTTAGAAATTAATAGTTAGGCTCAATATGGTTTAAGCAAGGGGTATTGGTGTTTGGGTAGAGAAAAGAATGCTCTTCTTCACCTTGGGATGCTTTGAGCTTCCATAAGAATTCACCTGAAGTTACCGCAAAAAGATTTATGCAAGTGAGAGTAAAGAAACCTTTCTCATCTTTGCTCTCCAAATAATGTCAACCCAAACCTCCGTAATTGCCCCATTGTGGGGGTGGTTCTTGACAGGTTATTTTGTAGAAAATTCTTCACATTAAAAGGCTCAAATGGGCTAACTATTGTCACCTATAGTGTGTATGATAGAGGAAAGAAATACCTCTTATCATCTTGATCTATGTACTGGTTGCAAATGAATTCATTGACCTTAAACGACATAGATTTTCTTTTTCGCTCGAATCCCAGAGTGCCTAAAGGACATGTTTGGGAATGGATTGCCTTTCCTCATTCTAAATGTTTCTTGCTTGGCATGAGTAACATCACCTTTCATTTTTGTTGAGATCATCCGGATGGATTAATCTCCATAGGGAATTTTGATTCAAAATGAGTGATCCATCAAGTGGATGGACAATTTAAAGATATAGAAGATTTTTGCAAACTTTGTGGATTTTTTTTTTTTCAATTTCCATTTTTTGTGCTTGTTTCTAGAAAAACACTAGATGTTCTTTTTTTTTTTTTTCATTTGATTTTGAGAAGAAGGGTACTTACCTATGCTTTAGTAGTTAGGCGACCCTACGAAGAACAAAAGGGAATGTGTTAGTACATGAATCCTCAGGGATCATAAAATTGGAGACGATACAACATTACCCTTGGTCAGCTTCACCATTTGGTGGCAAACAGCAAAATGAACGTACTGTTTTAAGGCTTGAAGAGAATCTCAGGTCTTTGGTCTCATTAGTTCAAGCATTTTCTTCTTTTTCCAAAAATAAGAGATGCAAAAGTTTTATTTTTATTTTTATTTTTTTACATGGCAACCTCGTTGCCGTTTGGGATTGAACCCCATACCTCTCGGACCCGTTCATTCATTCCTCATACCACCAGGCCGAAGCGCTAGTAGTGTCCATGGGGCGCTTCCTTTTTAATTTAATTGAACCGGCTCTAGAACAACACATCTTTTAAATCAAGCTAGGTGAATTTGACACATATTACCTCCACATGCTTGCTTGGTCGATATAGATTATGCTTAAATCAATTTTTCGAGTTTGTTCCTCGAATACCAACGCTTCCTATCAAACAAGGGAACTACATCAAAAATGAAGTTTAGATGACACATTTTGGAAACGATACCGAATTACCCTTCTCCAACATCTGACTTTAAATGTCTTGTGTTTCCTCTTCACATGCTTTTGCTCCTCAGGTATTAACATTTCCTTGAAGATCTTGCTTTCAAATGGGTCATTTAGACGTTATCGAATTCACTCATTCTGAGTGGGCGTCAAAGATGAAAGGAGAGGGGTACTCCTTGTTTCAACACGTGAGGGCATTGCTCCTTAGATTTTTTACTCCATTTATTCTATCAAAATGGATGGTTGGGCCTTAGCATGCCTTCTTGGTATAATCTGTTGCTTCAGTGGTCAATGTGCACCTTTTCCTACAAGAAATGGGGCATGTTACTTATATTCCACAATTGAATTGGACTAATTTAGGGACAATGCTCCCTTTTTGTGTTGAATCAATTGACTTTGTTTCATCTTGCTTCACAAGTGAGAGTCACTCTACTTGAGTGACTTGCCCCGTTTATCAACTGCAAGGAAAAAGAGACATAATATGTTATTTTCATACTCGACATAATTCATTTTAGGAACGGTATACTCCCTTTTACAGCATAGCTAATGATTGTGTTCCATCCCATTTCCTTGGCCATGGAGAGGGATTTGCTCTCATGATTGACAACAATTCACTTGGGAAATGTCTATTCCATTTGAATCTTTTCCTTTTTAGAAGTCGGGTGACTTAAGCATTGCATGCCCCCAATCCATTTTGTGGCCATCTGCCCCAATTAAAATTTCCTACACATATGGAAACAATGTATTATTTCTATTCTTAGGTACATTAGGTTTAGGAACGAAGTACACCCTTTTTCATAGTGGGGCAATTCCGCATCTCATCATACATTTGCAGAAGAAGGGAAGATATTGTCCTCATGGTCGAATTTATGCCACATTGTCCATATGCAGCTTCATTATGTTGGATTGATGAATCTTCATTTCATTTGAATCCTTCATGCTTTACTCAGTTTCTCATGTACCCCTTTTAGGCTAGGTGATTTATTGCCCTTTTTGGTGCGTCAATGCATTTCCCACTTCACAATCTGTAAGCATGGGTGGCTATGTCAGTTTATGAATGAGTTGTTTTGACTTTTGAAATGAACACACCCTTTTCTTTTAGAGATCCTGTGATTCTGGACCAGGTTGTCCTCCCCACGTAATCTTGTTGCTTGCCAGTAATTTGCCTCACTAAAATCTACACAAAGTGCAAGGACAAGTCATTCCTAAAATAAATCGAATTCAACTTGAAACGATTGTCACTTTTTATATGAAGGCAACATTTGATGACCGATTCTTGTTTGTGTACATCTACATCTTGAAGTGTTGTCTTGCAGACCACCAATAATCATCTTCATATAGGATTGGAAGCCAAGAAACTGTTGGAAGTGTAGGGATTACAGCTGCTTCTTGTTTGCAACCAACGCAGTAGTTTGATGCCAAATAATGTCTACAGATTTCTTCTTCCATGAAGAATGTCAAATTAATATGAGTTCGTCCAGGATGTGGAACTTCATTAGGCCAGTAGATTTGTGATCTTCGAGACTTTGATGGTTCTTTTCACACATAATCACAATATTTGAATTCATATGTCTATTAGGGAAAGGCTCGCGCTTTTGTTAGTCTTGAAGAAAATCATCAGTTTACCTATTTGACAAAAATGGATGGTCGAGTTAGTTGTTGAATAAGAAATTCCTATTGGAATGATTACAACCTTACCCCCTCAAGGCATCATTTTGCAAATCAACTTGCGAAAGTGATTAATTGAAGAGATAAAATATTTTGCAAGTTCTTCTTGAAACTCATTTTCAAACATTTTGAAGCTAAGGCATAAAAAGCCCAAATGGTCTGTTTGAAGTGTTTTAAAGGATATGATTTTTATGAACTCTAACTTCATTATTCAAAAATGTCAGTTGTATGATTTACAAAAGCATTTGATTGGGTCCACAATCAAAACCCAAAATGCAAAACACGGTTCCTAATAGGAATAATGACAAGGATAAAGTACAAGAAGCTCTTTCGTAGAGGAGCATAATAAACACAATTCTCGTCCTAGCTTTAAAGTTCACTTTTGGCATGGTCAAGCAAGAGGAGTTCAATGAATGGTTGTCACGCATGACCTGCAAAAGGAAGATAATGTTAGTACATGAATGAAAAATTGATTTTTCAATAAAGCTGCCTCTTACAATGAAATCAAGGCGACAATTCCTTCTCCATAGTATCCACTTATGAGAATTTGGTATTTTGTCAAGATTTTATTAGTAAGAGGAGATTTCATTAAAAGATCGATTCGCGGCTATCAATTGAATGCCCACTCTGTTCCAAAAGTTTCATACAAAAATGGGGCATTGATTTTAAATGATTCATTTGTAATTTCACTCATGCAAAGGTGAGGTGATTTTTACTTTGAGAAATCAATACACAAAATGCGATTTGAATTTCGAAATGCAACCAAGAATTTTCTTGAAAATTTGAGTTTAATTCTATGCCCGAAAATTTAATCTTGACTTGGAAGAATTTCTATACAAAATGTGACTTTGAGTTTGTAATTGAAAATTTAAACAAAAACATATGTTCTAATCTAGGCCAGATTAGATGCATTTGAAATGTTTGTTATCAAGAGTGAGTGTCAAACCTATATTTTCAAGGGCATTCCATTGATTTCCACGAATCTCCAAAAAATGAAAGTTTCAATTCGAGGTGAGCAAGTAGATAGAGAAATCATACTTACAGTGGGTGGAGAGACTTTTTTTTTTTTAATCACATAGACATGCGGATGTAAACTTGTGAGGTTTGACGCATAAAGGTGAAAATTCTAAAGGCTTAAGGTCCCCATTTTGATTAGATCAAAAGACTTTCCCTCACTCTGCACTTACGTCGGATAGTTCTCTTTATCATTAATCAAAATGAGCGGGACCAAAAGTGGGTAACCACGGGTCATTCCCCACATAGGTTCCATCTTTTGGCACCTCCTATGGGCTTCCTAGTGCAATAGGGGTTTTAAATCGCGGGTAGTGAGTGTAAATGTGTAGTGCTAAGATAAGTATAAAGGCATGCACATCGATTGATATCCAAATAATACTTCAATTTCATCCATATAGGCATACATTCCTATGTCTCCTTGCAAAAGAAATGGGTTAACAAACACTCCACCACTTCTTACTCCAAACCTATAAAAACATTTAACACATTGTTAGCAGACTAACCTTGTTTTCCACGCGACTTCGACATGTGCTATCAAATGAAGACCATGTTAGTGAACAACCAACTGAGTTATTATGGCCTAAGTCCTCTAAGGTTTGCAACCAAGTCCCCAGTGGAGTCGCCAAGCTGTCACAACCTCTCCTTTTCCGTCCGAGGAAAAAGGAAGAAGGTTTAAGGGTATTTGCCAAAAGAGACAGATCCATGGCCCTAGATTAGGTGCGGGCTCTCCCAAGCCCATACCTTGTGCGGCGTTGAATTTTCTTTTTAGTTCTTAACAATCTATGTAATTCTAGGAGTCGCCACTAGTCTATTAGGGTCGGCTAGAAACCAATCAAGACACGGGAGTGCTATCTCGATTCCTACGCAACCAGAGATTTCCAGGAACGGGGACTTGCTTACACCAATGTTTCTATTAGCGCCCTTGCGGTACCACTAACTTAGAAGGTTATTTATCTAAATGGCCACACAATCTTGATTACCAATTATAATCTTTATGAAACCACTAAGTGTCCATGCAAATGTTTTTGTAGTTTTTTTTTTAAATGTCTAGACTAATTATAACATAATTTAGAAGAGAAATTTAACTCAAATTAATGAAAAACGATGTATAAGTAAACATTCAAGAAATTGAAATGACTTGAAAATAAATGCGGAAAAGGAAAACCCGATACAAGTTGGGCAAATAATATTACATGGCCTTGTTATCACACCCGGAGACAGGACCCCCGTGAGCAAAATGGAAATTTAAATATGCATGAAATTACTCTAGATAATTTTAATCTATGCAAAATGAATTATTTACAAAAATGATCATAAAATACCAAAAATGCATTAAATTAGGAAAATTTCATAGATGTCATTTTTGCCTTAATTTGATGCCATCTATCATTTCTTCTTTTTTTGAAAATTTTGGAATTTTTTTATTTCTTTATTTTTAAAAAAATAAAAAATAATAATTTCTTAAACCGATATATGCTAACATTGAACAACACAGGGCATGAATATCACAATAACCGAGCTTAAATCGACCATTTAAGGATCGAAACTTGGTTTGCACATTTCGTCGAACACTTGGCGTGCATCAAATCACCCCAAACTGGTGTCATGTTTGTGGCATTCAATCTCAATCCATAAGCAATCTCATGTGGAACTAAAGTATCAAGATTATACTACCACATGCAAGGAGCAAGATTAGACATAAATCATAGCTTAAAACACAAGAGAACTAAGTTGAAATCAGTCTCAGATATGTGGGTTTGAGCTGATTTTGCAAATCTGGGTTTGAACCCAAGTCAAGCAAACATGTTGCATGCCCATATTCAAGCTCCGATACTCATCACATACAAGATTTAAGAGAAACATTACTCAATTTGAGTAAAAGTAGGTAACATGGGCTTTCAAATGCAATAAATATCATAGAGAATGACTAACTAAACACATCAAAACGACCTCTCTAAGAAGCATACATGCAAAACTCTTGAAGAGATTTCAACACTTGGAAAAATTCTAGCCTCAAAATCAGTTTTTTGGACTAGTTTTCCTCTTGATTTTCCATTATTAAAACATCTTTGAAATCGAATGAAAAATATATCTAGGATACTTACCTTGCTTCCTAGTTTCTTTTTCAAGTGTTTTTTGGCCAAGAAAACCAAGAAATTATCCTCAGGGGGCACGTGGAAGTTAGCTCCTTCAAACTGGAAATGACATCTGCAAAAAAAGGAACTGACAATGAAGGTTTTAGCTCACCTCCAAAATTAGACTCCATGACTTTTGTTGTTGGAAAAATGAACACAAAAAATATATATATATATATATATATATGTATTATAGTTTGGGTTTCAACTCATGGTTGCCCTCATTTGTCTCTCAATTTTCTCAACAGAACTCACTTTCCCTCGCCCTTGACCAACTGTCTTCAACACCTAGAAAAATTTTCAGACTTTCTTGACCCGCCAGGAGGGTAGTTTTCGGGGGGCTTTAGGAGACCTTCCCGAACTCCATTTTGGATGTGCGACCTATGGATGGAAACATCTTTGAGTGATGTTTAACTCTCTTGTTGAATGTTTTAGCTAATTTTGGCTTTAGGTTTGTGAAAATCTCACATTTCTCTCTTTAGGTCGATTTGGAATTTCTGAGTTTTTCTTTTCTGGAGTTGCTTCAGAGGGCCTCTTTGGAGAACTACCGTGAGCTCTCTCCTCACCCCCTCGTCTCCTCTCTCTCCTCCCTTGAAAGACCTTGCTTTAGTGATCTTATCCCATGAATTAGAGGATTTTTTGTTGGCCTTTTGTCCACCTACCAAGCCTGTCAATAAGGCTACTTCACCCACTCTCTGACTCAGCCAATTTTTTCAACTTTTGTAGCTATTGAGTGTGCGGACTTTGCTGCTACTTTCCCGTGCTTTCAGCATCTTATCCCTAGCCAATTCTTGTCTACTTGCACTACTGATTATGTTCTTCCATCATGTGTAAAGATTAGGCTAGTTGGGTAGGTGAGGAGGATATGGTGGGGCCACCAAGTTGCTTACTCAGCAACTCCGAAATCAGACCAACTTGTGGACTGAGATTTGTCAGCTGGTTTGGGTGCTTTAATCCATCAATTTGGTTTTGATTTTTGATCAATTAGCAAGCTCATGCATAGTAGTTTAAGATCTTGACCAAATTTTGCAATTTTGCCAACCCAAGTTTCCAAGTAAACCTCTTAAAGTTAGCCATTTTCTTATCCGAAAATACCAAATTCAATACAAATTTGGTCTTTTTAGCTCGATTTGATTGATTTGACTTGGCCCAAATTCAATTTCAACTTAATTGGTGACCAAGATGATGATTTATGGGCTCGAGCGCAAATTTTGCAATTTTACGAATTGGTCCCTCAACTTTTGGAAATTACATTTTGGCCCCAATTTGCCATTTGAATTCCTATTTGACCTTCTGGGCTTGGCTAGTCACATTTAGATCATTGGCCCAACTTTTCTTTTCTTTTCTTTTTCTTTTTTTCCTTCCCTCTTCTTCCTTTCTTTTTTTTTAAATCTTTTTTAATCTTTTTTTAATTTTTTTAAAAAAAGGAAAAACATCTTCCATTTCAAAAAAAAAAAAAACCATACTAAACACCTAGATAATATATATGCAATAATTTGACATGGAATATTTTTGTGGAAAAACAAGTTCCCATTTTTTTAAAATGATTTTTGGGCAAAAATTTAGTTGTCAATAGTGTTGAGGAGACCGAATGGGTTGTGAGTAGGTAAATGACTAAGTGCTACATGGTGAATTGAGTCGCATAGGAGCCCGCTCTAGGGTTTTGCACTACTGTCTTGCATAGTTGAGGGCTAAGTTCTTTATGATAGCGTGACTTCATGGGAGCCACCTCTAGAACCTTGTACTGTTGCTGTATGTGGAAAAAGGACTAAGTGCTACACGACAAAGAAACTTCTTGTGAGTCACCTCTAGAACCTTGAGTTATTGCTTATTATGGTTAGGGACTAAGTGCTACATGACAGCGTGGCTTCGTGGGAGCTACTTCTAGAACCTTGTACTGTTGTTGATTGTAGTTAGAAACTAAGTGCCACATGATAACGGAACTTCATGGGGGTCACCTCTAGAACCTTGAGTTTGAATATAGAGTTGGGATATTTAGAGTGAATATCGAGGGCGGATTGAACCACCGATATGGGACATGTCATTATAATTTGGCCCTATAATCGGGACCTATGTGAATTGTTTGATGAATGATATGCTGTGTTCCAATTATTGAATGCATTTTCTATGTGCATGTGCTTTATGAGATGCACTAATGTGCAGGAAGGTGCTGAGGCGAGGTAAGTCTTGAGAGATGCATGTTTAAGACGCCTTTGAGTGGATTCTCATCCTAATCAGGGTTTAAAGTGTTGACTCACTGAGATATATTCTCACCTCGTCATGGTTTACAATTTTTCAGGTCCCTAGAATGGAGGATTCTGAGTCCAAGGTGGAAGGGTTCGGAGTTTAGGTGGCCTGGTAGTTTCTTTTCAGATGAGACTTATGTGTATAGACTTGTAAGACTGACTTGGCTTGTTTAGAAAACGTGCTTTGTGAAATTTGGTTGTCCTACTTTTCTATCGCATGTTTGTTGTTGTTAGGGTGTTTATTAAATTTGCTTCTGTATGTGCATGAAAATAAAAAGGGTAAGTGATGCATCCTGGGAACATCGCAAATTTTAGTCGACTGCCAAGGGATGCGCGTACGCTTGGGGTTCGAGGCGTGACATCCCTGCCCAAAATAGTATCAGAGCCGGTTAGTGTTTGGAGTGATAAGGTGTGATGGGTCTTGGGATAGTTAGTAAGAATGACCTTTTTCTTGTGCTAATGCATGTGACTGATTAGCTGATTGGTAGAGTGTTTGTGTGGGTCGCTCAGTTTTCTAATTCTTAGTGGAATTGGAAAGTAGGTTTTGTAGAGATCCTGTAAGATGAGGGATCTAGAGCCGAGAACTCTTCATACGAGAAGCACTGCGTCAGCCTCTCTGGGAAGGACATTAACTATGGTCGGTGCCTAAGGTAGAGTGCAAGCTCAGGCTAGCGCAAGTGAGAAAGTACCACCACGGGCCGGTACTAGTGTAACAGCACCTAACGATCCTAGAATCGATGGGATCGTATAGGCACTCAAGACTTTGGGAAATCTGATTGGGCAGCAAGTTCATAATCAAGCTGCCACTGCTGCTATTGCAGCCACACCTGTTGGAATCCAACCTGGGAATGTGATCGAGGAGAGACCAATGCATAAGTTGGTAGGGCGATTTCTAAAGCTAAACCCGCTGAGTTTCTCAGGAGCAGGTGATCTTGAGACTACAACCCTTTGGATTCAAGAATTAGAGAAGGTGTTTGCTTTGCTAAGATGCTCGGAGGAAGACAAGGTTGTCCTTGCGGTCTATTAGTTGCAGGGTAATGCAAGTACTTGGTGGAGAGCTAATAGAGGGAGAGTGTTTCCTAAAGGCGTGGTTTTGGTGTGGAACGCCTTCGTTAAAGTCTTTAATGGAAAGTACTTCTCTGATTGTGCCAGAGAACAAAAGATGGTAGAATTCCAGCGTCTTCGTCAGGGTCTGATGTCAGTAGGCTAGTATGAGGCAAAGTTCGCGGAGCTATCCTAGTATGCACTGAGACTGGTCAAAGACCCAGTGGACCGTGCAAGGAGGCTTAGGAATGGCCTCTCACTAGAGCTAAAGGATCCGTTGGTGCCATTGGATTTGAAGGATTACAATGATCTATAAGGGAGGGCACAACTAATAGAGAGCAACTTGAGTGAATGAGCCGCCGCATTTGAGTTGCAATTTATGTCCAACAGAGATGGTAATTGGTTTGGAAAGAAGCCAATGTCTAAAGGAAGGTATCCTATTCCGCCCAACAAAAAGGATGGGATTGGAAAGTCAACGCCCAACTCGAACGACGTGTGTCATTTCTATAGGAAAAGACACAGTTCAGCTCCATGTTATACCAAGACGAGAGCTTGTTTTAAATGTGGCCAGCACGGCCACTAGTTCAGGGATTATCCGTGTAGACATATGGGGCCATAGCAGCTGCTACCACTGCCACTGATGGGACATAACAAAGGGAATGCACCACATATAGGAGGCCACTAGGATTGCGAAGGGGACGAGAATGAACCAAGCTATGCGTTGATCAAGGGAAATAATGTTTTTGAGGTAACTTTATCAGAGTGGTGCTGTGGAATTTTGGTTAAGTTTGTAGAATTTCAATTTGTTGAAATGAAGTTGTAAAAAGGAGAATCGCTAGTTAGAGTTGTACGTGACTATTTTGCATATGTATAACTTGATGTCATGTATGAAAAGGGTTGGCTCAAGAAACTTTCCATTGTAGGGAATTGTTGTCGTAAGCTATTATAGTTTAACCCGTTAGCGTGTGGAAGTTTTGAGTTTTAGGGAAATGAAAAGGACCCTCAATTATTTTAAATTTGTCACTTAAGGCAATCGGTTTCTAGATGTAGATTGCCAAGATGGAGGACGTAGCTATGGTACGAGACTTTTCTGAGGTGTTTCTTAAAGAATTACCGGGTCTACCCCCAGAAAGGGAGATCGAGTTCATGATTAAGTTGGCCCATAGGACGAAGCCAATCTCTAAGGCTCCTTACCTTGTGGTGTTGTCAAAATTGAAAGAACTAAAGGTGGTGATGCAGGAATTGTTAGACAAGGGATTTATACACCCTACTGTATCACCTTGGGGAGCATTAGTTCTATTTGTGAGGAAGAAAGATGGGTTGTTGCGTATTTGCATTGACTACCGACAACTGAACCGTGTGACGATCAAAAACAAGTATCCGTTGTCAAGGATTGATGATTTATTTGATCGGTTACAAGGAGCGTCGATATTCTCGAAGGTCGACCTGAGGATAGGGTATCATCAGCTGAGGATTAAGAAAGAGTTGAAAATGAGACGGTGTCGTTGGATGGAACTTCTCAAGGACTATGATTACGACATCTTGTACCATCCTGAAAAAGTTGATAAGGTTGCAAGTGCATTGAGTCGAAAGTCTTCGATTGCGCAAATGGTGATTTAGTTGCAAATCCTACTTGAAGGCGTTCGAGATTTAGTTTTCAAATTTGAGGTAGACCACATTTAAAGTCTTATGACCATCCTTACAATTGAACCAAAAGTACAGCTAAGAATCAAGACGTGGCAGTTGACAGATCCTGAGATTTAGAAGATTCTACAGGTAGATATGGAAAAGAGGAAGGCTGATTTTCAAGTTACCGAGGACGGAACACTAAGGTTTCGTGGACAACTATGCGTACCCAACAATGCGAAACTTAAGGAAGAGATCTTGTTAGAAGCTCACCATAACAGTTACATGTGGCATCCTAGAATTTCTTGTTAATTCGTAGAGGTGCTTTAATTCATGTTTTGCATTGAGATTTTGGCCAAGCTTTTGGTGGGTAATTATTTGATAGGATCATTCTATTTTTGGCCATGTGATTTATGGGTTGGAATTTATTAAATTAGGTCACAAAGTTTTTGTGAATTATAAATTTCAATTAGGTGAATATATAATTAAGGTTTAAGGTGGATTATTAGGATGAGGGTGGGCTGGACATTTAAAGACCAAACCAGCCCATAGCCCCACCCCTTTCTCGACCGACCCACAAAGCCCAAGGAGGAGCAGCTGCCGTTGGCCCAAGGTAGGCCCAAGCCCATGAAGGGTTGTTGTCGCACGAAGGAGGGGGGGGGGGAATCCTATTTGCATGCCCTCCCTCATTTGTCCCATGGAGTTGGCCAAGTGTCACCCATGCAAAAAGTGATGATGGCTAATGATGATGGGAAGGAAATTAGGGGAAAATGATGGCCGGTTTAAGCGAGAGAGAGGGAGAGAGAGAGGAGGGTTTTTCTGAGAGAGAGAGAGAGAGAGAAGAGAAAGAGAAGGAAGAAAGGAAGAAAGGAAGAATGGAAGAAGGAAGGAGGAGGGGCCGTGCGTCACCGTCCGTCACTGCCGTGTCCCGCCGCCGTTGTGCTTGCCTTTGCTCGGTCTAGAGGCAAGTGGGATCCCTTGATCTACTCTTGCATGCTGTGCTTGGTGTGTGTGATTGAATGGTAAAAATTTCGTAGGTTTAGAATGTGAAAAATTGAAGCTATAAGGGTGGTGCTCTAGCCTAGTGTACTGTTCTTGAGAAAACAGCTCGACCTTGGATGATCTAGTGACTTGCATGTGATGTTTGAGTTGGATTTTGGCTTTGACTTCTCAATGAAAGTTGTGAAGGACTTCTTTTAGTATAACATACTCAAATTTGGGACAAAAAAAAACAATTATAAGTGGGTGAAATTGTTATTCTTTGGAAAGACTGGATCTGGAAATTTCGGTAATAGATACAGAAGTTTTAACCACCTACATTTAATTACCTAGGGAGAATCTGACTTTGTTGCCTTCATGAAGTATCTACCTCATGTTCTTGGCTATTAAATAGTTGAATTTCATAATTTTGAAGGTCATTTGGGTATTTAATTGGAAATGTTTTTAAAACTGTGCAATCTGATGTGTTCGGACCTTGTAAGTCGCAATGCGTGGTCTATACCATTTTTTTTATGAGATTATTTTGAAAAAGTGTTCTACATGAAATGTCTTTTTTATGTCTTGCTTAAAACATATTCAAATTTCGTAATTTTTTAAGTTCATTTGTTTATTTAATCAAAAATGTTTCAAAAACTGTGCAAGTGGAACAGACAGAATTAGTAGTGCTGTGGTGCGTGTTTTGTATTGCATTATATGGGAATATTTTGGTATAGTGTTCTTCATGAAATATCTTTCCTTATGTCTTGCCTATCACATGTTCAAATTTCATAATTTTTGAAATTCATTTGTGTATTTAATCGAAATGTTTTCTGAAACTGTGCAAACAGAATTGTTTGAATTTCGAAATCTGCAATGCATTGACCGTACTCAACCTTGTAGAGTTCTGTTGGCATAATGTATTTACGAGATAACTACCTTTAGGTGTTGTTTATAATCTATCAAAATTTCATAATTTTTGGAGTTCTGGTTATGCATTAAATTGGAAGTATTTTCGGAATTGTGTATGATGCTTCATCCGAACATTCATATATTTTCAGAAAAAAATAAAAGAAATTGTTTCATGTGATGTGATGTATTGTGTTGCATATATGATATCATATAGCATGGTACATAATGTCAAAAGTTGAAATAGACCTTGTTGCCATTACATCATGTGCCGTGTTGATATTGAGACACAAATGTGAATATGAATTATGATAAATGAGGATATCGTCGGAGGTGTGAGCCGACAATGCCTTGGGAGTGTTGGGATGCTCGGAGTGTGGGGGTGCCAAATGCCCAGAGTGTGTGTGCTGGATGTCCTCGGGAGTTTCAAGATGCCCGGAATGTGGGGGTGCCGGAAGCCTCGGAGGTGTGTGCCGGGGGGATACCTCGTGATGCTAGTTGGGATACGAGATGACTAGAGTGTGGGGGTGCCGAATGCCCGGAGGTGTGTGCCGAAGGTTCCTCGCGATGCCTGGTTGGGTGCGAGCGATAAAATGTGGGATGTAATTACTAGTCCCGGGAAAAAAAATGTGGTGCCCCAAAATGAAAGATAAAAAGTTGAAATTGAATCATGCATGGTACGGTGACATGTATGCATGGTTGTATGATATGATGTGCATGAGTGCATGGTGGTATGTGCACGTAAGGCATGGATAAGCATGAATGCTTGATGATGAGTGCATGATGGTGTATGCACATATGGTATGATGATTTATGCATGGCTGCAAGGTAAGTTATGCTTGGATTCATGAATGATATGTACTCTACTATGATATCATGATTATTTTGTTTGATGCATTGAGTAGTTTAATGGATCTTTTACCAAAATTTCAGAGTAGAAAGATGCCTCTCTCTCCGGTCACGCGGGGTACCTTTTACGGCATTCCATCTGACGTGGAGGTCAATTGTATGGAGCTTGATTGTGTCACCATCCCTGGTTTGACATTCATACGGTTTTGTGTGCTAGTGATGTATGATGTGGGCCTGGCTAGGGGCCCGATCATCCAAGAGTTCTTGTTTGTCCACATCCACTGTGACGGAGTGATACGGGGGATGTTGTCGCCACCACCGCCCGATGCACCAGGATAGGTGTGATGGCCCGCGTGAGGAGTGGGAGCTCACATCCTTTTTTGGAGATAGCCGACACTTGTAAATGGAGGGTTATACATGATTGATGTAGAGGGTCGAGATCTCTCTTTTGAGCTGTAGCCAAGTTTAGCTAAAAGTCTTGGCTTTTTAGTTGTACCGACCCAAGATGTCCATCTTAAAAATGTAAATAAAAGTGGCTTGGCTTATGTTTTCCTTCGATGTGTAGTTGGTGTGCATTGTACCATCATTAAGAGAGTAGAGGGATGGTGAGACTCGTCTTTGATTTCGCTATGAGCTGTGCTAAACTCTTTTTAAAAAAAAAATGCCTATGGACCTCGGTCCTTCTTTAAACCTCTTTATATCAAAGATTTGTAACTGGTATTCATTAGGTAGAGTGATAGGTATCTGTGGCGACCTTAGCTGTTTGGGGCTACCACATTACAGTATTCATCCAGACAGTACGAAGATATGTCAGAATCTGCGTCAACACTATTGGTGGACCGGTATGAAGACAAATATCGCCAAGTGCCTGACATGCTAGCAAGTGAAAGCACAACATTGCAAAAACTAGAGGATGTTTGCAATCTCTTGAGACTCTTGAGTGGAAATGGGAATATATCATGTGGCATCCCAAAATTCAGAGCCAAGCCATAAGGTGTGTTAAAGTCTTTAATTAGGTGATAAAAATTTCTATGGCTTATGCTTTAGCCATTAGTCTTTTAATTAGATGATTTGTGCATATGATGGTGAAAATTTAAATTCGATAGATCAATAATTTATGCTTGGCCATAAGATTTATAAATTAAATTTCAATAGACAAGGTGTCCCAAGACTTTGGCCAAGATTGAAAATAGAAATTTAAAAATATTTATAAAAGAAATTTTAAAAAAAGGGGGAAAAAGAAGGTCAAAATTCGATTGGGCCTTAAGCCCAAGAGTGGAACTTTAATGGGCCAAGTTGGCCGGCCCATTAAAGCCCACAAGTGAGTTGTCGACCGGCCCATTAGAGGCCCAAGAGAAGTGGCCAGATGGCCCAAGCCCAAGAGGCCCAAACTCAATTCAAAATCCAATGTGACAAGTGGCAAAGGGGAAGGCCATGCATTGACCATGGTTGAGGCAAAACAATCATTACAAATGATGAGCTCTAGGGGGGTATAAGAAGGAAGAGAGAGAGGGTGACCAGCCATTTTGTTCGCCCAAGGAGAGAGAGAGAGAGAGAGAGAGAGAGAGAGAGAGTTGTGCGAGAGAGGAGCGGTCGAGAGAGAAAAGAGGAGGGAACCACCGTGTGCCGCCGTGTTCACCGCCCTACGCCATCGTTCGTCCGTCCTAAAGGCAAGTGGAGTCCTCTAACTTCTCTTGCATGCTTGGATGTTGATTGCATGTTAGATTTTGGGTCTTTTAAGTGAGAAAAACCGAGGTATGGTTGGCTTGTTCTTAAGTCGTGTGACTGTTCTTGCTCGGGTTGTGTGAGTCAGTAACTTGTTTGAGCTTGCATGTGTGCTTGGAGTGCGATTTTGGCTTTGATGTCTTCATGAAAGTTGTAGCTAACATCTTGTACTATAACATACTGAAATTTCGTGGAAAATGATGGATATTTGAGGGGTTAAAGTCTCATCTTACGGAGACCTCAGATTTGGAGAGTTTTACTGACCTTTTGCTGGATTCGTGGTTGCATGTTGGTTTTTGTTGAGACTCTTACTTCGATTTCTCCATGAAAGTTGTAGGGAACATCTTAAACTACAACATACTCAAATTTGAAGCGAAAAGAACAAGTATAGCTTGGTAAATCGACTAGATCTTGAAGACGATGATTCTGGCGATGTATTCCGAGACACCCGAGACTTAAAGGACTAAAATGAGGACTATACTCTGGTTATTTGACCTAGATCTCTTCATGAAACTTGTAAAGGACATCTTGATACATAACATATCTAAATTTCAGAGGAAAAAAAAGAGAATAGATGGGTGAAATCTTAATATTTCGTAGATGGAGACACTGGACGATGCGGTAACGGATCCAGAAGCTTCGTGAGGTTGAGGAAAATAATCTATAAATAATCTAGCTTGGAGTTCTTCATGAAAGTTGTACGAAAATGTCTTGGATATAATCCAGTAAAATTTTATAATTTTTGGAGGCCATATGAATATTTTAACTTAATTTATTCGGAAACCGTGCATTCTGGTTTCATCCGAGAAGCATAGGATGTTTTGGGAAAATTATGAGGTTTTGTAAAAATTCAATTTGGCCATGAATTTTGCAAGTAATTATCATCCTATGGGTTTGTTTAACAATTTCTTGAATTTTGATAATTTTGGGAAATTATAGTTACAAAAAAATAATAAATAAATAAATAAATAAATAAATAAAATGATAAATAAATAAATGAATAAAAAGGAATTATTTCATTGGCCATAGATTCCATTTAATTAATTCATGTTGCATGTGTAATAAAGCTTTGATATGCCTATGATATTGAATTGAGATGCACGTGTGAATAAGCCTTGATATGTCTGTGATATTGAATTGAGATGCACATGTGATGAAGCCTTGATATGTCTATGATATTGAATTGAGATGCGCATGTGATAAAGCCTTGATATGTCTATGATATTGAATTGAGATGCATATGTGATAAAGTCTTGCCATATGTATGGCAATTGAATCAATGCATGTGTGAATGTCATGCCTAGTATGATTTGTTTGATATCATGCCATGCGCCATGTTAAAATGTGAATAAAGTACCAGTAAACATGGATGATGGTAAATGAGGAGATGGTTGTGATGGCGGATGATGCTCGGAATGTATAGAGATACATTGCCGAAATGCCCTGGGAGATTCAGTCCCGGAATGTGCGGGGGCCGGAAGCCCTGTCGGAGGTCTTTGCCCGAAGGGAATGCCTCGCGATGCCAGGATTGTGGTGCGAGATGCCTGGCTAGAAGGGTAAAGGCTGGAAGTCCTGTCGGAGGTTTCTGCCCGAAAGGAATGCCTCGTGATGCTAGTTAAGATGCGAGATGCCCGGAATGTGGGGGACCGGATGCCCGGTGGCCTGAGAGGCTGAATGCGGGGGAACCTCGGAGGTCTTTGCCCGAGGGGATGATGAAATTGATGATTTGAGAAATGGGTGATGTGGTGATCAATTGAAAGCAAAAAGTGAAAATTAAACCATGATATGATATGCATGATGATGATGATGATATATGCATGATGATATGCATGATGATGATGATGATGATGATGATGATGATGATGATGATGATGATGATATGATATGCATGATGATGATGATGATGATGATGATGATGATGATATGATATGCATGATGATATGCATGATGATGATGATGATGATATATGCATGATGATATGCATGATGATATGCATGGCGATGATAATGATGATGATATATGATATGACATGTGTAATGTGATGATGTCATGATGATGATGACATGTATGATACGATGATGATACACATGTATGTGTTATAAATTGGTATGATGATGTATGATAGTATGTGCATGGCTTCAAGGTAAGTTACGCCTGCAATGCATGTATGATCTACCGGATGCATTGAGTTGTTATTGGATTTCCCTATCTGCTGAGTGGTTGTACTCACCCCTTTTGGGGATAACATTTTAGATTAGCAGTATGTCGCTTCCTGCCGTCACGCGAGGGACATTTTACGGGATGCCATCTGATGTAGAGGTCAAGTGTGCTGAGATAGACTGTCCCTCTGTTCCCGGACTGACTTTTATTCGAGTACGTTGTCTAGTGATGTACGATGTGGGCCTGGCTGGGGGCCCTGTTATTCAGAAGTTTATATCTGTACATGTTCGTCGGGATGGAGCGATGCGAGGGATGTTGCCACTGCCACCGCTTGATGCACCGGGTTGGGTGTGAGGCCTATACGTGACGAGTAGGAGCTGGATCCTTTTTGGGAGTTAGTTAGCCGACACTGATGATGGGGAATTGTTGCACGTGATATATAGAGGGTCGAGGGTTCTTTTTGAGGTTTTAGGTTGGACGTGGCTGAGTCCTAGCTTTTCCTTTTGTTGTACCGACCCGAAAAGAAGCCCCATCCTAAAAGAATATGTAAATAAAGTGTCGTCACTTGTTTATAAAATCCTGATGTTTAGCGGTGTGTATTTGTATCATGGTTGGTAGGGGGAGAGACGTGATATTTAATTTGCTTCCGCTAATGAGTCGCGCTGGGACTGTTTTGTTTAAAAAAAAAAATGTGTGTGTCTATAAATTACGACGCATCTTCTAAGGAGAAAGGTAATAAGGAGTAACATTGGCGCTGGTGACGACCTGCGAAGGGTTCGGGGTGTCACATATCACCATGGATTTTGTGATAAATTTACCAAGGAGTTAGAGAGGAAATGATTCGATATGAGCTATACTTGACAGATTGACGAACTCTGCTCACTTTGTTGCCGGACTAAAGGTCGTTGCATTGGACAAATCTGCTAAGTTCTACATGCACTAGATAGTTCGACTGCATGGAGTTCCAGTGACGGTCACCTCTGATCGAGACCAGAAGTTCATAGCAGCCATCTGGAAAAGTTTACAGACTGTCTTGAGAATGAAGCTATAGTATAGCACAGCCTATCATCTGCAGACAGATGGCCAGTCTGAGAGGGTGATTTAGACCCTCGAGGACACAATGTGAGCTTACGTGTTGGACTTCAAAAGAAGTTGGGAAAAACAGCCTCATCTAGTCGAGTCACTTACCATAACAGTTATTAGTAGAGCATTCATATGGCACTATTTGAAGCGTTGTATGATAGAGGGTGCAGAACTCCAGTTTGTTGGGATGAAGTTAGAGAGCGGAAGATTACTGACCCAAAGTTAGTACAACAGTCAGTGGATGCTATTACAGTTATTTGAGAAAGACTCAAGACTTGCTTAGGTGCATGATGTCCTTCACGTGTCAAGTTTGAGGAAGTACGAGCCTGACCCAACCCACGTGCTGAATTTTGAGGAATTAGACATGGACAACAAAGTGTCATACGTGGAGAGACCAATTCAAATCGTGGATCGAAAAGAGTAAGTGTTGCGTACCAAGACGACCTCTTTAGTCAAAGTGGTTTGGAAATACCAGGGACATAATGAGCTACTTGAGAAAGCAAACAATCGATGAGCTACTCGAGATGCTTCAAGCTTCCATCAGAAATCACTTGAAGTTTGTTATAAGATGATTGATGCCAGTGAAAGTAATAAAATCTTTCTCAATCTTTTGCTCCATATTTTTCAGCGAAGAACACCTATTTTGCCCTATTGTGTGGTTGTTCTTGACAAGATAATTTTGGAAATGTTCCATATTTGGCTCAAAGTAGCTTGCAAGGGATAATCGATAGTGTTTGGGATTGAGAAGAAAATGCCTTTATCCTTTCAATCCATGTACTCATTGTGAATGAATCTTATGCTCTAAGACACGGTTTTTTTCACTCAATTTGCTCAAGGAGTGTGTAAGGATGTGTTTGGTCAAAGGGTTGCCTCTCATCATCTTATGCACTACCACTTGGCATATTTAACAATCATTTTTGGGTTTTTCAAAACATCAATTGGATAAATTCCTCTCCGTGGGGAATTAAGATATGAAGATTGCTTTTTTCAAAAGTATGTTCCCTTAACTCTACTGGGAAGACTTTTGGAAACAAGGTCGAAAGAAGTTCTGACTAACTCTTTCGGCATTCTAAGGAATAAGGCCACTTCTAAATTCTAAAGAAGGCAGTCACTTTTGGAGTTTTTGAATTTGTGGAATTAATCCTGTGGGGATAGGTGGAATCTTCCTTAGAGGTCTTTTGGTACCTGTAATATGAACAAACATGTAGATGCAATATGTATGCATGGAATGCATGGTACAAATGTCCAAAAGTAGCTAGGATTTAGTTCAAAAGCGGTTTAAAGGCCTTTCACTTTATTCATGGATAATATTTCTTGACAGTGTTAGCATTTACGGGTCTTTGCAATTCTTGGCCATCCTTTTCTAAAAGAATTAGTGCTCCACTCGACAGCACCTTTATGCAACATATGGACCGTCGTAGTTTGGAGTGAACTTCTCATGAGGATTTGGAATGATAGGTAGGACCTTTCTTGGGACAATATCATTAATATCAAAATATCTCGATCGAACCTTGCCGTTGAACGGCTTGGCTACTTGTCTTTGGTAGCTTTGTTCATGGCATAGGGCTTTTACCCTCTTTTCATCAATCATATTGAGTTGTTTGAACCTCTATTGAACCCATTCAACTTTAGAGAGCTTAACTTGAGAAATTATCCTTAGTGAAGGGATTTGTACTTCCATGGGTAGCACAACTTCCATTCCAAACACTAAATGGAATGGCGTTACCCTAGTTGAAGTACGAATTAAAGTTTGGTAAGCCATCAAAACATATGGCATTCGATCATGCCAATCACAATATTTTTCAGCCATTTTGGCTAAACTCTTATTGATGTTCTTATTTGCCATTTCCATAGCTCCATTCATTTATGGGCGATAAGGAGAATAATTCAAGTGGGGAATATCGAACTCACTAAGTAATTGGTCCATTATCTTATTGTTCAAGTTTGATCCATTGTCAGTGAAGATTGCTTTGAGAACTGCATATCGAGCATGATATCATGACGGATGAACTTTGCCACTCTTTGCAGTAATGTGGGCACAGGAATAGGCTTTCATCCATTTGGTAAAGTAATTGATAGCCACCAAAATGAAGCGATGTCCATTCGACGCTTTAGGATTAATCGGTCCAATAATGTTGATGCCCCACATCAAGAAAGACCAGGACTCGGACATTTGATGCAATTCATTAGGAGGAGCGTTGATTTTGTCCCCATAGACTTGGCATTGGTGACAGCACCTCATGTGTTGAGTATAATCAGCTTCCATGGTCAACCAATAATAGCCTAGCCTCATAATTTTTCTTGCCAAGAGATGACCATTCATATGAGAGCTACACTCCCCTTCATGTATTTCTTTCATCAGGAGTTTGGCATCTTGTGCGTCTACACACTTCAATAAAATTGATTCGAAAGACCTTTTATAAAGGGCTCCCCACTAAAGAAGAATTTGGATGCCAACTTCATCAGGCATTTTTTATCATTGGATTGACTCCCTAAGGGAAATTTACCCTCTCGAAAGTAGTTTATGATATCATAATACCAGAGTTGACCATCAGGTTCTTCTTCAATCATTAGGTAATAAGTTGCCTTCTTCAAGATGTTGATTTTTAAGGGATCAATGCTCAAGATGTCAGTTACTTGTAACATTGATGAGAAAGTCGATAAGGCATCAGCAAATTGATTTTGCGATCTTGGCAAATAATCAAAAGATATCTCATCAAATTCCTTGACCAAGTTTTTGAGATATTCATGGTGAGAAATCAACTTTGTGTCTTGCATTTACCATTTGCCTCATGTCTGGAGGATGATGAGTGTACAATCACCATAAACTTGAAGGTTTCTGACTTTCATGTCAATGGTCAACTGCAAGCCAATGATACACGCCTCATATTCGAAATGTTGTGTGTACAAGGGAACACCAATTTTGCGGCTATTGGGTCATGTTGTCCTTTTAGGGATATTAAAATGGCTCCAGTGCCGAAATCATAAAAGTAACAGCACCATCAAAATACATTGTCCACTTATCATGTTGCACCAAGTAAATCCGTTCATCGACTTCATCCCAGTCATTAGACTTCTCGAGATTTTCAACTAACATATTAGCTATGGCTCATCCCTTGACAAACTTCTATGCGATGCTTCGAATATCAAACTCGAAGAGTAATATTTGCCATTTGGCAAGCCTTTCAACCAATGTGGGCTTCTCCAAAAGCTATTCAATTGAGCCATTCTTAGTCACCAGCATAATGCAATAGTGAAAAGAATATTGTCTCAATTAGTGTAAGGCCCAAATTAAGGCCACGCATGTCTTTTCCACCTTGAGATATCGAACTGAAAGTAGTGAACTTCTTAGTGAGATATTACATGGCACCCTCTATCCCATCCTTTGGTCCTTTTTGTGCCAATGTAGCTCCTAAAGACTCATCATGGTTGGTAAGATATAAGATTAGAGGCATGCCTTGAATGGATGGTACTAATACAAGGGATTGCAAAAGATATCACTTTAATTCTTCGAAAGATTTCTGGTGCTTTTCATTCCAATTGACCTTGGCGGTTTTCTTTGCTAGCTTCAAGAATGGTTTAGCAGTTTTTGATAGTTGAGAAATGAATCTCAGTACACAATTCAAATTTCCCAATAGGCTTTGGACTTCCTTAATAGTAGAGAAAGCTTTTAGGTCGCATATGGCCTTCACCTTGGAGGGATCTATCTCGATGCCTTTGTTACTAACCATAAATCCAAAGAGCTTCCTAGACTTTGCCCCAAATATGCATTTTGCAAGGTTTAAGCCTTAGCTTGAACTTCTTCAATCAATCAAATAGTTTTCTCAAGACTTCAACTTGGTCATCACCTTGTCTTGACTTTGTAATCATATCATCGACATAGACTTCAAACTCCTTATGCATCATGTTGTGGAACAACGCCACCATAGCTCTTTGATAGGCTACCTTAACATTCTTCAAGCCTAAGGCTATAACTTTGTAGCAAAATTGTTCCCCATAGAGTGATGAAAGCTGTTTTAGTCTTGTCTTCCTCTTTCATCCATATTTGGTTGTAGCTGGAGAATCCATCCATGAAGAAGAATAGTTCAAAGCTAGCTATATTGTCAACTAAAACATTGATACGTGGCAAAGGAAAGTCATTCTTAGGGCTTGCCTTATTTAGGTCACGATAATGAGCTTAGACTTGGACCTGTCCATCCTTCTTGATAACCGAGACAATGTTGGCAATTCAATCAACATAATGGGTGACTTCAATGAAACCAATGTTCAAGAGCTTTATGATTTCCTCTTCAATTTTCTTAGACAACTCAGGTTTTGTCATTCTGAACTTCTACTTCCCAGGTAGAATATTACAATATAGTGGTAATGCATGTTTCATGATCTCGGGATCAAAACCTGGCATATTAGCATAAGACCAAGCAAAGACATCTTGGTATTCTTTCAAAAGTCCAATTAATCTATTGGCATATGTTTGTGAAAGACCTGTCTCAATCTTGGTTTCTTTAGGATTTTTCAAAATCTTCTAAATTCACGATGATTGGTTGCTAGGTGGTAGGAGGTTTGGACTCTTCATGTTTGAGCCATTCCCTTTCAATAACCAAAGGTTCATGTTAATTGACTAAATTGGACTAATCGAGCTCGCTAAAATCTCTTGCATGTGAATCTGAGCCATGCAAATGACTATCATGATATGAAATGTCATGCTTGAGATGCAATTGAAAATGGTTAGTATGTAAACATAAATGAATGCAATGCATGTAAATGTTATAAAAAAAAAAAAAACTTGTTTTTGAATTTCGAGTTTTCGAAAAATTTATTGAGAACTCACCTTTATGTCATCAGACATCGTTGTTCCATTAAAACATTTTCCTTGTTCCATTAAAATTCTTTAAAACTATAGATCATGTGTAGGCCCAGGCCTCGAAGCATTATCATAGGACTGGATCCCTTCCGCAATGGGATCAGCAGGTTCTTCATCCTCACCAATGGCACCAACCACACCATCTTCAAACAAGTCAGCGAAATGATGGACAGTAGCTTCCTCTTCTTCTAGGAGCTTTAGGGAGCCAGGGAAGAGATCCTTCAATGGTGGTGATAGAAAGCATTGGTAGTTCTTACCCTTAAAATTTAGGTCTTTTCGGTTACATTGACCCTTTCAGTTGCCTTGGTAACCTAAGCCTTCATACTTGTTCCTCTTGATCACCTCATTAAGATTTGGCATGCCTTGAGCAAGCTTGCCCAAGCCCTTACCAACAATGGATTTGTTCTTGAGTAACTCTTTGCTTGACATTAAGGCGGCCTTCGAAAACTGATTCTTCCTCATGATCGTTCCAATAAGCATATGAGTAACCAGCACGAGCTCAAACAAATGATAGCTTGACTCTCCCTTGATTTTCAGCTCAATGTAGGGTATGTCAGTGATGTGGAAAGTCTCCAGGTCACTCTCACATCAGGTGGTCACAATCTTACCATTAACAGCGAGTTTCATCATTTGATGAAGGCTAAATGGAATGATCCCAATAGTATGAATCTAGGGATATCCCAACAATAGGCTGAAGTTGCTCGAGATATCAAGCACTTGGAAAATTTGAGTGATGGTAATGGGGCCGATTGTCAATGGTAGGTCGATTTCTCCTAATGCTTCTTTTCTCATCCCATCAAAAGTTCGGACGAGAGTCTTTGGAGGGCGACCATTATCCATGCTTATCCCCAATTGATGAAAGGTGGATAGAGGGCATATATTCAATGCAGAGCCATTAATGATCAATACCCTCAAAATCCTAGTACTAAAATGTTGAGTGGACACATATAACGCCTTAATAAGCACTTGGCCTTCAAGAGGAAGATCCTTCTTAGATGAGGATATTTGATCTCTAAGAAGTATGGTACCCATAAACTCCTCCAACTGTATCTCTCCAATAGTTTTGGGCACATGCACTTCGTTTAAGATTTTGAGGAGTGCGTTTCCATACTTCTTAGAAGACTTAAAGAGCTCTAGTAAGGAAATCTGACCAAGCATATTGCGCAACTACTCTATCACTTCTGCCTCACTCGTCTTGAGTGTTTTGAGGAGTTGCTCAGCTTCCTCGTTGGTTATGGCCTTTTCTCAACACCCTCACATGATGGGTAAACTCGACCCAATCGGGTGTTGGTGTCAATTTCATTGGTTTCGTAATTCCACAGGATTGCTTTGGTGTTACATGTGGGAGGCACTTTGGTCTTAGAACATTTGATGACTTGTGCCGATAATTCAATGACGACTGGTTCAAAACACATACCTAAGATCCTCGTGGCTCCAAAGTGGTCAACTAATGAGCTCACCTTGATAGGATTAATGTCAGTTGCACAAACCTTGTGAGGGACATCCTCCTTAGTTACGCCGATTACAAGAGGCTCGATCATGGCCACCAAGTCATCGTCAAATTCATCCCCCATCTACTTGGGCCGATGTCCTTAGGGTTCTAGAAATAACTTGGAGAGAAGTATACTTGAACATAAAGTCATACTTCCTGTTCAGTTGCCCAAGGGTATCCATTACCTCACTCTTCTCACAAGTTTTCCTTACAAACTCCCAATCCTAATGGGAGGTCTTGTATTCATCTTCATCATTGTCATTGGAGTAAACTTCTTCATTCATCGACAAAGCTGGAGCGAGGTCCCTTTCATCATCCCATCTAGTCAGGACAATGTCCTTCACATCAATAAAGAAACTTGGTGGGGGTGTGAATTTCACCTTAAGGTCATATTTTCCGCTTGGTTGACCAAGGATATCAACTACTTTACCACTTTCGTGAGCCTTTGTAACAAACTCATGGTCCTTATAGGAAGCTTGATGTTCATCCTTCCTATCAATATCGGGGTCTTGGTACGTAAGGGCCTTCCCTTTCAAGGCTCGATGATCCTCCTTTCAAGTGTTATCCTGAGTTGGATTCTTAGCTTCTTTTATGACCTTTTAGATTATGTCTTTACCAAAAAAATCAACTTCAACTAAAGACATTTGTTCTGGAATGGGTTCACCATCTTCATACTGAAGGACTCCTAGCTCAACCAACTTTGCTAAACAACCTATCTTCATCTCGAGTGATGTTGCCTCTCAGTTGGCCATCAACAAAAGGCATGATCTGCTTCAAATTTTGCATATTCATTTAGGAGTAGACACTTGTCACCATCCCTAAAATTTACATTGCTATTCTCAGCATGTTTCAAGAATGGATTCTATTGGACGTTTGGCATTAAATACTTAAAGGTGAGCAAATTTTTATCTAGTAGGTTATGGATCTTGGAATGGAGTATGAAATAGTTATCCACATAGCGACCCTTCTCTCTCATGTGATACTTACAAGTCTTATTATAGTTGAACCCTGGGAACTCTAGCGAATTATCCCTCTGGATTTCTCTCACCATGAGATGACTTTCGATTCGCATCAGAAGTGGCTAAGATATGGGTCTAGGAAATGGAGTAAATTGCCTTTGTGGGGCTTTTTTTTTTTTTTTTATCGAAATTTTGGGAAGAACTCCTAACCTCCATAATAGGTTTATGAGTAGGAGGATTGTATATTTTTCAAGATGAGGAGTTTTGTATATAAGCAATCTCCACAGTTGACTCATTGTCTTTCTTCGAGGCATACCTATGATTTGTGGTCTTAACTAACCTTCTTCTTACATTATCCCTTCAATGCATTCACCCAACTCCACCAATGCGGCAAAGTTAATACAGATATGATTATACATCTTTTTCAAAAAAGTCTCGAGGCATGGCTTGAAGCAATAATTTCGTAGCCTCTCTCTTAGACAAGGGTGGTTTCATTTGAGACACAGTGACCCTCCACCTTTGAGCATAGGCTATGAACATTTCGGTCCTTCTCTTCTCGATCCGAACTAACTCCTCTCGTGTGAGGGAAATTTCAATGTTGAACTTGTATTGCTGCAGGAATTCATTGGCAAGATCCTCCCAAGTATGAATCTTTTCCAAGTCCTACTCAATAAACCATGTCAGCATAGGACCAATTAGGCTATGTTGAAAGGAGTTAATCAAGAGTGGAGGATTGTCAAAATAATGGGGATAAGTACACTAATGGTGCCATAAGTTATGTACGGCGCTCACTTTGGTGCCAAAAGTTTCCGCCAGATCACTTAAGTGCCAAATCGGAGAAAAAACGATCACTTTGGTGCCACCGGCGAGAAATTCCGGCCAAAATGATTACGTGGCATTTTTATTTAAAAAAAATGTTGCTCGGCTTTTAAATGACGTCATTTTCCATCCTCTTCAAGAAACGACATCGTTTTGCTCTTATACGTGGACACCCTCGCAAAAATGACGCCGTTTAGCTCGTACATGGGTTGAAATTAGGGTTAGGGTTTCTTCCTCGCCGCTTGGCCCCCGTTGTTTGCCGCCAACGCTCGGCCACCGTTGTTCGTCGCCAATGCTCGGCCACCGTCGCTCGGCCACCATTATAGATGCTCGACCAGGTGAGCAAGGAGGGAATGAGATCGTTGCTCAAACAAAAAGTGGCAGAAAGAATAAGAGGCGAGGCGGAGGAGGAGGAGGAAGAAGAGGGGTTGAAGGTGCCGCAACCAGTGCGCCACCGCCGCCGCCACCGGTGCCGTTGTTAGTGCTGCTGCGGGTGCGCGATGGTGTTGCTGCTGGTGCCGTTCGCTGCTGGTGTCGCTCTTCAAGGAAGAAGACGATGTGCCTCCTCTCTCTCTCTCTCTCTCTCTCTCTCTCTCTCTCTCTCTCTTAATTTGGGGATTTAGGGTTTCGATATGGGGGAAAGAAGCCAAACGACGTCATTTTTGTGGTTTAGATGCTGATTGTGCTCTCCGGCAAGCCACGTCGGCCTAAAAAATTAATAAAAAAAATGCCACGTTAGATTTCCGGCCGATCAGATCAGCGTAGGCACCAAAGTGAGCGTTTTTCAATTTTTTTGGCACTTAAGTGATCCGACGAAAACTTTTGGCACCAAAGTGAGTGCCGTACACAACTTATGGCACCATTAGTGTACTTATCCCCAAAATAATGGGTCATCTTGCCTAGATAATACTTCGAATGGTTCTTCGGGCACCCAATGCCATCATACTTCCTTGTGAACTTTGACTCCTTGTAGAATTCGAGGACCTTCTTTTTAGCGAAGGGCAATAGTTTGTCAAACCCTTGAAGTTGGTAGCCTTGTAGCATGCAAAGGCGTTCCTCGATCTTTGCGAGGCGTCTTGAACCTTCTTCATCAAAGTATGGTGTTGGAGTCTCCATAGACAAAGCCTATAAATCAATGACCATTAAGGCGGTAGTAGGAACCTCTTCAGCAGGTCCTTTCCCATGGTTTCAGTCACTAGCACATTAGAAGACGCGGTAGAAGAATTTGTGGTGAGAACAGTAGGAGCTACAGGCGTTAGATTTTTAATTTGATTGGAGAGATCAGCTAATAGCACCATCATCTGCACCATTTGGTTCTCCATGTTAATGTCGTGAGGTGCGTGCATCTTCATTTTCAACCCTTGCTTGATGGCAAGTACATATAATAGACTGTTTCCTAGCTGTTTTTCACTTCCATCGATAGAAAATAGCTCAAATTAGTATATAAGTTAAAACAAATCAAGAAAATGCAAAACCTTTGCAATTTTATGTTTCTTGAGATGAAATAGTGATAAGAAGCATATATGATTCCAGTATCATATAGCACCCTCTCATTAAAATTTCTTCAAAAGAAATTATACAACTAAAAACGACAAAATATTTAATTTGGATGTCCCATTTCCAAAAAATTATATGAGCATGAAAATCTTCATGATTTTTTATTGATTACATCGAACAATTACAAAGGAAACAAAGCCTTGCATGCTTGAAGCTTACAAAGTGGGTCGATTTTACATGTAACATGAAAACGAATACGGGGAAATCTTGAGGGAAAGGAGGGAAATACAAAGGAAGTTCCTTTACGAGAAAAGAATATCAGATAAAAGTCTAAGGACTATGTGAGATCGTATGGAGACGCTTGTTATCATGGGCCAAGCGTTCTTCATCGATCAAGGCTTTATCTCCATGTTCCTCAATATGAGTTTGTCGAAAACCTTGAGGCTCATGAATATCAGTCAATTGAATCTCAAGCTCAGGTTCTACTTGACAGTAGATTTAATTGATGATAGCATGACGAGTCCTCATCTCTCCCTCCAAATCGGCTTCATCCATGGCAACCACATAATGCAAGGAGCAGAAGTACCAAATTCTGATAGCGGCTCTAATTGCGGCTTCAACATGGCCAATTTGGTTTTGCTCAATGACCTCATCATGATAATCAATACAATAAAACCAGCTTGAGGATTGGCGGGATTTTTTGAAGCGTGCGATATTGGCAAAACACCTTTAAAGGGTAATACGACATTAAACCCATCGACCACACGAGAGGAGTGGGTTGTCAACTCCACTAACAAGGTGCACCTTAGGATTCCCAAGCCATCGGACATGCCATCAAATTAAGCTAGGGGTGAGGTTTTCGAGGAAATAGAAATATATAGAGAAAGATCATGATTGAAAGAATTCATTTCTTTGGCAAAACCTAAGAATAGGATAATGATATTTCATGACATTGACAATCCTCATGTGTAAGGCGAAATCTTTCATCTACAAAAAGAGCCAAATTTGGAGAAGTCCTAATGGGGCTCTAAGAGTTCCTCGGCCATTTATCTTGAATCAATTAAGAGACACAAAAGTTTTGGCAATGATCATGTATGTAAAACAACTAAAGGCACACACTTAATTAACAATGTGAGTGACTAAAGGATCCATTATTTTTTGGGTATGCGGGAACACCATAGAGCCGGAGAATGTAAGAAGGAAAACGCGAGGAATTTGGTCTTCAAATTTAGGCTCTAGGCTAAGGAGATGTTGTTCAAGGAATGTATAAGGCATGAAATTCAAATTTCCTTTAAGAATTGCCCTAATTATGTTGGTAGAGATATTGAGAAATTGACTTAGGAGAGAGATTGGATCATGACTAATAGGAGGAGTAACAAAACCTAAGGAAGTTTTCCCTAACCCAATAGCTTTCCAAAACTCCTCAATTGTAAGGGTTAATTCATATCGATTAAACATAAATGTGGAGGTCATGGGGTTCCAAAAGTGAGCCAATGCCTTCACCATTGCGATACATAGTTAGACATTTAGCAAAGTTGAAAAGAAGCCTACGCGCTTTTTCACTCACCTATGTGTTTTTTCACGTAATCTTGATATATTGGGTCTAGATTCTCTCATATAACCTTGAGATTCCTCGGCATCGAGACAACGTCCAATTCGGGCTTACCCTTGTAAACCTAAACCTAAAGGGGCATTTGTGATTAAAACATATTGTCCTTGAAATATAAAGTGTGCAATTAAGGTACGGCAAGAAACAATATAACAACGATAAGAAAGGAATGATGTCTTACTCACCAAACATATGGCAATCACAAATCACATCTCACATGAAACTATGAGGCTTCAACACCTAAAGTGAGGGTACAAAAGGTGTAACATCCTCGATTTCGACCCTTATTTTGGTCCCAACTAGGAGGCTAAACTAAATAGGCCAATCTTCTTGAACAACAAGAGTCAAATGCATTAAATAAAGATAATGAGCGTGGAGGCTTATGAATTCCAAGTAATTAATGAAGGGGATGACTCATGGCCTAAGGGATGATGAAAAGTTATCTTGGAAGCCAAGTAGAGCACCACCTCTCCTCCATAGACTTGCCACCTAGGGTTTCATAGGTTTTGACTTTCTAGTTTTTCAAAATTTCTAGGCCTTTGCTGCTTTCCAATTCTATAGATCTTTTGGTGCTTTGAATTTGGAGAATCTTCCTTCACGAAATTTGTGCAAAACATCTTAATCTATAACATATTTAAATTTCAGATTTGTTTGAGGTGAAATGGTTGGGATGGAGACCATATCATTTACCAGTTAGAACCTGCCTAGTGTAGTAAAAGTAGTGACCTGGTCGCCTTCTTGATTTTTTATGAAATTTTCTGTTTTGAATTAGGAAATATTCCTTCATAAGTTTTAAGAACATCCATTTCCACAACATAACAATATTTCAAAGAGTTTTGGGAAGATTTGGATTTCGAAATGGGTCTTTCTTCATGACCGTCGAATCTACTAGACAGATGAATTTTTGGGTTGTGTTTTGCGATTTGCTGCACTTTCCACAAAATGAATTTAGCTAAAGTTCCTTCATGGAAAATGTTGTTTAAGGTCTTTTCTACAACATACTAAATTTTTATAATTTTTCGAGCCAGTTTGGTAATTTAATGACACTGATTTTGAAAGTTACTCGAAACTGTTCTTCAACTTAGAATGGGAGACCACACGCTTGAACTTGGAAGGGAAGGGGGTTTGCACACCCAACTTGAGGAGCAAGCCAATCAAGAGATCTCTTGGCTTGAAGATAGGAGTGGATTAAATGCTTTTAGACCTTAGTGTGTTAAAGAGAAGAAACTTGGAGAACAAGTTTTGTTTAGGCATGTAATAAATATCTTGGCCTAATGATTACACCAAATCTAAGCATTAATTGAAGGGAATAGGGTTTCTAGAATATCTCATTAAACACAAGGAATGAGTCACCCATATTAGGCCATAATTACACCTAAACTAAGTCTTGGAGAATAAGTTAGCCATTTCATCATTACAAAACTTAGGTTGTTTCGAAAAGGGAATAAGGTTCTAGAATATCTCATTAAATGCAAGGAATGAGTCACCCATCTTAGGTGGCCATCTTAGGATTGTGTAATGATGACCAAAGATTTGCCTTGGAGAACCAGTAGAGACAAAAACATGTGACCAAAATACAAAGCCAATGGTGACCAAATCTTAGGTAACTTTTGTAGGAAGGATTCTAGGAGAATAAAGGTGCCTTATGTCTCTAGAGCATTCTCATTTCTTATGTGACAAGGGTTTGGCTTGATGAGCAAGGAAATGTATGAAAAATATGCCTAAAATCCAAGTCTCGTGATGACCATATCTTGAGCATTAAATGGAAGAGGTGATTCACTATCTTAGGTGGTAAGCATAGATTTAGTAATCATTACACCAAGATTTTTCTTGGAGAGCAAGCCAAGCCAAATCATCATTATAGGATGACTCATGGGAATAGGTGGCCCAATAAGAAGAAGACACAAAAGCCCTTAAGCATTCCCTTAGAACCTTAGGGTGCCACACCGTCAAACTAGTCGTGCCACTTCAAGAAAACTCATTGGACCACCTTTTAGGGCCATTAAATGAAGCTTAGCCTACAAATAGGGAACCACCCCCTCCATTCTCTCCGACCTTTAGCCCACTTCTTCTCCTCATCCTTTCTTACATGTTCTCTCCCTCTCTTGGCCTTGCTTGCCCACCTCCTCACATGATGACCATTTATTGGTAAAACCATCTCTAGTTTATCAACATTTATCAAAGGTAAGTAGAATCTCTAACTCTTGGCTAAGGCGATAACCTATGTCCTCGAGTTTAATGGTGTGCTCACTCATGAAGCTATGTGTGTTGTAATGTTCTTTTGTATGGTTTGCTCATATTTGCATGCTTGAGTGTGTTCACACCCCAAGACGGGGTCAAGGTTTGCTTGACTTGGAATTGACATCAAGTTGTGATGGCATAAGTTGCGAGGCCTTAGGCCAATATTGAAGCATGCCGATTCCAACTCTTACTTGGTGTGGAGATCGGCCTCAGCATGCGTCTCAAGCCACGAATCAAGAATTGTGCCTGGCATAATATCTAATATGATGTTAAGAGCCATGGCATAGTCACTTGAATGAGCATGCCTTTGGGCTATGTATGAGTTGACTATGAAGAAAAGTAAGAACCGGCTTGTGTGATGCACTTTTATAATGCACTTAAAGAGGAAAAAGCACCTGTCACCACATAGCATTGGCAGTGATGCCTCAATCATTGAATGATATGCCCTAGTTGAGCCAAGATGCCTAGATTTTGGGCTCGGATGCCTCAGGTAAGCTAGCCCTGAGATGCCCTAGTTGTGTTAGGATGCTTGGGTTGAGCCTGAATGCCTTGCTGAGCTAGCGCCAGGATGCCTCGATTGAGCTAGGATGCCCAAGTTGAGCTAGGATGTCCAGCATGAAGCTAGATGCCTCGGTTGAGCCGAAAGGGCCTAGTTGAGCCAAGACGACGATAAAAGAATCATGTTATAAGTTCTGCTATATGCATAAGCATAATAAGTTGATGTGTTCATTGATATGCTGAAGGTAAGCATGCATTAAAGTATGCAGTAATGGATATCTACATGTAGTTGAGGTGTAGTAATAAGTTTTTCATTGATTTGCCATAAATATTGTACTGCGAGTGTTGTACCTGCCAGATTTTAATGACGAGATGTCCTCCTAGTAGAGAATTAGGGGTTTTACTTACTGAGTCCATGACTCAACCTGTTGTTTTTCAAAATTGTAGGTATAGAGGAGTTGTAATCTCGATAGAGGAGCTAAGATTTACCCTAGCCTTTTTTAGCATAGAGCATGTAACAGTTGTAAATATAACAGCCCATGACAAAAGGGCCTATAAACATAACTGATGTAGTTATGTATTTGCAAGTGGTTGTTCTCCCATCTTTTTATTATCGTATGAGTGTTGTTTGTACCACTTCTGCATGTACTTAATGAAAAGATAAAAAGAAACAGGATAGTGACGTGCTTAGGACGTCGTGAAAATAACCCTTGCCGTTTGAGACATTAGGATGGAGTTAAGGTAGTGACAAAAGGCTCAAGGTTTACCCACCGTTACTATTGTTGGTCAGTGATATTTTTGTCAATTAGGATAAGTGGGTTTGTGGAAGTAATGGATTACTGCGAGCATTCACTCGTGGATTCCACCCGTAAACCCTCCTAATGTCCTAAAAGGGGCGATCAGGGTTTTAGATCGCAGTTGTATGTGTAGCATCGAGCTAAATCTTATAAACATGCATTCAAACTTAAACATCTAGCACTTCAATATAAACCCTCATACATTTATACATCCTTACTCCACTTGCAAAACAAAGGGTTTACAAGCACACCTCCCTTTATAACTCCCACCTACAAGACCATTTAACACGAGGTTAGTGACTTACTTCATTTTCCACGCAACTTTGACACATAGGCAATCATGAGATTTGTTAGTTAAGAATAACAACCATTTTTTTTTACGGCTTCAAGTGCTCTTAATTTAGTAACTAGTCCTCAATGGAAACGCCAAGCCTGTCGCGACCTGATCTTACTGCCATCCCTTCACAAGGAAATGAAGGGGAAAGGTCGAGTTTAGAGATACTTGACCACAAATGTCCCCTTACTATTTTGAACCACAGGGATGTCATCACCTCACCCCTTCAAATGAGCCTCTTGTGAGTTCACTTAATCGTGATCGTGAGCTCTCTCAAGCTCGTATCCGCATGACAGAGGAAGGTGTCACGATCCTACCTCGACGTTGCAGTATGTGTCATGCCTCAATCCTTAAGCACGTGCCCATCCCTCATTGGTCGATAAATTTGTGACGTCTCAGGACGCGTCGCCAACCCATTCATTTTAGTGTGCATGCAGAAGCGAAACAAACCTCTGATAACAAACAGCATGGGATAGAAAAGCTGGAAACAAATGACCACCAAAACATGCTTTTATAAACACCTTGGTTTATATATAATAGTAGACTAAATTCAAAAGTCTGCTCCAACAGAAAAGCCTATAAGTCCTTTAGGCACTCCAATCCTCAACTGAAAACTCCAAGGTCTCCTAGGGATTTGGGTCCACCACTTGACCAACGGGAGGATTAGTTGTACCCTCGCCAAGAGCAACGTCTATTACCACAGTTAGGACATCAGAATCCTGAAGGGGACCCTCTCCGTGTCCATTGAGCCCGCGATGATACCACACCCTAAATTGAGGGGGTACCCTCTGAGGTAGACCCTCATCAACCCAAACGGTGGTCATCACGAGTTCATAGACCCAAACCCTATGGCCCCAGGAACAAGGAAATGAGTAACCAGCTCAGAAATCCTCTTGGGCTGCCCAAAACATTCTGGAGGAACCACCATCTAAAGACCTAAAATGGTTGAGCCTATGACGAGGTGAGACAATGTCTTAGCAAGTTCACCCCCCTAAACTTCGACTAGGAAGGAAATACGCCTAGAGGCAACTATACACACAAGTTAGAAACTTACCTTGCCTCAGTTCTCTCTTGCATGTCAGTATAGTTCATAATCTCAACTAATCAATTCAATCCAATCGATTAGATACAATCAATACCATCTATCAGTCAATCGATACGATTACTGATCACACAAACTGAAATAGATTATAGTTCTCACAAGCTAATATATATAGATGGTAGCTCGCACAAGCTGATATATAGATCGTTGCTCTCACAAGCTAATAAACAATCATTGCTCTCACAAGTTGATGATTCAACGCTCAAAGAAGCTGACGATTCAAAATTTTGGAATAAATGCCCTAAATCACAATTTCCACTCAATTTTCACAATTTAGCAATCAATTGCATAAACCAAGCACACCACCTGAAATCAACATGAAATTCCGATCACGGGCTATCCCGATCTAATTTTTGGAAAATTTTAAATAATTAAGTAAATACCAAAAATAATTCAATATATGCAATTAATTACCAAAAATACCAACTTAAGCCGGAAATGCCTAATTAAACACCTAAACGGGCTTGGAAAATTTATGAACCTATATAGATAAATAGTACGATCCATCTAGTCTCTAATTAGGCTATTCTAACCACTTAACATGCACAAACGAATAATTCAATCACTAATCCATTCTAACTAACTGCATAAATCATACTTAGTATAAATTAATCATACCTTAAGCGTCATTAACTCCTTAAGTAGAGTTTAGCAAGTAAACCCACCGGTTTAGCAATCTAGTGAGTCCATGACGTCGGCGACATAGAGGCAGGCAACAACTGAGCCTGCGGCTACACCAATGGAGGATTGAGCGGGCCTGAAAATGAGCCTTGAACTCCAAAACTCCTTGCCAGCTTCTCAATTCTGTCCTTGAGCCGAGCAAGCTGGAACGACGGCTGGTTGGTGCGAAAACAGTAATGCGGGTGGATAGGTGGCTGCAGCGGGCCAAGCGGAGGCAGACGGCAATTGGACGGCGATGGCGAGGCTCCAGCTGAGCTCCTACAATGACTAGGGAGGCTGCGGGATGGTGAGGAGGCATGGGTGTAGGCAGATGGCGCGTGTGGGGGACGCGTGGCGCGAGCGGCGATCCGATGGCTCGATGGGTGGTCGACAGGCTACGGGCTACCGATTCTCTTTGATTCTCTCAAGCTTTCTCAAGGCCACAGCCATGGATAAAGTGGCCCCAAGGTTGAAGAAGGAGCTGCTGAAGATGGAGGGTCCCATTTTGCCTCAAAAGTCCACATATCTATCCATTTCTCCCTTGGCAAGGCCCCACCATGCATGGCTGTCTTTCTCAGCCAAATTGCAGCCCTCAAAGCTTCCTCAACAAGCCTCTAAGTGGTCTAAATGTTGCACCCCAAGGGACCTACGAATTTTGGAATATTTTCCCCCAAAATTGAACTAATTCCCCTCCAATTAGATCCATTTTGATGTCCATAAATCCAACCAAGGTGTCATCATCCCATTCAACATTTTTCCTCATCAACTAAACCAACTTGAATCATAAAAATGCGACAAAAAATAGTCCTATGATTTTCTAGTCTAAAATACCCTTACTTTGAAATTTCGCTGAAAATTATGGTTTGCCGAAAAATCTTTGAAAGATGCGTCAACATACCTAAAATGAATTGTGACATGACAGAACTTTCAATTTATGAAATCCTGTTCACTTTCGCGGTTAGTTTCAATCTGGCATGATTTTAGTGTGATCTAACCTACCGGGTAGCTTTTAGGAATTTATAATGTAATTGACCCGTGGTCAATTATTTTCGAGCCACAATGTACATCTTTGACACATTGGTGACTCTCAATCGTTATAAAAATCTCGAGATTTCAAATACGAACACAGGGTATCAAACGATAGAAAAATCGGTCTAGTGCCGATCAACAAGAATTTTGCAATTAGGTGGAATCACCCGCATGCTAATCACATCCCTTTGTCAATTACTTATTTCTGATGTCTAATTGATTTTTAACTATGCCGTAATGACCCTTGCAGATTAGCACGGTCAAGCAATCAATTCTTGGTCAAATTCTCAAGTCTATTGCATTTAGATTTCTTAACGGCTTCACCTAATAGACTAGTTATCCCGTGAGTGATCAATTCAAGGAAAAGAACTATAGGTGCATCAAAGAAAAGTCCAATTTATCCAATCGAAAACAGAACCTAAAATTTAGGATGTCACAGTATGTCTCAATCGACGATGTTATGACCAAAAAGAATCTAGATGTAAATGTAAGTTTAAGGGTATTTTTTAACAACCATGATAGCCTTCTTGATATGTATGTCCACCAAAGATGGCATCACTTCATCTTTATCGACTTCACCATCTCAGGTATGCTAAATTACAATTATGAACATTTTCTTAAGGTTCATACCCCTCATGATGAATTCATTTATACGGTCTAGTTGTTTAAGACAACATAAAATGAGATAGGAGTTGCCACTAGCCTTGTCTTTGGGGGTCGGCTAGAAAATCCAATCGAAGGTTGGGAGTGTTCCCTCAATTCCTACACAACTAGATATCTAGATTCGGGGACTTGGGTTACACTAATATTTCTATTAGCGCCATTTCGATGCCTAATAGTATGTTGTGTGTTACCTAAGGTGTCCATGCATTTCTACTTTAATTTTTCAAGATCGTTTATCAAAAACTAGGCGATCATGTGTGGTTGGTCATTGACACGCTATTCTATTTCTAGAAATGTGAAAAAAAGAAGAAGTAATCAATTGAATTCAAATTACAAGACAATAAGTAAATAACCAAGTAAAGTAGTAAATCTATCATGCAATCCTAAGAAAGATAAAAAGAGAAATAGAACTAAGGGACAAGAAAGAGAAAAACTTGCAACTCGTCGGGCTTTGATATAGACAATAAGAAACCAACATATGTCAAGAATGAATGATACAGAATAATGGTTGGAATGGAGTTGACCACCACCATCTACGTGTCCTCTCCATCTTCGATATCCTAATCTGAAACCTAGTCTAGAAAATTGTAACTAGGTACATACAATGGAAAGAAACAAGCGTACACATCAAAACAACTAAAAGCACAACATCGTGCTAAAGTTGATGAATCAAAGAAAGTTCAATTCACTAGTCAGATTTGGGCCTTAGGGTTGGCCTTTGTAGTTCGTCTGTACGTGCCTCTAAGACACCTACCCAATTCATTTTATGACTTACAACTATTACTGACTAATTATGTTTTTGCATGGCCAATAACACTTATAAGCCTCATAACCAAGCGATCTATGTGATCTTATGGTTTTCCCTCAATATCATACATTGGTCCTGACATACATCTAGAAACAACATGCATTGCAAGAATTAAAAAAGCATGTAGGTGTTTTGAACCTTATTTCTCAACCAATCAAACAAGAAAGTGAGCCATCGACGGGTCACTTATTTATAAGGGCGTGCACCAATCATGAACATAGGCATTTCTAATGAAAGACTTGAATTTATGCATGAGGGTATATATGATGTTTCAAAAACATTTTTGAAATCATCCACAAAGTTTTTGAGACAAAGTGATGTCTTGGCTATGGAAGGTATTCAATTGCCAAGGCTATTCTGGGGCTCGCATAAATGCAATCATAAGTATCATAGACATTTTGAATACCGTCCAGACCATGACTTTTCACAATGTCAAATCAAGATTTCAAGAGATTTGAAAATATTTCGGACTAAGGAATATTTAGGCTATGGAACACATTCAATTACTAAGGCTAGCCCCGAACTCGCATAAATGCCTTCATAAGCATTGTAGACATTTTGAATATGGTCCAAACCATGAGTCTTCCTTAAGCCAAATCAAGCTTTGAAAAGAGCTTCTAAAAAAGATTGCTTTTGGAAACACCACATGTACCGGAGCATTTTGAAATATGATTTGGAAAATTGATCCATTGGAAGCCATTTGACAACAAATATCAAAGGATTTAAAGTGATTTTCATGAAGATGGCATAGTCTAAATTCATGCACAAACTACTAAGCAGTTTAGCTAAGCAATCACAACCAAGCTCATGTCTGAAAATTTTAGATCAAGCATAACAAATCAGCAAAATTGGGTGACCCATTGGCAATCTAGCTATGGCAAAATTTTCCAATATGCATAACATGATAACGAAAAACTTTTGTGAAGAAATTTTTCCTAAATGAGCTAAGCATGATTTTATAGAAATCAGACAACAAGTGACAATGCATCATTTACTAAGAAAGCAAGACATCATATCATTGCAACCAAGATTTGTCCTACCAAAAGAGCTCTAAAAATCATGAAATTTTCACATGACATAGTCAAGACAATGGATAACAAACCTCATTAAGGGACCAAGTCGAGTCCCTATAGAAAGAAATGATCTAAAAATGGTAAGGGTCTATCTAAATAGGAGTGGAAACAAGGGTCCAAATTTAACTCTAGGTCCAGATTCTAGTCAAGTTTAAGAAAAATATAAAAGGGACCTAATGACAAGCAAATGATATGAAATCAACCACATTCAAAATCTCTAGGTGTGCTTTACAATTTTCTAGAAGGGCTTGGGTCCAAATTTGTGGCGTTGGAAATTTTGTAACGGTCCTTAGATATATGACGATCCACGACTAAGTGACGAGAGTGTTGTCGGATTATGACATTGGCTCGTATCATCGTTGGATCGATGAGTCACATATGGAAATAGTTTGATCATCAAATAAACTATAGATTTATCAAAGTCTCCTCAAGGTCATTAGTGAGACCCATCTCAGTCATGTCTAGCCAACCAAGGAAAGGAAGTACCAATGTCACGGATTGACAAAGTGTTATCTAATTTTGTCATCGACACCAAAGATTGAATTTTGTTATACCATCATCATCATCATTGGCACTACCTTGAACCCCGCCAATTTGTGTATATTTTTCTTTTGGAGATACAACGCGGCTTTATCAGTTAAGTGTCTATGGAACAAGAAAAGAATTTGAGTCATGAAAGAGTACATTTAATAAATTGTTAAACCATGAAACCATAGGACCGAAAATGCCCTAGGAATGTAAAAAATTAAGGATCAAATTGTGAGAAATTGGACCACTAATCGCTGGCCCAAAACAGCCCAAAACAGCCCCATATTAGTCGACACTTAAGTCAACTAATGGAGGAGGGATTGACCAAGAGGCCTCCACCGTTCGACACCTCATACCATGCAGGAGGACAGGTGGCCATCGAAGCTTCTTGGGAAGGCCACGTCTTCAACAGCTGGCCATTTCCCTTGTAGCCTCTGAAATTCCTAATGCAAATATCATCATTAGTCAAATTACTTTTGAGGGAATTATTAGCTCGGTTGTTATGGTGAAGAAAGACAGTGAACATAATAGAATTTTGAGCAGAGAGAGAGAGAGAGAGAGAGAGAGAGAGAGACCGAACGAGCGAGTGAGCAAGTGAGAGAGAGAGAGATGCGAGCAGTGAGTGAGTGCACGGTGTGAGGAAGAAGAGACCGCCCGTACCCGTGCTCGAGCTGCCACCGTCGTTGCTGCCGGTCTTCGTCGCTGTTGAGCCAAGCCCAAGCTTTTGATTTTGCTTGCTGTCAAGCTAAGAAATTAGAGGCAAGTAGAAGTTCATCAATCTATATGATGTAGTGTTGTTGCTGTCTAGTGTAGTGCAATAGACTTGAAGAAGGGTTGAGATGAAAACTGAATGACAATCTATAGAGGATTGAATGTGAAGTTGCTGTGCTATTTTGGATTGAACTTGATGAGTACTAGATTGAGTTAGACATCTAGATATAGTCATATGAATGTAAAAACATGAAGATAGAAGTGTACCTATTGAAAACAGTAAGCTGCTTCATAGAGAATGGCTTGACCTTCGATGACTATGTGAATTTTCTGTAATTTTCTAGATAGAATTAGACTTTGAACCATTAATGAAAGTTGTAGGATACATCCTTTTAAATAACATATCAAAATTGGAGAATAAATGGACAAGTTCTGGTCGATGAAACGATTTTCTTTGTAAATGTTAAATCTGGAAGCTATTACAGAGTGTTAGTAAGGAATATCGAAATTACGGCTCTTGATATACAATGAATATGACTTAGTGTTCTTCATGAAACATTTTCCTTTATGTCTTGTTTATAACATATCTAAATTTCAGAATTTTCTAAGTTCATTTAGGGGTTATTCTGAAATTTTCATTAAAACTGCACATTTTGGTTTTTAAGCTGTTTTACTCCGACTTTGCTCAACTGATTTCAAAAGTGAATGCGTCTTGAGTGGTTATGTGACATGATGATACTAGCATTGGCATATCATGCAATATTGAGATGTGATGAGACTCAAGAGACATTTTGTCTTTGCATTGAAAAGTGTTTTTCTGAAATTAAGATGTAAATTGTTGCTATTGGACCCTCGGGTCAACAATGCCCCGGGAGTCGGGATGTCCAAAGGTTCAAATGAGTCGATGCCCTTTGGATGCCTGGTTGTATTTTGAATACATGCCCAAAGGGTCCCCGAGAGTTTCGGGATGCCCGGTGGTATATCAGTACGTAATTCCAGGGGATGCCCGATGGTATGTCGGTACATAATTTCGGAAGGCGGGGGTAACCATTTTCATGGCAAGCCTCAGCGATTCCTCGTGATGCTAGGTGGGATGCGAGATGCCCAAATGTGTGTGCCAGATGCCTGGAGGGCTTCACGATGCTAGGATTGGGTGCGAATGCCCAGAAGGATGCAAATATTGTGTGACATCCTGATTTTCAGATTCTAATTTCAATCGAATAAGTCGGGCTTTTCATCAACATGACTGTAGTGTTTTTCTCTTAGATGGCTACTTAGGAGATAACTGACCTATCTAGAGAAGCCATTAAAGGATTTCGAATGCAACAGACTTGAGAGTTTGATCGGGAATCAACTGCTCGACCGTGCTAGTCTGCAAAGGTTATTGCAGTACAATTAAAAATCAATCAGAGACCGGAAATAAGTTGTTTCGACTGAGATGGTGATCAAAGTGTGGGTGATTCCACATGATTGCAAAATTCTTGTTAAACGGCATTGAACTGATTTTCTATCGTTTTGGGTATCTTGTGTCCGTAGTTGAAACCTCGAGATTTTTACGACCACTAAGAGTCATCGATGTGTCGGATGGGTTAATTGTGGTTTGAAGAAAATCAACCACGGATTAATTGCACAAAAAAATTCCTAAAAGCTACCCAGTAGGTAAAGTCACACAAAAAGCGTGTTTGATTGAAGATAACCGCGAATTTGAATTCGATTTTAGAAATTAGAAATTCAATCGTATCATAAGTCATTCTGGGAATGTCGACTCACCTTTTGATGAAATTCTGGTGAGTTCGAGATTTTTACGGAAAATCGGGTTGAATGATATGAAAAATGAATGGAAATTCAAATTAGCCAATTTAAAGAGACTTTTGACATCTAGTATAAATGAATCGGTGAATGGAAGTCATTTGGGCTTTTTCCGATTTCAAATTGGACCTCAACCGAATTTTATTTGTTCAGAAAATCGAATATCGAGAAAAATCAAATGGAAGTCGGTTTTGAAGAAAATTCGTGGGATTAAAGGACCGTCTTCAATTGAATTTCAAATGTTCAAGTTGGTGAAGAAATTGGTCCTGAAATGACCAATTGACGATGTTGTTTAAAGCCCATGCAATAATATTTAATTCTTTTTCCACCCTTTGATCTTGGACTCTTCTCTTCACCCCCTCTCTATTTCTTTTTCTTTTTTGGCGTGTGCCCCTCGGGCCGACGTTGCCCCCATCTCACCCGCACATTCATTCTCTCTATCTCGGTTCATGCCCCACCGACGTCCCTCTGCAGAATTCAACGTTGCCCTTTTCTGTTTGACCAAGCTTACTCTTATCCAATAAACAAATATCTCTCTCTCTCGCTTTCTCTTTTCTTTTGGCACATTTCCCTCACAAGGCCGACAGCCTCCCCCTGCCCCCTTATCTTTTTATTATTTTTGTTCCCTTCTTCGGTCTTCCGCTAGAAGAAGCCAGCGACGTCGAGGAAGCCGCACTTTCCTTCATCGCCGCTTGCTTCTCCACTTGAATTTTCTGCTCCACCGCCCTCTGTCCAAGGTTGACCGAGACAACTCCACTGAGATTTCTTGCTCCACTCCCTGTGTCCTTCTCTTGCTTGAACAATAACCGAAGCTGCCCATCTTCAACCGACCAAGCTGCCACGTCCACGTCTTTCTTGAGCTTGGTCAGCCATCATTAGAGTCGATCAAAGCTGCCCCGTGTTTCCATCTCACGCTGCCGGGTCGCGCTTCCCTTGCCCACCTTCGTCCATCTTCGACCGCCCGCCAGCAAAGCCACGAATCCAGCAAATCTTGAAAACCCAGCTAGCTGCTCCCTTCGTCCACGTTGCCTCTCTCCTTCGCTCATGAATTTCCTTGCCAAAGCAAGCTGTCAACGAGCCCGTTTCTCCATCAAGCCCAGCCCAGAAGCAGTCCACGAATTTGCAGCTCCTTCTTGGGTTCTTGTTCGGTCCAGCTTCTCCAATGCAAGCCCAACATCTTCGGCCCATCGCCAGTCGCAAGTCCAACCCGTTCTCTGCAGCAGTCAGCCCACAACTTCAGTCCATTGGGCCCTTTATGTTTCTCTTGCCAGGCCCAAGCTGCAGCCCAAGCGAAATTCAGCCTGTGGAATCCAGCAATTTTGGCCCAACAACTGGGCCTGTTTTTAGCCCGTTGAGTTCAGCGAAGCCCAGCGAAATTATGAAGCCCAAGCCCGCAAAGAAGGCCCTTTAGCTGCCAAGTCCAAGCCCAATAATTTTCTGTGGGCTTGCAAAGCTTTTGGGCCCGGCCCAAGTGTCCGTCCGCCGAAAGTTCGGGTTTGCGCTGTCACAACCAATTTTCGGGTGCACCACCTAAGGATTAGCTAATGGATTGTTAAGGCTAGACTTAACTTACTCTACGGCCTCTACCATACCAACTCGCGACTTAAGTTCAGATTTCTTAACATGCAAATGGATTTTATTTAGGAGTCGCCACTAATTAGTTTATGAAAGGTTGATTAGACACCTAAGTAAAATAATTGGAGGATTATTTTACTCCTCTAAACCAAAGACTTTAGATACGGGGACTTAGTTACACTAGATTTCTCTAATGCCCTTTTGGTACCATTCTTTTATTTTCAAAAATGCTTTTGCAAGCAGCTTAAATTGATTTTAAATCTATTTTCCTAATATGTGGGGTGATCATGCGGATGCACAAATCACCAATAAGTAAAGCAATAAATAAACTGTAGGACTTACCTCATAGTAACGAAAGCATCTGCATTGTTAGATCATAATTCACATCAATAGTCCTAGATATGATTTCTAATTAACATGCAATTTCCTTTTTTGTTTTCATTTTTTTAATGAGAATCTAATCTATAGGCAATGACATGTTACTAATCTAGCATGAAATGACATGACATGGCAATATGACCTAAACTATATGACATGAAATGCAATCTATCCCAGAGAATTAACTAATTTATTCTAACAATTTTTGTATTTTCCATGAAATTCGAAATTAAGAAAAATGAAAAATTATCTATCTAGATTAAGATTCTATCTAGCTTATATTAAGGATTAGGTCAGACTAAATTCTAATTTAAATTAAGATATTATCTTAACATAGCAATCTCTAACCTAAGATGCAATCTATCTAAAAAATCAATCTAAACTTAAATGAAACATGCGATTTTATCCTAATATGCCATGACGTACAAAGAATGCCCTAATTCTACATGACATATGCATGATGATTTTTTGTATTTTTTTTTATAAAATTCGAAATTAAGAATGACACATTATTAAACGTGCAATTTAAATTAAAGAAAATCTAACATCCTAAATTTATGTTTTTGGTTTTTTTATTTAAGAAATTCGAAATAAATAAATTTCCTATTCTAGACATGCAGAATAGCCCTAAAACAAGTAATATCCTAACATGCATCTAATCTAACTCATATATTTTTTTATTTTTCTTTTACGGGAGCAAACAAATAAAGGCATTAAGAACAACATAGCAACAAATCCAACAAAATATCATCCATTTCCATTTTGGAAATAAATTGACGAATCGTATCTCACGCATGAGACCGGATTGACCAATTTCAAATAAAATCGCGAATTGTATCTCGAGTGTGAGATTAGATTGGCGATTTTTGCGTGCAATTGCGAGTCGTATTTCGAGGGTGAAATCGGACTGTCAATCATGTGCACGTTGCGAGAATAGAAAGATTTCCTAATTTATGAGGCTACTTGAGTTACGAATATCATGGCATATCAGGAATTTCCATCATGTGCACCAATGAATATATCAAATAAGGAAACGAGATTTTCAGAAATTAAAATAGACAAATTTTTTTACCTAATCCGAATATTGACTTCCAAATTTGGACTTTGCGCAATCGGATTGGGATCGCAATCGGGAATGACGGTGGGTGATCGGCTGACAGCAGCGGCTACTCGTGTTGGTGTGGACTTCTCAGCGGTACGACAATGAATGGCGACAACGATTCACGAAAAGGTCGTCACGGCATCGAGTGAGTTCGGTGGGTGTTGCTTCGTTTCTCTCCCCAACGTGGGATCTGGATTGTGGTGACGGACGTGTTCTTGATTTGCAGATGCCATGCAACTGAAATCTCCAATTTCCACTTTCCTTATATTGTCTCTTTCTTTGGAATTCTCTGCCCTATATCATGTGGCCATGAAATTCAATTGATGCTCCTTATTTTGGCCGACAGCTTGTGATGATGGAACTAAATTTGCCTATTGGACTCACGTGATGGCTCGATGGTTCCTCGGTCAATAAGGATTCCCGACCAATGGATCAACGTCGTAGTGATCGACCAAGGAAAGGCTGTGGTGGTGGCCCTGGTAGTGTGCCCAGAGTGACGGTCGGTTAGGTGAGCTTCTCGGAGCAGCAAGAAATCACGGGGGACCTGGAAAAACAGAGAAAAAAGTTTTATCGTCGCCTACGGGATGGCAACGATTGACGTTGGGCAGCAAGGCGTCACGGCTCGCGTTGGCTTCGAACAGCGGTTGGAATCTCTGGTGACTTGGACAAGACACCAGGGCTGCAGAAAACTCGCTGGATCTCTTAGTATGAGGGTCAGGAATGCTTGATTGCAAAAGGTTGACCAAAAGACCACATGGGTCTACCGATGTAATCGTTGAACCCTTGGACTACTTGATAATTGTGAAGTTTGCTAGATCACCAAAGTGGAAGAAAGCCGTTAACTCAAATCGGCAAGTGCAAGCTTTTCACAGGTCACGCCAATGTGGCTATCCGGGGGGTATGCGATGGAAGGAACTGCCGCAAGCTGTTCTCGTCGAAAGAAATAGCAAAAGGAACGGTGTCATGGACGATGAGGGCGTGACTGTGACGGCAACATCGTGGGGGGGTCTCACGAAAAACCTGGCCTAGAGCGCACTCGCTCTCTCTCTCTCTCTCTCTCTCTCGTATGATTGTGTCTCTCAATCAATGGTGGTCGTGTATTCAATGTGTGTTTGGTCCTTGAACCCTATATGTTTTTACCTATTTATAGGTCGCGAATTAGGGTTTTTAGTTTTTTCCAAATTCATATCCGTGAAGATTTCTTTTCCGCATGTAATATTATTTTTTATTTTCCACATCTCTTGAATATTCTCTACTAATTTTATCGCCTAAAAATAAGATTGCAACCCGATTTTCTTAAATTCCAAAAATCCACCTTAACATTATTTCAAATCTCAATTTAGTTAATTTTTGTCACTAAAAGAAAATGGGCTCGGGCCAATTTACTTGCTTCGTGGGCTTAGTCCGGCCTACCAAATTAAAGCTCAGAACCACTAGTTCGAACCCATCTGCCACTGGTCCAATAAATACAAAAAATGCAAATGCACCTAAATCTATATGTTAAGCAATTAATTAATTAACTAATATTTTTTTAGGGGTTAAAATTAATCGCTAATTTTTTATTGAATAAACGGGTCGCCAAAATTTAGGTATCAACAGCTGCCCCTCTTTGAAGGTGAGCTCAAAGAGGTTGCCTTTAAAGACAAATTGAGACCTAAATTTTGACTATGCATATGCATTTAATTAATTTTTTTTGTTGGAAAATGTATTCCATTTTTATATAATGCATGGAATTGCTAATGCGAATGCATGATGCAAAAGGAAAGAACGTACCTACAATCACTTACCAATCAATGCGGTAGAACATCTTGAGGTACATGATAAATCCCCATTTGCTCCACAAGTACCCAACTCTCACTCAAGTTCCTTGAAGAGTGTAACAGGTTATAGATTGAAACATTGAGATTGAGAAGAACATTCACATCCAGAGTAAAATGTTCAACGAAAAGAATTGAGACATCCAGATTTAGACTGAGATGTCAAAACTTGAAATACCTAGATCCAAACTAAGGTATGACAAGAAAGCTTAAAAAACATTCACATCCAAAGTGAAATGTTTAACGGAAAGAATTAAGACATCCAGATCCAGACTGAGATGTCAAGATTTTTGAACCTGAAATACCTAGATCCAGACTAAGGTATAACGAGAAAGATTGAAAAACATTCACAGCTAGAGTGAAAATATTTGAGTGAAAATAATGAAGACATCTGGACTCAGATTGAGATGTCATGATTTTTGAAATTCGAAACACCTAGATCCAAACTAAGGTATAACAAAAAAGATCGAAGAGCATTCACATCTAAAGTGAAATGTTTAACAAAAAGAATTAAGACATCCAGGTTTAGACTGAGATGTCAAGGGAACCTACCTAGAATATCTCACCTTGAAGGAGGGTAGAGTGATTCAAGATAGTTTGTGTTATATGTCCAAGACTCGTACCATTCTATGGTCGCCCAGAATAGTAGCATGGCTTTGCAAAGAGAATGCTTTCCTAGGACCCATACCATTCTACGGTCGCCCAGTATGATAGTGTTTGGTTTATGTCTAGGACCCATACTATTCTACGGTCACCTTGACGAAAAAGTTGATTTTTCAGGACTCGTATCATTCTACGGTCGCCTGAATGGGGAAATAGGTGTTGTCTAGGACTCGTACCATTCTACGGTCGCCCGAATAGGGAAATAGCTATTGTCTAGGACCCATATCATTCTACCGTTGCCTAAATTAGACTGAATCTAGAGAAAAATCTTTTGGGGACAACCCCATTGAGTGTTGGTGTAAAGGACTCTAGGCTATGAAAGCACGCCAGGTCGATAAAAGAAAACCGGGCTATGGAAGCACGCCGGCTCGATAAAAGGGAACTTGGGCTACGAAAGCATGCTAGGTCAATATAAATGGACAGCTTGACCGAGTCAAGTGTTGATGCCCTTGAGACGGATTACCTACACAATGACAAGTATATGAGCAGAGATATACTTACCTGATGATATCTCAAATTCTTAGGGATATGTCTTTTGGAATTTAGATATCTGTGGAGATCTCTCACCTCCTGGTAGAAATAAATTTTGGAACATCAAGGATGCACCTTGAATGTTCGTGAAGGCTTCGTGAAGGATTCTGAAAGGAACCTGAATGTCAGGAGCTCTTGGGTCCTGTCAGACATGATTAAAGCAAAAGTGCATTCACCAAATAAATAAGCAATTAAGGTTATTATGGAATGCACACTTCAAAATCTACCGAAGTTTTTATCAATTCAATAAAGATTCATGCATAATGACTTTTGCATCACCCAAATTTCCATTAGAGAGATTTATTGTTCAAGACAATTTGCACTCGTCACATGGATTTCCTAAGAATACTAAATGAGAGACTTTCAGTTAGAAAGGACTTTCACTCACTCTCATTTAGAGGCTATTTTATGAGAATCACTCCATCTCATTGTCATCATACCAACAAGGGTCCGAGTATTCTCGCAAGTGGTACGACCTTACCAATCTGAGAGGTCATTAATAGGGACCGTAATGTGGGCTCGGTCAACGGCTTAACAAATGGACTCTTTGAGTCAATGCTATTGAAAGAACAACTCTATAATCATCTCCGGGTTTACAAGTCAAGGACCTTGCAAAATGAGAAAGGAATAATCTTGCTCGCACTTCTTTGAGCGATGACGTAATCTAAAGAGACTTTGTAAAGGACGTAACGTAGGCTGGGTTCATGGGTTGAGAAATGAAATGATCATTAGGCTCAAAATGTGTGTGAATGGTGAGAGTTGGTGATCATCTTGGCATTGTCACCAGTTTTCTTTTTCATCATCGGGGATTGTCTTCATGAAATGCCCCATTAATTGTAAAAACTCAACTTTTGAGTTCTTTGAGCATTGCTCAATCGGGATTCAATTCTTGCAATCGACAGTGACCTTATCTTGAGTCTTTTTTCCATCTAGGAACATTGGCCTTACTTTTACCAAGCACACTGCTTTCTCATGCCCCTAGTTCTTATTCATTTTTTTTGCACTTTTTTTTCATGGGCATTGGCCTTGCTTTTACCAGGAACATTGCCTTTTTATGCCCCTTAATTCTATTTTGATTTCTATGCATGCGTCAAACAATGACACTCGAACTTTCAAGGGTCTTCATCTGCCTTTTGCCTTGCCCCAATGTGGGGGATGATCACTGACTGGGTTTAAATAAATGAAATTGCAGGCTCAAATGGGCTATGCAAATGATATAAGTGTATAGGATAATGAAAGAAATGCTCTCCGTTATCCTAAGGCACTTAAATTGCCACACGAATTCAATGTAATAGCATGGCTAGAAGATTGATGCAAGTGAGAGCAAGAAAATTTCAATCCATTTTCTTCACCTTATGGTGTTGTCTTACCCTCTAATTTGCCCCAATGTGGGGTGGTTCTTGACAGGGGTAATTTGAAAAGAATTTTTATAAGTGTATGAGGCTCAAAGGGGTTAAGTAATGGATCACCTGAAGTGTTTAGGATAGAGAAATGAATTGTCCCTCATCATTTCGGTTATCGTACCTTTTGCGAGAGAACTCTTTACCTTGCGGATATGGAACTTCCTACACTCATCTCACAAGTGTATCAAGTGTATAAGTAAGGGACTGTGTATAGGATAGGGCTTGCCTTTCATTATTCTGATACGTCTCATTCAGCATTCTTAAGCATGGAAGTCACTCCATTAAGTTGATTATCTTGACAAATCTCCACATGAAATTGGTGAGCTAAATCAATGTGAAATTTCTCTTTTCAAAAGAGTCCAACAACTTTCAGCATGAAAAGCGTTTGTGACTTCAAAACAAACAATTTATTGCATTCAAAACATGGTTTTAAGCATTCATTCAGGGAATTGCTCCATAGAGGGATTGTCTCAGCAATGGATGTCCATGGATTGTCTTTATCAATCAAAAGTGAAAATCCACTTTTGCCCCTGCACAATTGAATCAGATAACCATTAAGAACAAGTATCTATTGCCTAGAATTGATGACCTATTTGACCAACTGCAAGGAAGTTTGGTCTTTTTCTAAAATTGACTTGAGGTCAAGGTATCATCAACTAAGAATTAAAAAGGACGATGTTCCTAAGACTGCATTTCAGACTCACTATGGACATTATGAGTTCCTAGTTATGTCATTTGGATTGATGAATGCCCTAGCTGCATTCATGGACCTAATGAATAGGGTATTCAAGCTCTATTTACATCAATTTGTAATTGCATTCATTGATGATATTCTAATATACTCCAAAGGACCAGAAGAACAGGAGCAACATTTGAGTGTAGTGTTGCAAACCCTTAGAGACCATAAATTGTATGCCAAATATAGTAAGAGTGAATTTTGGCTGGGCCGTATAGTATTTTTAGGACACATGGTGTCAGGAGACGGAATTTTGGTAGACCTAGCGAAGGTCGAGATGGTAGTGAATTAGCCGAGACTGACAACGCCAACGGAGATACAAAGTTTCTTAGGATTAACAGGTTATTACAGAAGATTTATAGAAAGATTTTCACAATTTGCAGGTCCGGTGATGAAATTGACTCAAAAGAATGTAAAATTAGAACGGAATGGAGAATGTGAAGGGAGTTTCCAGGAACTCAAAAGGAGAACAACCACAGCTCCCATTTGAACTATTCCATCTAGATCTAGTGGATTCATGGTATATAGTGATGCATCTCACAAAGGATTGGGATGTGTTCTGATGCAGCACAGAAAGGTTATAGAAGCAACTAAAGCCTTATGAGTTGAACTACTCAACTCATGACTTAGAATTGGCAGCCATAATTTTTGCATTGAAAATATGGAGACATTATCTGTATGGAGAGAAATTTGAAATCTATACAGACCAAAAGAGTGTAAAGTATCTATTTTCGCAAAAGGAACTAAATATGAGGCAGAGAAGATGGATGGAGCTATTAAAGGATTATGACTGTGAAATATTGTACCACCCAAGAAAGGCAAATAAGGTAACAGATACTCATAGTCATAAGTTGGCCATAGATATGGCAAGTGTAAGAGTAACAGAATGGAATCCATTGAAAACGATAGCAAATTTGTAGTTTAAATTGGAGATAGACCATCTTGCAGATGTACTAACCACATTAAGGATTGAACCGGAAATTATTCAGAGAATTAGAACCCTACAACGGTCTGACCTGGAGATTGTGAAAATACGGAATGAGATATCTTTAGGGAAAAGACCAAAATTGGAATGAGATATCTTTAGGGAAAAGACTAGAATTTCCAAGTTTTTGAAAATGGAATAGTGAGATGTTAGGGATGACTATGTGTTCGATAATGAAGAAATAAGAAGGGAAATTTTGTCGAAAGCCCATAGAAGTAACTATAGTATCCACCCTGGAAATACAAAGATGTATCGGAATTTACATCAACAGTATTGGTGGAATGGCATGAAGACGAATGTTGCTAAACACGTTTCTCAGTGTTTAACATGCCAACAGGTGAAAGCAAAACATCGTAGACCCACAGGTTTGTTGTGTCACGCCCCGATCCTCAGGCACGCACCCATCCTTCTTATTGGTCGATTTTAAAGTGCGATATTCCAGGACTAAATATTGCCGACCCCTTCATTTTATTACGTAGGCGGAAGTAGTTATAGATCCCCAGACAATAAAACAATGGGATAGAAAAGCAGGTCATATTTTTCATATTGAAATTCACAACCACACTTTCCTTAACAGCACAACTCATAGTATATTTAAAATACTATTCACAGCATACTTGTCCCACACCTACCTATACTAAGACAGGGATCACAAAAGGGATGGGATCTCAATCCACATCCGGGTTATACTTAAGATCTCTCTCTGGATCATCTTCTTCTTTAAAAGTCTTTCTCCTCTTCAGGTTCCTCTTCCTCAGCTTCTCCTCAAGGTCCTGAAATGGTTATTCAATAACCAATAAGACCACATCTCAGCAAGTTCTACCCCCTAAGACTTGATTAGTAAACCAATACACCTTAGGCTGCCTAAGCACATCACGAGTTAGAGGACTTACCTTGGCCTCAGATCCTTCTTGCAAGTTAGTATATATATCAAATATACATCATCACATCACCTCACCCAATCAGATCGAATCATCAATCAATCGACTTAGTCGATTACATGTCATCCAAATTATCTCTTGATCGACCCATTCCATACTTTCTATAAGTCTGATCAACATCCAAGACTACTCACCCTAGGTGATATATAGCTAGTATGTTATCTTATCTCCAGACGACATATAGAGTCATCGAGCTATCAAATCATACCGTATTGTCTCAAAATGATCTGTAGGATTATCGAGCCGGTATATCATACCATACTGTCTCAAGATAATCTGTAGAGTCACCGAACCGGTAGATCATACCGTCCTATCTCAAGATGACATATTAAGTCACCGAGCCGGTATACACGCAATTTATCATACCGTACTGTATCCAGATGCTCCGTAGAGTCGCCGAGCCGGTAGATCATACCGTTCTGTCTCAAGATGCTCCGTGGAGTCATCGAGCTGGTATACACACAATTTATCCTACCGTACTGTCTACAGATGCTCCGCAGAGTCATCGAGCCGGTATACATGTCATTCCAAGCAAACAATCAAATCACCAATTTTATCCTTTCCGATAAAATGTCGTGTGTGGGGGTACACGATCGGCTCTAACCAAAATATAATAATTTGCTTTTTTATAAAATCCCACCATTTTCTGTAGTCCACTAAAACATCTTTGGTATCATTAACTGATGCCTGGTTAATTTTCAATTAATTTTTCAAGATTATTTAAATTAGGAAATAAATCCTAAATTCACAAATAAATCATTTCCGCACAAAATAAAGCTCAATTAAATAAACGGACTGCGCCACGACAATTAGCATAAAATTCCGATCACCGGCCATCCCGGTTGTATTTCGAAAAAATAAATAATTAAATAATTAATTTCAAAAATTAAATAAATAATTATAAAAATCCAATTTAGGCTCGTAATGCGAATTGGATGCCGAGACGACCCAGAAAATTACCAAGACTCGTTCCATAAATAACATGGCATGTCTACTTGCTAATGTCTATTTCTAACCACCTAACATGCATCACTAAGTCTCTAATTTAATTGATCTAAACTAATCTAACCACCTAATTGCATTTAATTAAATCTAACCAACCTTAAGTATAATTAGCAAACTAAGAAAGCTTTAGTGAATAAAACTCACTTGAGCAAAGCGAAGATCGGAACACCGCGACGGCGACGCGACGGCGGCCGAAATCCGAACTTTCGGCGGCGTCAACGAACACTCAGGCCGGGCCCAAAGATCTTGCCTCACGGGCTTGGGCTTCAAAAGAACTTGCTGGACTTCACTAGACCGGGCTTGAATCAAGATGAACATGGGCTTCAAATGGATGAAGCTTGCTTTGTGAAAGGGCTTGAACGAGAAAAGAATTTTCGGGCCGAAGACTCGGCTGAAATCATGGGCTTCCAATGGGCTTGTGGCTAAACTCACGAAGGAGCTGGGCAGAGTCTCACATGGGCCGCAGACTGACTAGACTCACAGGCCTGCTTCGTGGACTGGAGTTGCCGTGGCTTCAATTGCAGGGCCGATCCACGAGCTAGCGAAGAAAGAGACGAAGATGCTGAAGCTGCAGGCGTTAGATTTGCGGCATCGAGTTGCGGACGACGCCGATTTTGCTCGAGCTGTTTGGGGACGTCTCGTAGAAGCGAGAAGTGGGTTGGCGTGCGTTGTTACGGAAGATGGGAGCACGTGGACAAATGGCCGAAGCTGCTGGAGTTGGCCAAGGTTTTGTGGATGCTGCTCAGTCAAACATCAAAGCCAGCGAGAGTGTTTTGACCGAGGGAGACCAACGTTAGTGGAGATGGGTGTGTGGAATGGCGTTGAAGAAGGTGGGACGTTGGATGATGGAGCGAACGAGGCTGGCTTCACTCGGTGGTCAACAAGGTGGAGAGAACCTGCTCTTGTTGACCATGGAGTTGCAGGCCGTGGATGCGTGGAGAGGACGCCTGGCTTCTCTGGATGTCGTGGCTATGCGGACGTAGAGCGTGGAAGATGGAGCAGCTTCGCGGAATGCGGACTGAGAGCGAGTGACAAGCGAGGCGGGCGTGAGGTTTCGATTGCTGAAGACTGACCAAAGAAGCTGGATTTCTTGTTTTCCATAGGTGTTGGCGTCGTACAAAGTGGGGAGGGAGAGAGATAGCTATCCGGTTGTGGGGGTGTGAGGGAAATGAGATGGAGATAAGTGAGAGTTGGGCTCCACCAATGCCAATTTTTCCACAAGAAATATCTCCAAGGTTCATTCTAGGCCAAGCATTAACCCTTGGCCTTCATTAGGCCACACCAACACCTCTCACAACTCTCCAAATGGTCCAATTTTGCTAGGCTAAAGGGGGTTACGAAATTGAGAGAGATGGCCTCAATTGGTTCCAAATCCCTCTTGATTTCATCTCAATTGATTCTCACAAATTCAATTGATCACTCATTGATCGTCTCTGCATTTTTCCTCACTCAAGAATCCACTAAAAATCCAAATTGATACCAATGTTGCACACCTCCATCTTAAGATTCGATTTTAACTAAGTTCGAACTAAATTTCAATTCCAATCTCTCTAAATTGAGGTCCAATTTCTCTGAAGGAAAATCCCATACAATCTTCTACAAGTCCCTGACACTCAAAGGTTTGGCCTGGAAATCCAAATTTCCTTTAATTTGGCCTATCCAAATTTCTGTTGATTTTCCACGGTGTCCGCAACGATTTTCCGTAAAAGTCCCGGAATCTCCGAAAAATCTTTTGAGACTGAGTCAACGTTCCTAAAATAGCTTGTGACACCACAGAACTTTCAATTTCTGAAATCGGGTTCGAATTCACGGTTAATTTCCATTCGACGCATTTTTAGCGTGACCTAGACTACTAGGTAAGTTTCAGAACTTTTCAATGCAAATGACCCGTGGTCGATTTTCTTCGAGCCACTATGAACCCACTCGACTCATTGGTGACTTTCGATTGTCGTGAAAATCTCGAGAATTCAAGTACGGACACAGGGTACCAAAACGATAAGAAAATCAGTCTAGTGTTGGTCGACGAGAATTTTCCAATTTAGTGGTGTCACCCACGATTAGCCACACATCTCAATCGAACCAACCTGTATCTGATCTCAAATCGATTTATATCTGTGCCGTAATTGTCTCGACAGATGAACACGGTCGAGAAGTCGATTCACGGTCGAATTCTCAAGTCTATTTGCCTTAAAATTCTTAATGACTTCTCCAGATAGTCTAGTTATCTCGAGAGTGATCAGCTCTAAGAACAGCCCTATAGACGCATCAATGAAATGCCCGATTTATTCAATAGAAAACAAGACTTAAAATCTAGGATGTCACATGTTGAGACCATTGGATATACCAGAGTGGAAATGGGATCACGTGATGATGGACTTCGTATAGGGATTACCAAGGACATCAAGTGGTCACGACTTTATTTGGGTGATAGTAGATCGTCTAACTAAGTTTGCCCATTTCCTAGCAGTCTGCATAGATTATCCAATGGATAAATATGCTGAAATATATGTAAGCCAAGTAGTGTGATTACATGGTGTTCCTGTAACTATTACGTCCGATCGAGACTCAAGGTTTACTTCAAACCTTTGGCAAAGTCTTTAAACCGCCTTTGGGACCAAGCTCGAGTTCAGCATTGCTTTTCATCCACAGATAGAAGGACAAACAGAGAGAGTAATCCATATACTAGAAGACATGTTGAAAACCCGTGTGATTGATTTTAGAGGAAGTTAGGATGAAAGATTACATTTAGTAGAATTTTCGTATAACAATAGCTTCCAGCAAAGTATAGGTATGGCTCCCTATGAAGCACTATATAGGAGGAGATGTAGGACTCCTGTTTGCTGGAATGAAGTGGGTGAAAGAAAACTAATAGGACCTGAATTAGTGCAAGTCACTACAGATGCGGTAGAAATTATTAGAAATAGACTTAAAACAGCCTAGAGTCGACAGAAATGCTATGTGGATAAGCGTAGGAAACCCTTAGAATTTAACATGGGAGATCACATGTTTTTAAAGGTATCCCCGATGAAAGGAATATCACGATTCAGAATAAAGGGTAAGTAGACCTCTGGATTTGTTGGACCTTTGAGATCCTCAAAAGGATAGGAGACGTAGCTTGCCGGCTGGCATTACCTCCTAAACTAGCAAATCTACACAATGTATTCCATGTGTCGATACTGAGGAAGTATCAGCCCAATCTTGGTCACATACTCAATCATGAAGCCATCAAAGCGGATGAGCAAGTGAAGTACATGGAAGGGCCAATCCGGATATTGGATCAAAAGGAGCAAGTTCTCCATACGAAGAAAATTCCGCTAGTCAAGGTCTTATGGCGACACCATGACATGGAAAAGGCTACATGGGAAAGTGAAAAGGAGATGAGGCAAAGGTATCCTCACCTTTTCAAGGAAACGTAAGTGACGTTCAATTTTGAGGACGAAATTCTCTAAGGAGGGGAGAATTGTGATATTTGGATTTGGCCGGACCTCAAATACGTGACGGTCCATGACGGGTCGACAAAATTGTCGTCGAACTCCGTCGTTGGTGTCACTTTTGACTGCCGTTTTGTCATTACCATTGCTGGACCAAGATATCATGTATTGCCACGATCTTGCGATAGCATCTCATCTAGAAATTTCTTCACATAATGTCACTCGCGAGACCAACCCTTTCCGCATTTGTACCTTATTGAAGCGAGCTTTTCAGGCACGCGGAGACGTCAACTTCTTAACTTGTGGCTACATTAAGATGCTCTTTCTTCATGCGACCAAAGACCTTGCAGCCATGCAAAGCTGCCCTTGACGGGTAAAGTCAATTAAGGCGGGAGCCGGGCGGAATTCATCGAACATAAGTGGGACTCATCTTCTTCTGTTTCTCTCTTCCGCGAGCTTGGACAGAAGGAGTTCCTCATCGTTTTCTCTTCCCGTGATTCACCGGCGCTCATCCACATCAGAACACCCACACCACCGCCTCACCGATCTCCTCGCCATCTCACCGCACTCCACCAGCCGCGCCTCCATCCGCCGCTGCGTCATTCCATCACCAGCCGTACTCGCAGTCACAATTCACAGTCCGTTTGCTGCCGACGCCACCAAATTGAAGGCAAGTCGATATCTACTAGCCTATATTGTGTATTTCTGCCGACTACCTGATGAAATGTGCCGGTAGACTAATATTATTTTAGAATGCTCGTGTCGATTCACGAATTCGAAGGTCGTTGGATTTATCCCGAACCGCTTGAGGAAGAGTTTTGATATTGGAACCTTTAGATTTAAGTCTGAAAACATGGATGTGTTGATTTTGGTATTTCAAAATATTGCTTTCAAATGTGCACGGTCGGGACCGAATCTATTGACCACCGGAGTGCTGCCTTCGATATTTCAAGTTACATATTATTTTGATGAAGAAATTTTACAAGTTTTGAGGTATGAACATGTTTTAAGTTCCCCTTATAAATTTCGGACCATGATTGGGATGGAAGGATAAAGAATTATTTTGAATTGTTTGGGCATTTGAACTTGGGTTATATATGTGAAGTTATCGCCACTGATTTTGTATGTTTCTAAAGTTTTCATTGCATATTGCCTTACACCATGAGCTAAGATTTCGAAAACTAAAGCAGCTTGCTTATCGGCAATACGATAATGTTTTGGCATTAAATCGATTTGATTGCTACACCATGGTTGAAATGTTATTGATGCCTCGGACCCCTGGGACGACGATGCCTTGGGTGTCGGGTTGCCTAGAGGATCGTGATGGTGATGCCTCTGGAAGTCTCGGGATATTAGTGATATGGTAAGCCCCGGAGGTTCCCCGGAAGGCAGGATGCCTCGAAGTGTGACGAAGCACGTTTCGGATGCCTAGGGACATCATTGACATGGTGAGCCCCGGAGGTTTCTCGTGATGCTAGGTGAGGTACGAGATGCCTGGAGGTGTGACATAACACACTCCAGATGCTCAGTGAATGAAATATGGAATTGGAGGCCTTTGTGATGCCAAGTAGGGTGCGATATGCCTGGAGGGATGCAAACTCCGGTACTCCGGAAGATAGTGGTAGTGAGTCGTGATAAACTAAGTTTTAAACATCTACATGTATAATTATACTGTGCTGTTTGAAATTCTTGAACTTGCGCACACTCAATGCTTTGGTCGTGTGTTCTATTTTGGATTGCATGGAATTAGATGATGATAGTTTTACATAATATAGATTAGTAGAACTTTGACTGCTGAGTAGTTGCACTCACCCCTCACAGGGCTAACATTTTATAGAGTGATAAGGATGCTGCTGCTGCCTGCGTCTTCCTGTACTTCTACGGCATTCTCATCAATCTGCAATGGGAACAATTGGAAAAAGAAGAAAAAAGAAAAACAGAAAATGACTTGATTTTACAATTGCTCCTAGAAATAAAGAAGTAATTTTTTTCTATTTCTTGATTTTATTCCAAATCCCTGAAATAGATTTGTTCCTGAGAATAGAAAAATTAATTAACCTTATTAAACGGATTTTTGTTCCATCTTTATTTCAATGAACAAAAGAACAGAAATAGCCAAGAATTGGCTTGTTAGCAAACATGCTTTAAATCTAAATGCAAAGTCCAATGAAAAGAAGAACGGCAGATTCCTAACAAAAGAACAAATGAAACACGAAACTGTGAATAAAAAGTAATTTTAAGACATTGCCGAATCTTCGTTTCTTCTGGCACTACCTTCCATCCCTAGATTCTTTGCTATCGATATTTACATCCCTTTCCCAGCAAGTTCTTTAAACGAAACATTAATATTGTGTCGTCAACCGTCGAGTCCATATTTAAATCATCTTGTTCTCGACAATGACCATTGTGATTTGCAAAAAAAATTGACTTTCCTATGATGGATAATATTGAAGTTCAAGGAAGAAGAAACAAACAACATTAACTTCGAGTATGATCTAGTTGTAGTCTATTCTGTAGTATGATTTTCTCACTACTTCATCAACTAATTACAAACGTCCTTCAGAATATTTTATAGTCAATATCAATTAGGAAATGAGAAATGCAAGGAAAGATTTGAAATGTTCAACTTTGAGAATTAATACACAAAGACCGCTTTAGGCATGTTTCAGGATGCATGAGTGGAATTGGCTTGCTTTCAATTGAAGTATAGAAAAGACGTCGAGTGAGGAAACTTTTGGAGACTTATTGGGAATTAATAATAAAAATAAAGACAGGTGACGTAAGAGAACTTCGGAAAGCAAATATAAGAAGATGTATGAAACATATTTCATAATCCAACCCATGGGAAACATGCTCAGGAAATTTTTGAGTCATTGATCAAACTGAGTATACTACATGCAAACCTTATTTCCACAGATTAAATGCCTTGATTGCAGCCTTAAGAGGAAGAGTTCTCTGTTTTCTTTAGGGAGAGAGGTAGTGTGTGTGGAGAAGAAAATATGTTCTTCTTTTTCTAGAGAACGTGCGGTTACGTCATGTTGTAAAACGAGTAACTGCCCCTGGTAGTTACATTTGCAGGTAATGGGTTGGGTTAGCCCAACATGGGCGGCCCACCCATAAAACCCATCAGAAGAAATTTGAAATATCAGGTTTTAAAGCTCCGAAACTTTCGTTTCCGTTTGCATATTGATTATAAATATATAGTGCAACCCTTTTTTGGGCTTGATTTTTTTAATTTCTATTTGCTTTGGCTGAGAGTAAATCATTCATATTTTGGACCAGTCAATTGATCAAGAACAACTTTCCCTTTATGGATAATTTATTGCTCGGAGGGTTGCTATTTTATCGTACATCTTGTTATGTTCTCTTCGAGGGTCGGTATGGAGAGGAGGCATTTGTTGATTGGTGCGTTAGATGCTTTAACTACTGTTTTGGCGTAGATTGCACTGTATTGCCTCGCAGCAATCTGGCCCTTAGCTGTCAACGTTTTAATCCCACTTTTCTCTGCGGTCATGCAGCGGTTTTACCTGATTACGGCACTTGAGACCATTTAATTTTAGGCTCTGTTCCCTTCAAAATAACTTTTGGGAAAATATTTTTCGAATTTTCTGACGTTTGTTTCACGGGAAATGAACTAGTCAAGAAAAATGTTTTCCACTATTGAAAAAAATACCTTCAAAAGTGGAGAAAATGTTTTCCATTTTTTAGAAATTCAAAACATTTGTTATAACTTCTTCCACCTCATATCCTTTCACCAAACACACATTTTCCTTTTATTTTTATGTTTCCTTTCACCAACTTGAGCCTTGTCATAGGCCAATGATGCTTTGCCTCGCCTGAGGCCATATCCGGCAAGGGCGAGGCTCAAGCTCGCTGGGTTCAGCAAAGCTTGGGCTTGCCTGGATCAGGCAATTCATGAGTTCACTTGGATTTGACAAGCTACAAGCTTGCTAGCCTTGGTCAAGCTTGGGCTTGCTTGGTTCGGCGAGCTCGGCTTGTCTAGATTGGGCAAGCCGCAAGCTTGTTGGCCTTAATGGGGTTCGAGCTCACCTAGTTCGGTGGGGCTCGCTTGGATCGGTGAGCCACAAGCTTGCAGGCCTTGGTAAAGCTCGGGCTTGCCCGGATCGATTGAGCCTTGAGCTTGTTGATTTGCATCTTGGTTAGTCATTGGGCAACTGGCCATCACTAAGGCATGCAGTGGCGGAGGAAGGAGGAGGAGGAAGAAGGAGGAAGGAAACGAAAGAAGAAAAAAAAGAAAAAGAAAAAGAAAAAGGAAAATTAAAAATAATAAAAATTCAATTTTTATGAATAAAAATAATAAAAATTTTGTTTTTAAAAAAAAATTAAATTTAAAATTAAAATTTCTTTGGTCATTGAAAAAGTTAAAATTCGATTTTTTAAAATATTTTTCCCAAAAAATTAAATTAGATAACAAAAAGTGGAAAATATTTTCTATTCCAGTTTCAGGTTTCAACTAAATATTTGGAAAATATAGTTATTTTCTTGGAAAATGGCTTCTTACAAAACTTTTTTAGGAAATGTGATGTTTTCCGTGAAACTAACGGAGCGAGTCTTGTACTTTTTTCACCTTTCTACATGTATAATTCTGAGATCCTGGGCAGGTTGCGGCCAAGCAAAAATGATATGCAAAAACATCAAAGGGGTGTATTATGTACAATATAGCTTCTTATGTCCTCAATCCATGATCAAATGGTAAGGTGTCAGTTCTGAAGAAGATACATCAGCAATTTAGTCTTTTCAACATTTCTGATCATGCTCTCTTTCTTTCCAATTAGTTGACAAGACGGTAGCTCAGGATGTTTGGAGCACTTGATGAGTACACTCCGATGGTAGCAACTGATAGTAAATCTCATGTTAATGGTGTGCCCCAGTGGATTCAAGTGCATTTGAACTTAACTGGTGGGACCTGAATCGGCATTTCTGGACAATATTTACCTTATCATCGATTGCTGAAAACAGTGAGGAGTTAATTGCTGAGGTAACACCATATGTGAGGGATTGACCTAACAATTGTCATTCTGGAGACTGTAATTTCAGACGTCTTGTACTGTATAATTGCTTGGTGATTGTAATTTAGTAGAGTCGCGGTTTGGTGCTGGAATCAGCTGAGTGCCTAAACCAGCACTTTGCTATGTGATTTCACAAGCTTTATAGAAGACAAATTCACAATGGGGTGATGTAAGGGAATTGTAGATTGAAACCCCACCCCCCCCCCCCCCCCCCCGGGGCTTATGCATTGTTATGTCGTACTAAATTTTGATGCTAAATGTTTTGGAGTATGAGAGTATTTGAGAGTGGTTGTATTATCGGCAGAGCAGATGGATCCTTAGCAGAAGTTCTGTAGCCTGGAAGTACGAAGATTGATGTCCGAAACCTTAACATAATCATGGTTTTGTGAAGAGTTTTCTTCAGTACTAGGAATCCGTCGCTGAGGAAGTTAAAAGAAACTGGAACATCAGCCAGATGCTGGATCATATTGCTGTCACTGTGAATAACTTAGAGATTATCCCTGAAGTTATACTTTGCTACTATAAACCCTAGTCTCTCCCATTTCTCCTTCCTCTTAACCTCCTCTTTGTGAGATGTAAAATCTCGGCATTCCATCACTAGGATGCAGTGCAATGTCATGTCCATCTCTTCCAACATTACCTTTCCTACTGCCGTCTTTAGATTATTTTCTATGCCTTAATTTCCAGGGAAAGCTTCATCCAATGCCAGCAATACCATCTTCGCTTGCTGAGGTAGAACAATATGCTTTCTTTCGGAAGCTTCACCCGTCAATTCTTATGCGGACACCGTTTGGAGTATGGTTGCATGCACAGGTGATCCTTGGAAGTTCTGTGATGTGAAGAGAAGATTAGAGTCAAAAGTACTAAAAGAAGAAGGGAAAAAAGATGATTGCTGCGAGCGACAGCTGGAGAGAGGGACCGATGCCTGTCTAGATCCTAAGTCTCTTTCAATTTACGGTATTTTACTTTTAGCAAATGTATTTCATAATTAAGTTGCTTAAGAGAAATAGATGATCATTGTTTTGATAAGATCTTTTAAATGTTATTTTTTTTTTGTTCTTCCAAATTATTTTTTTCAAATCAAATATATGTATGCAAATGGAAATTGAATAATAATTCTTGTAATTTAACAATGTTAACTAACGCAATTTATCTTCAGATGTAGATTTCACATAGATATAATTACTAAAGAAAATAATAACTATTATTAGGAGTGAAGATGACTAACCGCTTGCTGATTCATTCAAATAGGTTTACTTTTGTTTTTAACAAATGTTTTTCACACTCAAGTTGCTTGTAGAAACAGACGATTGTCAAATACCTTCTTGCACATTGTTTTACTAATATTGTTTAAAGGAAATACCACATTATTTTGCTTAGATAATAGATTGTTATCTTTTTTTCCATCCAAATATTTTTTTTTAAATAAGAAATATGCAAACGGGACTTCGAAAATAGGGAAATCACCAAAAACGTAGTTGAGTTTTTGCCCCATGACAGAAGACATGCATCTATTTTAAAACCACAAGTTACTTACCTTCCCCCAACTAAAATGAATGGAACAACCTCCCTCATTTAAAAGCCTCACATATCTCTATTAATACATGATTTTTAGTCGACACATAATTAAAAGGTAAAAAATCGAGATTTAGGTTGTTAATCGCGGTGGAGCCCCATCTCTCAACCAAAAAATGTTGTTTTTCATTTCTTTCTTTTGCACTATCATTTTTAAGCAATTTCTAGCTCATTTTCAAGAAAAACCAGAAAGTCAAACTGTTGACTTTTGGGTTGACTTTGTAGTCGACCCCAAGTAAAAATATTGACTTTTTACCCAAAAAATTTCATTTAACTTTAATTTTACTTTTGTCAAATTAATTTCTTGATAATTTAAAGATTTGACTAAAAATCGACCTTTGAGGAAAGTTGATGTTTAGTCGAACCTTTGACCAAAAAAAATAAAAAATAAAAAATGCACAAATAGATTTCTTTTAATGCTAATTCGACTTTTGTGTCAAAAAATTCATAAAATTCAATTAAGAACATTGATTTATGAATTTTTCAGTTTTAGGTTGTAAATCGACCAACAATAAAATTACTTTTATTCTAGTTATAATTATAAGTAGTTCCTTTTTTGACATACTATCCGAAATCTGTTTGAGCATTCAATTTTGCGATTTATAGAGTCAAAATGCAAATTGCTATTTTGAGCCATAATTAAGGGACCAAAATCGATCATTCATAACTTGTGAACAAATGATTGTTTTTCCCTCATTTACGTAAGATAAGTCCAAATTCAAGATCGATTTTGTGAAATTCACACAAGAACTCATCAATTTGAAGAATTTTATCCTCCCCGGCATTAATAAAACCAAGCAATTAAGCTTCAATTAACAAAATTTGAATTCACCAATTCATGACTATGGTTTAATTTCATGAATCTAGGTCCAATTTTAATATTAGGCTTAGATTCATTTTTGACCTTAGCTTGAGCACTTCAATTCAAGGCCAATTTGAATATGATAAGTGATCTTATATATGGGTAGCTCATTAGATAGAGCAATTGTAAAACTAATTAAGTTAAATTTTAGTTTATTTGCAATTTTGTCTGTTGAATTGCAAATTTTACCATTTTTGCCCTTTAGGCCCAATTCAAAGCACCCATGGTTTCAATTTATTATTTTTCATGATAATTATTCAATTAGGTCGATAAAAGACCTTTAGATCCATTTATAAGGTTTGATTAGCTTAATTGTATCTTAATCGACCAATTTCTTCTTAAAAATGATAAAATTACTTTTCAATTTGGTCATTTATGGGCTAAATTGCATAAATTTTTTAGCCACAAGGATCCCAAGTGGACAAAATAGCAAGAATCGGACCAAACTGGTCAAGAACCAGTCAAAATCCGACCGAATCGATATGGCTGGTCTGACCAGCCGTTGGCAGGACTGGCTAGTTCAAGCTTTTGCTGGCCGATTCTTGGTCTCCAGCCACCGGTTCTAGAACCCTCTCAATGCCAATTTCACTTATACACCTTCAATTTTCCAAAATTTTGCAAATTGACTCTCGAATTTTGTCAAATTGCAAATTAACCCATAATTGGACATTTTGACACAATTCCTGATTTTGGCTTGGTTTTCTGCAAATCAAACCCACTAGATCAATTACCTGACACCTCGAGATCATAATGGAGCATTTGAAATGGATTTTTGACTGTTAGATCGAAATTTCAACCGTTAGGTCGAACCAACGGCTGAAATCACTTAATATGAGGAGTATATAAATGAAATGTCCTCTAGTTTCAACAAGGGCTTCATTTGGCATGAAATTTTCTCTCTCCAAATCTCTCTCTCTCTCCTCTCTATTTTTTTGGTGCCAAGAGACTCGATTCTCTCTCTCCTCTTTGAAATGGTTGGTTTCCTTTTCCAATGACCGGATTGTCACCGGTTCAACCCCCACCATCTTCATCAATGATCATCTCCCTTGCTGTCCAAATCTTATGCTCGCTGGTTCATGGAGGTTGGATTGAAGATCCAGCGAAAACTTTGATCGATTTCGATCGAAATCCGTGAAAATTGCGACGAAAGTAACGATTCAAAATCTGAATCCGATTAAGTGAGATTGAGTTAGTGAATCGGGGTTAGGATTCAATATTAGGAGCTTTTACATGCTTAAGACCGATGAGTATGAATGCGGTAATGATTTGTTGATGATTTGAATGATGATTGTGTTTTTTAGCCTAATCTATGATTTTCGTAGGTCTGTACATAGGTCACTGTTTTGGCCAAAACGAGGTTTGAAACAACCTCATTTTAGTTTGAGTCCTCTTAAGATTAGATAATAGACATTCTGAGCTTCGAAAAGATAGGTTGCATGCCTTAATCGAGCAATGTTTGTCCCTCGAAGAACACCTCCGAATATTAACGATTCTGCAGTAGTTTAGGTTTTTTTTGGGTTCTGATTTTGTTTCGCCTTCTAGCTTTGTTATTTTTGTGTCAACTTTTATGATCATTTTTTGACAAAATTATCTGCATGAGTTTTGTTCCAAATTATCTCATAAATCTTCTATAATTTTTTTTAATGATTTTTGGATGTGTTCAACTAGGTCAGATCAACTTAAATCAAAGCATAGGTCATTTGTTTCGTATCGATCTCTGATTTTACTATTTTTGTAATGATTTTTTTGTTGTGTTCCGGAACAAATTTTCTTCATGAGAGTTGCTCGTATAGGTGTTGTACATGTCCTGTAATTTTTATTTTTTATTTTTAAAATTTAGACATGTTTAGCTAGGGCAAAATTGCTTAGATCTGAACATAGATCTGTTTGTCCTACATTGGTTCGAGATTTGTTTTGATGAATATGAGTCCATAAATGCACCTATTTGGTCTCAAATCCTTCCAGAGAGTTGAAATACATGATATATATGTTCAAATGATGCATGCTTTGAAAGGTTTTTAGATTGGCAAAGTGAGTCAATTGCATGTATTAGAGTAAAATGTATTGCGGCAATATGTGTTGCTCATACAATTTGGTCTGTTTTGTTATTTTTGCCACGACTCATGTGATCTTAATTGAGTTTTGACCTCTTAATTAGAAATCTTCATCATCGTATGCTTTGTCTGTGAGATTTTTGGTAGGGTTTATACATGTATTGAGGATGTCTGAAATCATGCTTGTTCTGTAAACTTAATGCTAAAATGAAACCTTATCATATGTGCACTTTTCCATGCTTGTTTGAGTAATCTAGGGATCGATTCTTATGATCATGCCTTCTTGATGATTGAATCGCATGTTGCAAGGTTTCCATACTTGTTTAGGTCATGTCATTTGAGTTTCATCTTCCACATCAAATTTGTCTCATAAAAAGTGTTCATCACACTTAGGATTCCCAAGCATACTATTAGGAATTATGAATAATCTCATAATGTCATTTAAATTGTATGACATTTTGCATGCTGACTTAGGATTATATGACTATCCAAAATTTCCATCGCATCCAATCCTAAGTCCCATGTGATTTTTTCATGCCGTTTCTTTGAGTGATTTTAAGGTTTTCTAATGAATGTTTATGTTCTATTTTCCTAGTTACTAATGTGTACACTTTTAGAGATCTCGATTTTAAGATACCAAATTGACCTAGTTCGGACTCAAGCTCTACTAGGAAGACACAGGACACACTTTGAAGTTTCTAATGCTACTGATTTCATGCTAATCGCTCATCATTTGGACCACTTTTTCAATTTTTCAAAACTAGATTAGAATCTGGACAAGGGATCAAATTTGGACCCCTATTCTAACCCCTGTTTGAAAAGACCTTTGATATTTTTATTTCATTTTCTTTTTTTTGGAATCTGGACTTGGCTTCTTAGTGAAACTTGTTTGGTATCATGTTGGTTATGTTGTACATAAATTTCAATATTCTTAGACATGTTTTGATAGGGCAAATCTTTGTGACATTAGCTAAATGTACTGTTCTTTTTGGCAAATTTCACATGTGTTGTTTCTTGTTGTTTGATTTTTGTAAAATCATGCGTAGATTGTTTGAGAACACTTTCTTCATGAAAGTTGTTCATCATCACATCATGCATGTTAGAGAATTTTTTCATTGATTATCGTTAGGTATTACTCAATGTTGTTGTTGTTAGACGCTTGTTTTGAAGTTTCCTAATATAAACATGACTGTGATTGTTTAGTTATGCTTTTTAGGCTAGTTTGTGCATGAAATTAGGTCACGCCATCTTTATGGAAGTTGTTATAAATGCTTTGATCTTTTTTTTTTTTTTAATAATTGGCCTTTTCAAATTTCATCTTTCAAAAAATACTTTGGTACATGTAATGTTTCTCAAAAATGATTTCCTAAAAAGGTTTTTCTCCAAAACTCGATTTGGCTTAAGGAAAAAACATGGTTTGGACCATATTCAAAATGCTTGGGATGCTTGTGAGTGCATTTATGCGAGCCCCGAGCTAGCCTTAGCAATTGAATGTGTTCCATAGCCTAGATATTCCTTAATCCTAAATATTTTCAAACCTTTTTAAAATCCTATTTTGACATCATGAAAGTTACATTTGAATTGTATTCAAAATGCCTTCGATGCTTGTAAGTGCACTTATACAAGTCTCGAGCTAGCCTTGGCAATTGAATGCCTTTCATAGCCGATACATCACTTTGTCTCAAAACTTTTCATGAATGATTTCAAAATATGTTTTTGAAATATCACATGTACCCCTCATACATATAATCCCATCATAAACTAGAAATTGCCTAGGTTTGTGATTGGCGCATGCTCTTGGTAATAAGTGACCCACTGCCAGTTTTGTGGCATCTTGAATTTTTCACCCCTATTTTGATTAAATGAAATTGGTTTTTCATCGACGTGTCTATGATCCTTTTCTATGAGCTGATCACCTACGAGATAACTGATTTATTAGATGAAGCCAATAAGGGATATAAACGTGACAGACTTGAGAATTCGATTAGAAATCGACTGCTCGACTATACTAATCGCAATGGTCAATTCGGCATCGTTATAATCGATTAGAGACTGTAGATAGGCCGATTAGACAGAAGCATGCAATTAAGTTGTGGGTGATTCTACCTTATTGCAAAATTCATGTCAAACGGCACTAAACTGATTTTTTAGTCGATTCTATACCCTGTACCCGTAATTGAAACCTTGAGATTTTTACAACAATCAAGAGTCACCAATAAGTGGAAGATGCACAAACGTGGATTGAAAATTATCAACTACAAGTCAAATGCAATAAAAATTTCTAAAAGCTACCGGGTAGGTTAGGTCACGTTAAAGTCGCATCCGATCGAAATTAACCACGAAATTGAACTCGGTTTTGGGAATTGAACGTTCGAGCGTGTCGCGATTTATTTTTAGAGTCTCATCTCATATTTTGGGAAAATTTCTGACGAGTTGGGAATTTTTACGGGAAATTGATCTCGGACAAATCGGAAAAATGTTGCAAATTCGGATGGCTGAGCAAATAAGGGTTTTCTACCTTCAATTGGGTTTTATTTAGAGAAATTAGGGCCTTTTTCGAAGTGGTGGACCTCTTGACTTGAGGGTGGACCAAAGAATTCCAAGGCATAGGACTTTTGGGGCACAACATTAATGAGCTAGGACCCTTTTCCCCTTGACTTCCCCTCCCTTGACGTGTGCATCTCCCTTTCTCTTTGATGATCCCTCCTTTCTTCTTCTTTCCATCCTCTTTCCTTCCCGCTAGCCTCCTCCTCTTTGTTTCTTTTGTCTTCCTTCTTCGACCGTGCTTCTGTTTCAGCGCACCATTCCAGCACATTAAAACAGAACCCTTGTTTTGTGTTGTGATGTTTGTTCCTCATCATTTGAAACACCAATTTTCAATTCTTCCCTCCTCATGTTTTGGTTTTCCCTCTCTTCCCACCTTGCTACCGCACGCCCTCACCCACCAGCACCTAGTCGCCCCACCAGCACCATCATGCCAGTTCCATTTTCCTTCCACTGGTCCTGTATCCCTTCGCCTTGTTGCTGCTACCACCAGCCCCCGTCACCGCCAATGACCTCTTCACCCCCGTTGCTGCTCCATCACCGGAACCCTAGCTACTCTAGTTCATCCGCCCAGACATTTAGCCGCCTATACATCTAGTAGCTCCTGCCAGGCTGCCAGCTCGGGTGGCCAATTTGTTGTTGCCTGTCTCTACGACTACCGTGTCCAGCTACAGCCACTCGCCTCGCCGCCTCCAGCCTTCTCGCTACAGCCCCGCCTCCGCCAACTGAGCTAGCTCAATCTAAGACCAAGTAGAAGCCAATGGAGCTGTTAGCCTAGCCGGGCCTTTTCCGGCCCTTTCTCGACCTCCTTTGGTGTTATCGTAGGTCTAGGTTTTGGTCGTTATTGTGCCGTCGTCACCGTGAATCGGTTTTGGTGCTTAACTAGTGACTTAGCCTCCTAAACTCCAATAAGGGGCTAATTGCACTTAATGGAGATTTAGTTAGGCTAATTAGGATTAGTGAGATTTAGTTGGATCAACTAGACTAGTTAGGATTGCAAGTGCTAGTATGAACACCTAGAGGGGGGTGAAGAGGTGTGAAAATAATTTTGCTTTTGAAACTGAGTTTGAAGAACAACAGACTTTGAGCGAATTCAAACTTTAACTATAAACAGAACTACGAACAAAGTAAAGGAGTTTACGGAAGAGAATAAGAACACATAATTTATAGTGATTCAACTTAGATCAAGTCTACGTCCACTCTCTTACACTGATAGCCTCCTGGTTGGTTTCCACTAAGAATCAAAAGAGAATTTACAAGCTATGATCTCAACTTCACAGTGGAGAGTATCTATTGCTCTCTCATGAAGTCATACTATAAGTCTCTCTCTTTTGAGTACAATTTTAAGCTTAGTGTAAGAAGTAACAAGAGAATGGGAAGTTTTAGACATTGGAATTTCTCTTTCACGCTCTCTTTCGAACAACTGGAGAGTTCTCCTTAAATACTCCTTCATGCCTTCTCGATCGTTGGTACTTTCTAAAGGAATTCTTCCAATCAACCCGTTGGACAGAATCAATCAAGGAGATCTCAAGTCGTTTGAAGATTATGATGAAAGCCTATCAATCATGTTCGCCCATACAATCAGGATCTTAGTTTCCATAAGTAGATCCTTTCCAAATTTACTTGCCTTCCAAAAAGATTTGATGTATCTAAATTGATTCCAATAATGATAATCAATCTCGTAGGTGATATTTCCAACCAAAAGACCATATATAATCCATACGAACCGAACCCTTGAAAATATAAAGATAATCCCATGTTTGGATAAGTCTTCATTCTTCACTTATGTTCAGTTTGGAATTTGTTAGAGTGAGCAGACTTTTGATGTAAAACAGACTTTGACACAAAAGTCTAGGAGTCTTCAAACTTTGACATAGAAGTCTGGAAATCTTCAGAACATAATGTAGATAAGTTTTGTTAGCTTCAAAACATCAAAGGAGTTTTCTCCAACAAGGATTACTTGGATTACTTAGTTAGGCCAACTAGGTCGTTAGATAGTTAGTTAGTTAATTTAGTTAGTTTAATTAAATTTAAATTAGTTAGCCTAGTAGATTAATTTAATCAGTGCAATTAGGTGGTTAGATTAACTTATATTAATTTAATTAGTAGTTTAATTTTAAATAATTTGTAATTTATTAATTAGCAGGAATTATACCAAGATAGCTAGGTGTTAGAGTTTCGTCCTGATTGTTGTGGTTGTAATGCTTTGTACAATTGAGTGCTAATTTATGCAATTAAATGGTGGATGTCGATTTTCAATTATTATTTCAAAAATAAGAAATTTTGGTATTTAATTAGAAAAATACCATGTGTCGGATTTTGACACCAAATACATTATTTGAATTTGAAGCATTTGAGTGCAAAACACAATGTCCTTGGCCGAGATTAAATGTGCATGTGATCGCTACGAGAACCTATCACCCGATGAAGGTCGGGTGGGCGATGCTCTTATATGGAATGCCCCACATCAACGGATGCCGAATCGCAGTAGAGGCTACACTGATGCTCCTTCGAGAATGCCGTCTAGAGGTAGATGTTGCCATGCTTAATGGGGCGAGACGACACCTGGTTATGCCAGAGGACTGCTGATTGTTGAGTTGGATTTGACTGATGGGTCATAATAACTGGGACATGTGTGAATGAGTGAAATAGCCACGCCTGATTATGGGACAAAATTGTGTAGCATGGAATGACATGTGTCATAACGGTTTGACCCTATAATCAGGACCCCCTGTGAGTATTTGATGAACGATGTGCAGTGTTCCAATTGTTCAATATGTTTATGGTATGCATATGTATATGAGCAGTACTAATGTGCAAGGAGATGTTGAGGCGAGGCAAGTCTTATATGATTGTTGACACCTAAATTTTGGTGACCTATTTAGTCATTTATCGCATTAAAAAATTAGGGGTTAATTTTATCCCTAAAAAAATTGTTAATTGCACAACATATAGTTTTAGGTGCATTTATTTTTAGTTTGCATTGGGCCGGACGGATGGGTTTAAATTGATGGTTCAAAAACTTTAATTTGATGGGTCGGACTAAACCCACGACTGGAGCAAATTGGCCCAAGCCCGTATTATGGACTCATCTTTGCGAGATTTCATATTTGCAAAAACCTTATTGCAATTTTGAAAAAATCACTAGGGAATATTCATTTTTTACAAAGGAAATCTAAAAGAGATATGGAAAATAAAAAATAATATTGCATGCAGAAAGGAAATCTTCAAGGATGTGAATTTGAAAAGGAAATTGAAACCCTAATCCTTGGCCTATAAAAACGTTGTTCGAATATGGTTTTGGGGGGAACACATAATAGAAACACACTACCAAAAAAGAAAAAAAAACAAGAAGAGAACTCACGTTCTCCACGGGGAGGGTCAGCAAATCAGAAATCTCAAAGCATATAAAGAGAAAACATGTTGAGAAGAGAGAGAGGAGCCTCATGGTCGAATACCCTCGGCTATGCGACCCTTGCATTCGAGACTTCCCTAATGGTGGTGCTGCCTCCCAGCCTTGACCAACTTGTTGTCTTGACCAAGCCGCCTGATGCTCATCCATGAGCCACCTACACCGACGATCGACACTGCCACTTCCTCCTCAGGCAACAACTTAGCACTTGCACTACGAGGCGACAAAGCATCCAGTTACCGCAACAACGATGAGTTGATGAAGCTACTACACTGCGACGAGGTCACATGCATCGAGCCATGACGCAACTCAACGGCCTAGTTGTGTCACCAATCCACCTATTGCTCAAAGACTGCACCACAATGACAATATATTACCGCCATTGCTATTCTTTACCAAGCTACAGAATTGTATTTTTTGTTTTCTTTTGTTGGTGAGTGACGCCGAGCACACCACGGGTGAGAATCACCAAGCCAGTCCCACCAAACCTAAAGTCCACGGTTAAAAGGGCTGTTCAAATTTTGGTGAAATAAGTAAAAGCAGGGAATTTGTCTTCTTTTGATTGTTGTCCAAAAGTTATAATATGAAAGATAATCAAAGCTTCCTGTGGCACCCCTCGAACGGCCCCCAATCCGTTAGGGTTGCCACAGTGTGCTTACCTCTCTCTTACATGACTTGAAGGTCTATAAATCCTGGGGTTTATAATTTTTAAGCAGTCCCTGCACAGCGTATAAATGTATAGCGGAAGCGATATCACATCTCCCTATCTCAAAAATTTTGAAATGATGCTTACCCACTAGATAGTTTTATAAGTTAAGCCGGACACTTTTATTTACATAAGCCTAATAGACTTGATAAGTTGGTACACCAAAATTTGCCGTGGTTTTCTATACCCAGCTACATACTCAAAAGATATGGCTTTCCTTTCTATTTAGCCCTATACAAAAGTCTCTAAGACAGTGCCGGTAGTCCAAAAAGTTTCATCTGCTACCTGTCACACACGATCACACCCAGCCCGATCCATCAGCTTGCGGTGGCGGCAATATCCCTAGCATGATCCCATCACAACGAACGTGCATTGATAGAAACTCCTGAACCACGGGGCCATCAGGTAAACCGACGTCATACATGACTAGAACCCGTACTTAGATGAAAACCAATCATCGAATCCCTACATGAGTGTGCTCTGAACACATGCACTCAACGTCGACTGGGACATTGTAAAAAGTACCACAAGTGATAGGCAGCAGAGGCATCTTTTAATCTGAAATGTTAGTCCCCAAACGGGGTGAGTATAACAACTCAGCAATAAAAGATTCATTAAGCTATATCAAGCAGTACCATCAATATCCAGATTCATGCAAGGTATACAAAAACAAGTAGTTAAAGGATAAGCATGCATTAAAATCATGAAATTCGTCAATGCAATGGAAAATGCAGTTTCAAAGGATCAAAATACATCATGTCCAGTTACACAAGTCCCGATCATAGGGCCAAATTGTAATGACATGTCCCATTCCATGCCATACAACTTAGTCCTATAACCAGACCGCATATACACATGGTAGAATCATCCAATTTATCATTCAAAAGGTTTCATCCCCCGGAGGACCAATGTTTGCGTCCCTCCGGGCATTCGCATCCACTCTGGCATCATGAAAGCCTCTGGCATTCAGCCATTAGGGCCACCGGGCATCTAGAGCATATCACGCCTCTAGGCATCTTGTACCCCACTTGGCATCACAAGGAATCCCTCCGAGGCTCACCATGAAAACGGTTATCCCAGCCCTCCGGATTTACATACCAACTAGCATACAACCGGGCATCCTGTAGCTCTCGAGGAAAAACCTCCGGCATTCAGCCACTTAGGGCCACTGGGCATCCACAAGGCATCAACTCATTTGATCCTTTGGGCATCCCAACTTCTGGCGCATCGTTGACCCGAGGGTCCAATGGCAACAATTAACATCTTAATTTCCAAAAATACTTTCAAATGCAATGACAAGATGTCCCAAGAATCCTTCATCAAATCTCAATATTGCATAATATGCCAATTCCAGTATCATCATGTCACATAACAATTCAAGATATATTCACCTTTGGGACAATTTGTGCAAATTCGGAACAAAACAGCTTCATCATTAAAATGCACAGTTCTGGTAAAAATTTTGGAATAATTCCCAAATGAACTCAGAAAATTATGAAATTTTGACATGTTATCAATAAGACCTGAAGAAAAAAATTTCATGCAGAACACCAAGTCAAATTCCTTATGTATCAAGAGTAATAATTTCCATATTCCTTGCTAACATTCTGTAACAACTTCCAGCTTTAGCATTTTCATAGAAAAATCGTTTCGGTGGTCATACCTAGTTAATTTATTCTAAATTTTTGATATATTGTTTCTGAAGATGTGCACTACAACTTTCATCAAGGATTCAAAGTCAAATTTTGGCTAGATAATTACAGAAAAATCATGAAATCACTGAAGGTCATACTGTCTTCTGCAAAAACAGCTTACTGTCCTAAGAGAACTACTCCCACTCTTTGAATCTCAGCATCCAACGTCCATAGCGAAGTGTTTACACGTGTATTACACCACAATACAGCCTCTTCACTTCCAAAAATTCACCATAGCTAGATCCTTGAGTTCTCATTTTCTTGATCTAGTTCCATCTTATTTGTCGAAAATCAACATGCAGCTTTCAATTCCTCATTTTCTCACATCTACTAACCTCTCACTGGATAATAACAGCAAGCAAAACATAGATCAATGAACTTCTACTTGCCTCAAGTCCTCCTACTCGGTTGCTAGCCAAAAATAGGGGTTTGGGGGTCTCGGCTTGGCTCAAATAGCGACAGGGATCAGCGGCATCGATGGCGGCAGCTTGGACACGGCACGGGCGAAGGATGGCCTTCCTTCTCTGCCCTCACTTGCTTGGACCACTCGCTGCTCACTCGAACTCTCTCTCTTTCTCTCTATTCCGAATTTCCTTTTTGTTCTTTCATTATTTAACTAATTAACTTTTGCATGCAGGTGACAAATGGCTTCAAGGAAAGGACAAGTGGAGGGTGGCATGGCCTCCTCTATCCGGTTCTCTCCTCCCCCCCTTTTCAGTCGATAGCCTTGGGGGCTTCTTGGGCCTGCTTGGGCCTGAAAATTTGTGGTTGAAAGGTCCTAATTAAATGGCCAAAATTCTCCAAAGATAAGCCCTTAATTTCTGTACAATTATTAAGCATTTGGTTTCCACAGAAATCGATTTCATATGCCCATAGTCAATTTGCTTCATAGACAAGGATATAACCGAAGTTCTTGCGTGCAGAAGGCATTTTGATCAAGCGACATGGTGGCAAAATTTCAATTCCTTACTTGTCAAATCGCACCAAGAAAAGACGTTCATGATCCTCGTACTCGGTCCAACTCCTCAATATTTTGTCCTTAAATTCAGCATGTGTGTTCCTCATGCATGGCCGAATTCCATCCTTTCGGTTCTAAAAAATAAAAATATCATTCAATCAAAGTCCAAAGATTTTCTTTTGTTGCACAGTTGATCGGTCCATCGCTAAGCATATCATATCAATCCAATAAATAACAAATATAGATTACTGCCCGTAAATGATATCAATGCCATAGTTCGATGATACTTCTATTGATTGGTCATGACCGTCGCCTATCCAAGGATTCGTTGAAATTCTTGGATGCCATACTTCCTTACTGCGGAATTGCCCCGACGTCTTCGCGCCGAGCCTAAAGTTCACGGTCCTCAGAAGCTTGTCTTCGATCACTAGTCCAAGCTAAAGCTAATGTGGATCTGCAAGTCTCACTGAGAAGCACCTCGGGTCAAACTCTTCCACGGCCCCACGTTTGGTTGTGACAATCGTGAAGGTCACGAGTTCGAGCCACCGCTGAACCTATTTTGATGCTCTAAGCCCCAACAATTCCAAGCGAGATCTCGGCCCAGTGTGTCTTTTGCAAGCCTTTCCAGCGAGTTTCCCACGACGAGTAACCTTGGTCGAGCCACATCAAGCTGCAGTAACATGTCTGGTTCCATACAACCGAGACCAATCCTGCAAAGTTGTATTCTTTATTTTTACTGCAGATTTTTTTGGCATGGTTTCATCGCACATTACACATAGAAGATGCCATTTTTTTTTTTAGTTTCTTTCAATGTATAGAAGTGGCCTAAGAGGGTTGCTCGGTCAAATTCTTCAGTGGAGGCATCCCACATTGACCTTCTTTTGGGAACAGACGAAAAGCAGGAATTAACCAAGGCATTCTTTATCATATTTCATGTTGGCATTCCTTTAATATTATTAGTCGAGGAGTCCCTGGCGAGTTCATTGACTCGCTGTTGCCCTGCCATGCTGAGCCGTGAAGCCTTAACGTGAGCTGCTCTGACACCATCCTTTGGCCTGACGTCAAGACTAGACCCGTTAAACGGGTGGGTCGGGTCGGGTTTGGGTCGGGTCATAAATGGTTCGACCCAAATCGACCCATTTAACCCGTTTATGACCCGTTTAATGTAATGCAAAAATTTTGACCCATACCCGACCCGACCCATACCCAACCCATACCCGACCCATTTAATTAAACTTAATTTATTATATATATAGATATATATATATTTAAAAAAATGATATTGCTAAAATAATTTTATAGAACACAAATTTAATTGACAATTTTTATAATTTTTAAATTAAATATTTTAAAAAATCGAATTTTAATTATTTTTTAAAATAAAATTTTAATTATTTTAATTTTTTAAATATAAATTTTCTTTTTTCTTTTTTCTTTCTTCTTCTTCTTCTTCTTCTTCTTTTTCATTGGCCGACAGCCGGCCACGACGACGGCCGGCCCGGCCACGGCCGAGCCTCGAGCTCGCCCCTTTCGCCGATGCCGGCGAGCTCGAGGCTCACGATCCGCGAGCTCGAGCTCGCCCGACGCCGGCGAGCTTGAGTCTCGCCCAGATCGGCGAGGCTCGAGCCTCGCTGGACGTCGGCGAGGCCTCCGCCTCCCCCAGATCCGGCGAGCTCGAGGCTCGCCGACGTCGTGAGGCCTCCGCCTCGCCAGATCCGGAGCTCGAGGCTCGCCGGCCGGCGGGCGAGGCTCAAGCCTCGCCGTCGCGAGCTGCGACCTCGAGGCTTGCCTAGTCGGTCGCTGGCCATCGCCGCGCCGGCGACCGGAGGAAGAGGAAAGAAAAAAAGAAGAAAGAAAAATAAAAGAAGAAAGAAAAATAAAAAAAGAAAAGAAAAATAAATGGGTTGCACAACTCATCTTTAGACTTTAATGGGTTTGTAAATGGGTCTTAAATGGGTACCCATTTAAGACCCATTTATTTTAGTTCTTTTATTTTTAAAACCCATCAGGTACCTTATTTCTCAAGGCCTGACCCATTAACGACCCATTTATGCTTAAATGGGTCCATAAATGGGTTGCACAACCCATTTAACACCTCTAGTCAAGACAAGCTGCGTCCCATTGAGCTCATCCCCGAACCAAGCATCCCGTGAAATTTCTGTTTTGTAGGTTTGTCGATCGTAAGCACCACCGAGAGACCCATTGGCCAACATCATTATGAACCACCATGTGACCAGCCTACTCCAAGAGCCTTAGCCGTGTTCGGTCAAGTTCCCCCGCAAGCCGTCCATTGACAAATTCGAATTTGGAATGTTTTCAGCAATTAGGTAAAAAAATCTCACCTTAATTTGATTTAAACATCATATTGCCTAGAATGATGAGATTGATATCTAATTTCAGAGGTATAATATTCATTGGGATATATTTCATAATTCGCAACCACGCCTGGGTTTTTTTATTTCATAAGGCTTTAGATGGAGTAATTAATCAAGCGGTAATAAAATTGATATTTTGATCTTTAATGCTTAAGATCAATTTATCAATTTTATTAGCGAGATATTATTCCTTGATCTGAATGATATATCATATCTTTGATGATTTTGAATGACTCGGAGCTTGTCTCATCTTGATTGTTTTATTCATCTTGAAATATGTTTGAGCTAGATTAGGTTCACATTAGAATGTTGCATGCTTTAGGGTTATTTGCATATTTAGACTAAGCATTTTATTTATTATGAATTTTTTACATAGAAAAAAATAAATTTAGGATGTTAGATTTTCGTTTCATTAGCTTGAATTGCATGTTTAATTATTTGACATTTTTTAATTTCGAAATTAATTAATAAAACAACAAAAATCATCATGCACATGTCATGCAGAATTAGGGCATCCTTTGTACATCATTGCACATTAGGATAAAATTGCATATTTTATTTTTAGTTTAGGTTGATTTTTTAGATAGATTGCATCTTAGGTTAGAAATTGCTAAGTTAAGATAATATTTTAGTTTAAATTAGGATTTGGCTTAACCTAATTCCTAATACAAATTGAATAGAATCTTAATTTAGTTAGATAATTTTCACATTTTTTTGATTTCGAATTTCATGAAAAATACAAAGATGTCTTAGAATAAATTAGTTTTATTTTCTAGGATAAATTTCATTCTTTTTAAGAAAAAAAAAAAGAAAAAATGCCATGTGTATGTCATTAGGATTAGATTCATGAAATGCATGCCATTTAGTGATTGTTGCTAGGTCCATTTAATTAGAAATTGCATGTCATTAGAATTAGGTCATTTAGTTAATATTGCATTACATATTGCATGATTTTCATTAATTAAGTCAAAACAAATAAAAGAAATTACGTGTTAATTAGAAATCATATCTAGGGTTGTTGATGTGAATTTTAATTTAACATTGCAGATGCTTTCGTTGCTTTGAGGTAAGTTTTGCAATTTATTCATTATTTATCTAGGTGTTAAATTGGTGGTTTGTGCACTCACATGATCACCTCACATGTTAGGAAAATAAATTTAAAATCAATTTAAGTTGCCTGCAAAAACATTTTTGAACATAAAAGAATGGTACCGAATATGCATTAGAGATATCTAGTGTAACCAAGTCTCCATACCTATAGTCTCTGATTCGTAGGAGTAAAGTAAAACTCTCATTACTTTACTTGGGTTTCTAATCGACCCACCAAGAAAATAGATTAGTGGCGACTCCCTTTGGCATGCTAGATATATAATCCTAAGTCGCGAATTGATATGAGCTTGGGAGAGCCCAAGCTAAGTTAGACATAATAATCCATTAGCCTAATTTTAGGTGGTGCACCTAAAATTTAGGTCGCAACAATGACGTGTGCTTTGGTTGCCTCTAGGTGAATTATCTTCCTAATCGGGGTTTAGGGTGTAGACTTGCCGAGACATTATGTCACCCCGTTATGGTTTAAAATTTTCAGGTCCTTAGACGGAGGTACGAAAGGTACGATATGGGGTCCCGCAGGTGATGGATTTTCAATTCACTTATTTCCATATTCCCAGTACCACCCTAACCCAAGAGTTAGTTTAGTTTTCGATTTGGGTCGACGAGGGCCTACCTCAATTAGTACCTCATCGATTCATAGCGTGGTTCATTAACTTTCCTCAAGGGGGTTGGGAGGGTCCCCTTCAGGGTTTTGATGGGCCTCTCATCAGGACTAGGGAGTGGGAAGTAGGTTGTCTGATGGAGCTCGATACTCCTGATGGTGTCGTGGTGGACCTAGAGCCCATGGTTGTAGAGCTCGGAGTTTAGAGAGCTCAGTAGCTCCTTTTTGGTTTAGACTCTTGTGTATATAAACCTTGTGTGTTTATAAAATATGTTTTGTGTTGATTGATTGTCCTGCTTTTCTATCTGGAGATTGTTTATAGTTCGCTTCTGCATGTGCATAAATCGATTGGGTTGGCGACATGTCCTGGAAGCATTGCAATTTAGTCGACCACCGAGGGATGTGTGCACGCTTGAGGTTCCAGGCGTGACATCTCCGATCGAAGTAGTATTAGAGTTGGTCAGTGTTAGAGTGATAAGGTGCGATGGGTTATGGGATAGTTAGTAGAAAATGCATTTTTCTTATATAGATGCATGTGATTGATAGCTTATTTTGTGTGGATCGCTCAGTTTCTAATTATTTGTGCAATTAGAAAATAGGTTTTGTAAGGATCTTGCACCATGAGCGATCAAGAAAAGAGAACTCTTAGCATGAGGTTGGTAGTTTCAATTACTCTAGTTAGGATGCTGACTAGGGTCGATGCTCGAGGTAGAGCGCAGGCATAAGCCAGCGTCAATGGGATAGCACTGTCGTTGATCGATGCTAGGGTAGCAGCACTTGGCAATCCTAAAATCAATGGGATCATACAAGTGCTCAAGATGCTGGGGAATCTGATGGAGCAGCAAGCCCAGAATCCGACTGTCGCTACAATCAACACCATTGCTGTCGCCAATGCTATTGCTACTGTCGTTCCCGCACCTGCCGAGGTTCCACCTGGGAACATGGTCAGGGAGAGACTTATGCATAAGCTTGATGAGCAATTCTTAAAGTTGAACTTGCCTAGGTTCATGAGATCAGGCGATACCGAGGCTGCAACCCTCTAGATCCAAGAGCTAGAGAAAGCCTTTACACTGTTGAGGTGCTTGTAGGAAGAAAAGTGGTCCTTGCAATCTATCAATTGCAGGGAAATGCAAGTACATGGTGGAGAGCCACTAAAGGCAGAGTATTTCCTGAGGGCGTGGTTCCAAAGTGGAATGCCTTTGTTGAAGTCTTCAATGGCAAGTATTTTTCTGACTCTGCCAGGGAGCTGCAGATGGCGAAATTCCAGCGCCTTCATTAGAGTCTAATGTCTATGGACCAGTACGACGTGAAGTTCGTCGAGTTATCTAAGTATGCGCAAGAAGATTCTGGGATGGACTCAGACCAGAGTTGAAAGACCCGCTAGTACCATTCAACTTGAAGGACTACAATGAATATATGAGTATGACCAGCTAATAGAGAGAAAAGTGAACAAACAAGCCGCCGCATCTGGGTCGCGGTTCGGGTCGGATAGAGATGGCCACCAATTTGGAAAGAAACCTATGATCGGAGGAAGGCACCCCATTCCGCCCAACAAGAAGGGTGGGACAGGAAAGTTAGCGTCGAACCAAAATGGCGTGTGTCATTTCTACAGAAGATGGCATGGTTTAGCCCCGTGCCATTCTAGGATGGGTGCTTGCTATGGATATGGCCAACAGGGTTACCTAGCCAAAAACTATCTACATAGCTAGATGGTACCACAATAGCTGCCGCCACCGCTGCTGATGGGTCAGAACAAGGGATATGTGTTGCAGAATGCACTGTAGGGTGGTACGAACAAGCCTTTAGCAAGGGAAGGGTGTATACTGTCACCTGACAACAGGTAAAGGACTCACCTAATGAGGTCATAGGTACGGTCTTGCTGAACGACCATGCTACTTATGCTTTATTTGATCCTGGAGCTACTTATTCATTAATTGCTGAGCAATATGTTAAGTTGGTAAGGTTGAGTCATGAACCATTGGGGTCAGTAATTAATATATTTACCCCGATAAAGGATGTCTATAGTAGGATGTCCTAGTTGCAAGTTGGTTACAGGTGAGTGAGAGGAAAGGATAGATTTGATAGTCCTAGCCATGTATGCTTTTGATGTAATAATTGGCATGGACTGGCTCACTAGGCAATGATTCAATTTAACTTGTTAGCAGGTGAAAGCTTCAAGTTTATTAGGAGTTGAGGAGGACCATCGATTAACTTAATCTCATTACTTGAGGCAACTCGTTTGTTAGACGGGGGTTGCTAAGGTTACTTGGCAGCTGTTATGGATACGACAGTTGAGGAGCCAAAGATGGACAACATAGCAATGGTATAGGAGTTTGCTGATGTGTTTTCGAAGGAATTACCTAGTTTACCCCCAGAAAGGGAGATTGAGTTCGTGATTGAGTTGGCCCCTGGGATGGAGCCAATCTCTAAGGCTCCTTACCGGATGGCATTATCAGAGTTGAAGGAACTGAAGGTGCAGATGCATGAGTTGTTAGATAAGGGATTTATATGTCCTAGTGCATCACCTTGGGAGCACCAGTTCTGTTCATGAGGAAGAAATATGGTTCGTTGCATCTTTGCATCGACTATTAGCAACTCAACTGGGTGACGATCAAGAATAAGTACTTATTGCCGAGGATCGATGACTTGTTTGACCAGCTGCAAGGAGCGTCGATATTTTCCAAGATCGACCTGAGGACAGGGTACCATCAACTAAGGATCAGAAAGGAAGATATACTGAAGACGATGTTTTGTATGCGTTACAGCCATTGTGAGTTTACCATAATGCCATTTGGTTTGACCAATGCCCCAGTTGGTTTCATGGATTTGATGAACCGAGTGTTCAAGGAGTATTTGGATCAATCTGTGATCGTATTCATCGACGACATCCTAGTGTACTCGAGAAGTCCTATGGAGCATGAAGGACAGTTGAGAACAATGCTTCAGACTCTACAAAATCATGGACTGTACGCCAAGTTCAGTAAGTGTGAGTTCTAGTTTACTCGTGTCAATTTCTTAGGTCATGTGATTGCAGGTGAAGGAATTTCAATGGACCCGACCAAGATCAAAGTAGTGATCAACAGGCCAAGACCAACAATTGTGATAGAGATCAGAAGTTTCTTGGGATTGGTAGATTATTACAGATGGTTTGTGGAAGGATTTTCGACAATAGCCATGTCGTTGACTCGACTACTGAAGAAGAAAGAGAAGTTTGTATGGATGGATAAGTAAAAGCGTAGTTTCCAAGAGCTTAAGCAAAAGCTAACTACCACGCTAGTGTTGACAATTCCATATAGCCCTGGAAGATACGGGATCTATAGTGATGCGTCATACCGAGGATTGGGTTGCACGTTAATGTAACATGGTAGAGTTGTTGCATACATCGTTACATATGTGTCCTGTTAGTTGAGGCCTCATGAGTTGAATTACTCGATGCATGACTTAGAACTTGCGGCGATTATTTTCGCTATGAAGATTTTAAGACATTACTCGTATGGAGAAAGGTTCCAAATCTTTACAAACCATCAGAGTCTCGAGTATTTATTCTCTCAGAAAGAGTTGAATATGAGACAGCGCCGTTGGATGGAACTTCTCAAGGATTATGATTGCAATATCCTGTATCATCTTAGAAAAGCTAACAAGGCCACATATGCGTTGAGTCAGAAGTCTTCGATTGCACAGATGATGATCTAAGAGTGGATTCTACTCGAAGGAGCTCGAGATTCGACTTTCAAATTTAAGGTAGGCCACCTTTCAAATCTTATGGCCACCCTCAGAATTGAACCAGAGGTGTAGATAAGGATCAAAATGTTGTAATTGATAGACCCAGAGATCCAGAAGATTCTACAACAAGAGGCAGAAAGGAGAAAGTCTAACTTTTAGATTTCTGAAAGACGAAACACTAAGGTTTTGAGGACGATTGTGTGTACTTGACGATGCAGAGCTTAAAGATGCGATATTGTCATAAGCTCATCATAGCAGTTACAGCATTCATCCATGTAGGACAAATAAGTATTAGAATCTGCGTTAACACTATTAGTGGATCGGTATAAAGACGGATATCACCAAGCATGTCGCTAAGTGTTTAACATGTCAACAAGTGAAACACAGCATTGTAAGCCAGGAGGACTTCTGCAACCTCTCGAGATTCCTGAGTGGAAGTGGGAACACATTACAATGGATTTTGTGATGGGCTTACCAAGGAGTCATAGGGGTAATGATTCCATATGGGTTGTGGTTGATAGATTGACGAAGTCTGCTCGCTTCATCGCCGTACAAAAGGACTATGCATTGGACAGATATGCTGAGTTGTACGTGCGCCGGATAGTTCATCTTCATGGAGTGCCAGTGATGATTACATGTGATCAAGACCCGAAATTTACAGCTGCCTTATGGAAAAGCTTACAGTATGCCTTCGGAACAAAGCTACAGTACAGTATGGCTTATCATCCTCAGACGGATGGCCAATCTGAGAGGATGATTCAAACTCTCAAGGACATGCTGAGAGCTTGCATGGTAGACTTCAAGGGAAGCTAGGAGGAACAGCTTTATCTAGTTGAGTTCGCCACAACAATAGCTACTATCAAAGTATTCTGATGGCATACTTTGAAACGTTGTATGGCAGAGCGTGTAGAAATTCAGTTTGTTGAGATGAAGTTGGAGAGGGGAAGATCACCGACCTAGAGTTAGTTCAATAGTTAGTGGATGTAGTTGTAGTTATCTAGGAAAGGCGAAGATCGCTCGAGTCGCCTTAAAAGCTATGCAAATAAGCGGCGAAGACCATTGGAATTCCAAATTTGTGAATACGTCTTTTTGAAGGTGTAACCAATAAGGGGTACTTTGCACTTCAGTAAGAAAGGGAAGCTAAGATCAAGGTACGTTGGTCCCTTTGAGATTTTGGAGAGAATAGGGACTTTGGCGTATCATTTTGTGTTGCCGGCAAGATTGGCTCAAGTGCAAGACGTCTTCCACATGTCGATGTTGAAAAAGTACAAGCCTAACTCGACCTGCATGCTAAACTTTGAAGAATTTGACATGGACGACAGAGTGTCGTACATGGAGAGACCAATTCTGATGTTGATCGGAAGGAGCAAGTTCTACGCAACAAGACGATCTCTTTGGTCAAAGTGGTCTAGCAACACCACGGAACAGAAGGAGCTACTTTGGAAAGTGAAGCCTTGATGAGACGACAATACCCCCACCATTTTAAAAAAGATTTGTAATGGTTTAAATTTCAAGGATGAAATTTTTATAAGAAGGAAAGAGTTGCGACATCTTGAATTTTCGACCCTGTTTTGATTAAATGAAATGGGCTTTTCATCGACGCGTTTATGGTCCTTTTCTTTGAGCTCATCACTCACGAGATCACTAATCTATCAAGTGAAGCCATTAAGGGATATAAACGCAATAGACTTGAGAATTCGATCAGAAATCAATCACTTGACTGTGCTAATAGGCAGGGGTTAATACGGCACCCTTATAATAGATTAGAGACTAGATATAGGCCGATTCGATACAAGCATACAATTAAGTTGTGGGTGATTCCACCTGGTTGTAAAATTCATGTCGAATGGCACTAAATCGATTTTTTTGTCGATTATGTACCCTGTGCCCATAATTGAAACATTAAGATTTTAACGACAATCGAGAGTTCTCAATGAGATGAAGATGCACAAACGTGGATTAAAAATTATCAACCATGGGTCAAATGCAATAAAAATTCCTAAAAGCTACTTGGTAGGTTAGGTCACGCTAAAGTCGTGTTCAATCGAAATTAACCACAAAATTGAATTTGGTTTCGGGAATCGAACGTTTGAGCAAGTCACGATTTATTTTTAGAGACTCATCTCATCTTTTGGGAAAATTTCTGATGAGCCGGGAATTTTTACAGGAAATCGATCTTTGACAAATTGGAAACAGGTTGCAAATTCGGATGGCCGAGCAAATAAGGGCTTTCTACCTTCAATTGGGTTATATTTGGAGAAATTAGGGCCATTTTCCAAGTGGTGGACCCCTTGACTTGAGGGTGGTCCAAAGAATTCCAAGGCATAGGACTTTTGGGGCACAACATTCATGAGCTAGGACCCTTTTCCCCATGACTTCCCCTCCCTTCACGTGCGCATCTCCCTTCTTTCATCTTCTTTCCATCCCCTTTCCTTCCTGCCAGCCTCCTCCTCTCTGTTTCTTTTGTCTTCCTACTTCAACCATGCCTCTATTTGGGCACACCATTCCAGCACACTAAAACAGAACCCTTGTTTTGTGTTGTGTTGTTTGTTCCTCATCATTTGAACCACCAATTTTCAATTCTTCCCTCCTCATGTTCTAATTTTCCCTCTCTTCCCACCTTGCTGCCGCACACCCTCACCCACCAACACCTAATCGCCCCACCAGCACCATCACACTAGTTCCATTTTCCTTCCACTAGTCTTGTTTCCCTTCGCCTTATTACTGCCGCCACCAGTACTATCACCGCCAATAGCCCCTTTGCCCCTGCTGTTGCTCCATCATTGGAACCCCAACGACTCTAGTTCAGCCGCCTAGACATCCAACAGCTCCTGCCAGGCCGCCAGTTTGCGTGGCCAACTCACCGCTGCCGGTCTCCATGACCGCCGTGTCCAACTCTAACCGCCCTCCTCACTGCCTCGAGCCTTCTCGCTGTAGCTCCGCCTCAGCCAGCCTAGCTAGCTTAGTCTAGGACCAAGCAGAAGCTAGCAGGGCTGTGAGCCTAGCTGAGCCTTTTCTAGCCCTTTCCCGGCCTCCTTTGGTGTCACTGTAAGCCTAAGTTTTGGTTGTCGTTGCACCACCGCCGTTGCCGTGAATCATTTTCGTGCTTAACTGGTGAGTTAGCCTCCTAAGCTCCAATTTAGGGCTAATTGCACTTAATAAAGATTTAGTTAGGCTAATTAGAATTAGTGAGATTTAGTTGGATCAACAAGATTGGTTAGGATTACTTAGTTAGGCCAACTAGGTGGTTAGATAGTTAGTATGTTAATTTAGTTAACCTAATTAGTTAATTTAGTTAGTTTAATTAAATTAGATTAGTCAGCCTAGTAGATTAATTTAATTAGTGCAATTTGATGGTTAGATTAGCTTATGTTAATTTAATTAGTGGTTTAATTTTAAATAATTTACAATTTCTTTAATTAAATGCAAACTTATTTAATTATTTATTAATTAGTAAGAATTATACCATGATAGCTAGGTGTTAGAATTTTGTCCTAATCATCGTGGTTGCAATGGTTTGTGCAATTAAGTGCTAATTTATGCAATTGAATGGTGGATGATGATTTTGAATTATTATTTCAAAAATAAGAAATTTTGGTATTTAATTAGAAAAATACTGTGTGTCGAGTTTTGACGCCAAAAATATTTTAAGTACTATAGCAAGTTGTGGAATTTTAAAATAAGACAATATCACTTTTTATGGTTCAATATGACCGTGTGTCCACGCACAATTATTTTATTGAGTGTTTTTAATATGAAGAAAATAGACCAAGTACATTATTTGAAATTTAGGCATTTGAGTGTAAAGCACGATGTCCTTGGCCGAGATTGGATAAGTGTGTGATCGCTATGAGAGCCCGTCACCCGATGAAGGTCGGGTAGGCGATGCTCCTATATGAAATGCCATACATCAACGGATGTTGAATCGCGATAGAGGCCAAATCAATGCTCCTTCAGGAATCACGGTAGACGTTGCTGTGCTTGATAGGGCGAGACGACGCCTAGTTATGCCGGAGGACTGCTGATTGTTGAGTTGGATTTGACCGATGGGTCTTAATAATTAGGACACGTGTGAATAAGTGAAATAGGCGCACCTAATTATGGGACAAAATTGTGTGGCATGAAATGGGATGTGTCATAACGGTTTTGCCCTATAATCAAGACCCCTTATGAATATTTGATGAGTGATGTTCAGTGTTCCAGCTGGTCAATATTGTTGGAGAAATCTTTTTGAAGTGTTTTAAAGCTGACAAAACGTTTCCATCAGTCTAGTCTGAAGGTTTGCAGACTCTGCTATTTAAAGTCTGAAGACCTCCGGACAGCCAAACTCAAGACTTAAAGTCTATCCTCATTGTCAGTCTCTAATCTGTTGAAGAAAGGTTATCCAGAACTGGATGTTTCATTAAGGATATGACCTTATCGACTGGAGAAGATCTCTTGGATGGAAAAGACATAACAGAATCCTTTGATTGATCGAGATTAACTCGAAGATTAAGGATCCGATGATTGCCTAAATATTCTTGGAAGGTTTTACTTATGGAAACCAAGATCCTGATTGTATGGGCAAACATGATTGATGGAACAGGATTGATGGGCTATCCTGTTCCATCAATCATCCTAATTGATTCCGACCAACGGGTAGATTTGAGGAATTCCTTTGGTAAGTGCCAATGGGTATGATGGCATAAAGGAGTATATAAGGAAGATGTTCTAAGTTGTTCGAGGTGTGCGTGATAGAAGAATTCCAAAGTCTGAAGCTCCTTGTTGTTTAGACAATTCCTTTGAGCAAAATCTTGTACACAAAAGAGAGTCTATATTTGTGAGAAACCTTGAGGAAGTGTGGTAGAACATCTACACTGTGGAATCAAGGAAAAGCTATTCTGTAACTTCTATTTTGTTCATAGTGAAATCTAGCCGGTGGGCTGTCAGTGTGGAAGAGTGGACGTAGGCTTGGAATAAGCCAAACCACTATAAACCTTGTGTTCAATTTTCTCTTCCTTACTTTGATCGTACTTCATTTTGTTAATCAAAAGTGAACTCCCTTTCTATCGTTTGCCTAAGAATCACTTCCGTATCTCGATAAATTGTTTGTGCACCTATTCACCTCCCCTCTAGGTGCTTATACTAGCTATCTCAATTGGTATCAGAGCTCGTGTACTCACTTTGTTTGAAGTGTTTTACTTCAGAGTTAAAGATCCATGGCTAGTATGTTGGCTCCAGGGCTAGTAGAAGGGCAAAGCAATACCAGACTGCCTTACTTTGATGGAAAGGACTACAACATATGGAAAAACAAGATGAAGGCGTTCTTAAGATCAAAGGATCCTCTGGAATAGGATGTTGTAGAAAAAAGGAATCATTCCTAAAGCTGCACCTGTCTTAGAAAGAGGAAAAGACACCGTTGAGTCTAGTGAAATGACTCAAGAAGAGATAATCAAGAGACAAGCTCTTGATGCAAAAGCAATTTATTTTTTATATTGTGCTTTATCACCAACTGAATATAACAGAATATCTTCTTGTGATACAACCAAAGAAGTCTGGGATAGACTACACATTACCTATGAAGGAACCGATCGAGTAAAAGAGACTAGAATCAACATTCTTCTTGGTCAATACGAAGCCTTCAGAATGAAATCAGGAGAATCTATAATTGACATATTTAGTCGTTTTATAGAAATCGTGAATGGTCTTGAAAATCAAGGTCAACCAATTTCTGATCCCATGAAAGTAAACAAGCTACTGTGTGGACTCTCCGAGGATTGGAATCATATAAAGACGTCTATCAGAGAGACTCAAAGAATCATGCCACTGTCTGTCGATGAGTTGGCTGGGACTCTTCAGTCTTATGAAGTAGAACGAATCAATGAAGACGAAGATTCTAAAGGTAAGAAATCCATTGCATTAAAATCTAATGTTGATTCTGACATAACAGATTCTAAAGACAACATGGATGATGAAGAGCTTGCTCTCATGATAAGAAGATTCAGAAAGCTAAACAGAAAAGGAAGAAGATTCAAGTCAAAGAAACAAAGTTTTCAAAAGCAACAGGCCAAGTCTGTTGAAGATGATGAATTAAACAAAGATGTAGTCTGCTTTGAATGTAAGAAAAAGGGACATATCAGACCCAACTGTCCTCTTCTAAGGAAGAGGAAAGGAAAAACTGAAAAGTATTGAAAATCTCTCAAAGCTGAAACCTGGAGTGATACGGAGTGCGAAGATAGTGATGATGATTATGCCAACATATGTCTAATGGCACAATAAGATTCAGAATCAAACTCCGATACAGATTCAGATTCAGAAAGTGAATTCGAGGTAAGTTACTTCAAAATCCCTATTAAAATTTCAAAATACATTGATGAATTATGTTTTAGTCTTAAGACTTCTCTTAAAGGAATTTCCGAACTTAAAAAAGAAAATTTTGCTTTAAAACAACAAGAGAATGTTTTTGAAGAAAAAGTGAAATGCTTAGACCAGGATGTTTCTTCTCTCAAAGAAAGTGAAAATAATCTTTTAAAAGAAAATGCATTCTTGAAAAATGATATCTCAAATATTTCCAAAATATTTTCTCGAGGATCTGAAAAACTGGAAAAAATACTTTCTATTCAAAGACCTTATTTCAATAAATCTGGTTTGGGAATGACTGTTGAAATAATTCCTTTAATTGATTTTCCTAAAGTGAAAGAAAGAATTAAACAAAGACCCACAATAAATGCTTACAAAAATCATTTTGAAATGACCTTTGTAAAACTAGTAGGTCGCAATGCTCTTAGATGTTCAAAATGCAATAGTGCAGATCATTTTGAGAAAGAATGTCCTATGGTTTGGAGACCTGTCAATAAAGTTTGGGCAACAACCGCATATCAGACTAACTCAAAAGGACCCAAGAAAATATGGGTACCAAATAAAGATTGAGTCTCTTTTTAAATGCAGGTCACTATCAAGAAAAAGGTAAAATGGTACCTGGATAGTGGATGCTCGAGACACATGACTGGAGATTCAAATTGCTTCATAAAGCTTGTTCAAGTGAATGGTGTAAAAGTCTCATTTGGAGGAAATAGCAAAGGAAAAATAATAGGATTTGAAACTGTAAAGATTGGAAACCTCACAATAAGCAATGTTTCTTTAGTTGAAGGGCTCAACTACAATCCGCTCAATGTCAGTCAGCTGTGTGATGCCGATTTTAGAATCAACTTTCAAGAGGGTATTTGTTCAGGAACCAGTAAAGACTCTACTCAGTCATTCATGGGTCGAAGACATGGGAATATCTACCTCTTGGATGTGAAACCAGATGAATCGCAATGTCTAATCTCAATCCAAGACGAAGCAAGCTTATGGCACAAGAAGCTTGGGCATATTAACATGAAGAAAATAGCCAAAATCTCAGCAAAGAAGCTTGTTCGTGGTCTATCCAATTTATCATACCAAAAGTCTAATTTATGTACACCATGTATATTGGGAAAACAGGTAAGAAATTCCTTTAAACCAATAAATCAAGTTTCCACTAACCATGTACAGCAGCTCTTTCATATCGATCTCTTCGGACCAACAAGAACGCAGAGCATTGGAGGTAAGAAATATTGCCTAGTAATTGTGGATGATTATTCACGATTTACTTGGGTATATTTCTTGGCAAGTAAGTCTAAAACTTTCTCTTACTTTGAAAAATTTGCTAAGAAGGTTCAAAATGAAAAGAGGTATGTCATTTCAAGTATAAAAACAGACCATGGAGGTGAATTTGAAAATCAAAATTTTACAAAATTTATTGAAGAATTTGGTTTTCAGCATTTGTTCTCCTCTCCATATACTCTAGAGCAAAACGGAGTTGTGGAAAGGAAGAATAGATCTCTTCAAGAAATGGCTAGAACTCTTTTAATTGAAAGCAATATCTCTCTACGATTTGAGCTGAAGTAGTTTCAACATCATGTTATATTATCAATAGAGTTTTTCTAAGGCCTATTCTAGAAAAAACCCCCTATGAATTATTCAAAGAAAAGAAGCCTATTGTTTCATATTTTCATGTATTCAGATGCAAATGCTTCATACTAAAAAATGCAAATGATCGAGTTGGTAAGTTTGAAGAAAAGTCAGATGAAGGCATCTTCTTTGGATATTCAACCACAAGCAAAGCGTACAGAGTCTACAACAAGAAGACTCAAAATGTGGAAGAATCAATGAATGTCAAATTCCAAGACTCTATACAAAATGAATCTATTCAGACTCATCTTGAAGAGACCGAACCTGCTCCAGAATCTACAAAGTCTAAATCTCAAGAAGCAGCTCAAACTTTGAAGGACCAACAACAAGCGACTGTTGAAGATTCAAGTGAAGGAAGTGACCATCAATATGATAAATTAACCAGCAACTCGAAACATAATTCCAGTCATCCCAAATATCTTATTATCGGCAACATCAATGAAGGAATTCGCACAAGATCCAAAATGCGAGAAGAGTCTAGTGCTGTGGCTCTTATTTCTGAAATAGAACCCAAAAGCATAGAAGAAGCTTTATCCGATGAGAGCTGGATTGAAGCTATGCAAGAAGAACTCAGACAATTCAAAATTAATGATGTCTGGGAGTTAACTCCTAAACCAAAAGGTAAATCAATTGTTTAAGCTAAATGGGTTTTCAGGAACAAAATGGACAAAAAAGAAAAAGTCATAAGAAACAAAGCAAGACTCGTGGCTAAGGGATACACGTAAGAAGAAGGGATCGACTATGACCAGACTTATGCACCGGTAGCAAGGTTAGAAGCAATTCATTTATTACTTGCATTTGCTTGTTATAAAAATTTCAGGTTATTCCAAATGGATGTCAAAAGTGCCTTCCTAAATGGATTCATCCATGAGGAAGTTTATGTAGAACAACCACCCGGGTTTGAAGACCCAAGGAAACCAGACTCAGTATTCAGACTCAAAAAGGCCTTATATGGCTTAAAGCAAGCACCTCGAGCTTGGTATGACAGACTAAATAAGTTTTTAATTCGAAATGGATTCGTTAAAGGTAAAGTAGACACTACTCTCTTTATTAAAAGAGAAAGCAAAAGTTTTATGCTTGTTCAAATATATGTTGATAATATTATCTTTGGATCCTCTAATGAAAGTCTGTGTAAGAAATTTTCTAAGACTATGCAGAATGAATTTGAAATGAGCATGATGGGGGAGTTAACCTTCTTTTTTGGACTTCAAATAAAACAACTGGAGGAAGGAACTTTCATTCATCAAGAAAAGTATGCAAATGATCTTGTCAAAAAGTTTGGATTGGACAATTGCAAAAAGGCTGATATACCAATGTCAAGTTCCTTGAAGATAGACAAAGATGAAGGAGGAAAGAAAGTCGACCAAAAGCTGTACAGGAGTATCATCGGATCACTTCTTTATCTTACTACTTCTAGACCTGACATTTTGTTTTGTGTTTGCATTTGTGCCAGATTTCAATTAGAGCCAAAAGAATCTCATTTAAATGTTGCGAAGCATATTATCAAATATATTTCATCAACTTCAAGCTTTGATCTCTAGTATCCAAAAAGGGGAGACTTTACTCTTCTTGGATATTCAGATGCAGACCTTGCTTTGGATGTAGAGTCGATAGAAAGAGCACCTCCGGTACATGCCAACTACTTGGAGGCGGGACGGTGTCTTGGTTTTCAAGAAAGCAAAGTACGGTAGCTCTCTCTACATGCAGAAGCGAGTATATAGCTCTCGGAAGTTGTTCACAAATTCTGTGGATAAAACAACAGCTAAGAGACTTTGGAATTGAAGACTCGTGCACGGAGATTAATTATGACAACACCAGCGCTATCAATCTCACCAAAAATCCAATTTTTCACTCAAGAGCAAAGCATATAGAGATTCGATATCATTTCATTAGAGATAATGTTCAAAATGGAGAAGTTTCAATTCAATTTGTTGATTCAAAGAACCAACTGGCGGATATATTTACAAAGCCTTTGGAGAAAAATCAATTTGAAACTATCCGTTCCAGACTCAACATTTTGAGGTATGAGGAAATCAAAGTCTAAAGACTCTCAGACTCAGACATACAAGACTTTGACTGTAAGTAATTCTCTCTCTCTCTCTCTCGAATCTTATCTTGAAGAGGTACGATCATCATACTGTGTTTAATTATTGCTATATTTAATCGACGTAATTATTGGATCGTTTCCTTTTCGAAAAAGAAGCTATTTTTTGAAATGACTATTTTCGCGGAAAAATGACAGTTATTTTGAAAAGGCATCTTTTTATTTTCCTTTGTGACGGTTCGTATATCTCTCTTTTTAACCGATCGTACACTGTTGATTCCTCTTCACTTTACTCTCAAAAACCCTAGAAAGCATCAATCTTCCATTCCTATTTTCTTCCCTTGTTTAATCTTCGAAAAAGTTGTCATCTTTCTTGGGAAAGTCAAGCAAGGAATCTTCCAAAAACTGAGAAAGATGTCATCTTCAAGAGCGTCTTCGAGAATCGCAAGTAGGGGACCACGGCGAATGAATGAGGGGCCTACGCACTTCGATCTCATCGAAGAAGAAGTGTCTCAGATTAGCGCGAGCCCACAACATTCTTAGCAGCGTCATTCTCCTCCATCTAGTCCTCAAGGCGTTGGTCATCAACAAGAGGAAGAAATCATTGAGGATGCAGACTCTATAAGAGTTCAAAAGCCCGCTTTTATTTATCAGCTGTATCATGCTTTAAAAGGGACTCATACTCCATTGAACTATGTCGATGATTTTCTTAAAAACAAAGGGTATGGAAATGAATATATCTTTTTGCGTAAAATGGAAAGTTTGGGAATTTCTTGTAAAGGGGTGGCCGAAGAAACCCTTGCGAATATCCCAAGTGATCCTCGTGATTGGGAAGTTAATCCTATAGATGGGAATGATGATGACAAATTGTACGGTCAATTTCAACCGATAATGGGTGTTGCAGTTGAAAATCGAGGAAAAAGGGGAGACTTGTTCAGATCAAAGGAACAGAAGGATCTGTACTCAAAATTGCTGAAGTGTGGGGTGATAAACCCTAGGAGTGTGGATTTTGATTTTCTGGATGCTGTGAATGTGAACTTGAGGGAAAAGTTCGGTTATGTTCAACTTGAAAAGTTCTACTCCGACACTACAGAGGCCTATGCTGAACTAACCGCATATTTCTATTCAAATCTTAGCTTCTTGGATGCGAATAGATTCTTTTTCAGCGTCAAAGATCAAGACTTTGTTGTGGATATGGATATACTGGTAGATGTGTTAAGAGTTGAGAGAGGAAGATATCAACCGATCAAAGTTTCTATTGCTCGTGCTACATTGGAACTTGTTAAAGACATGAGAACAGAGGAAAAGATTTCCTACTTAAGAATGAGTGCATTCAACATCTTGCTCCACAAGATTATGATCAATTGCCTCCGACCAAAATCAACTTCCAAAGCGATGTTTCAAGTTCGGAGGCAAAGCGATGTATGCCATTCTCCGGGAAAAGGTTTTCTCTTCCTCACACCTGTTATGTTCCACATGTATAGAGCCATGATGAAGGACAGAGGTCAACTTCCTTACCCAAGTCTTGTGATGAGGTTATTCAGACATCTGAATATTCAGCCTCCGCAAATCTTTTGTGTTCGATCATGCGATCATATGGTGGTAGGACTGAAAATGGTGACCAAAATGCGTCTGAAGGAACTGAACAAGGCGTTGGAGAAATTCAAGGAGAAGACTCCAGTGAAAGCTCATCCAACCTCTTCTTCATCAAAAAGGAAAGGAAAAGAGCCCTTGGACAAAAAAAAAAAGAGCTCTCATTGTTGAAGATGAAGATGATGATGATGAAAACATCACCATTTCTGCAATGGCTTTGAAGAATTTGAGTTGTTCTATTCAAGAGAAAGAATTGGAACAAAGGACGAAAGAAGCAGAGACGAAAGAAGCAGAGGAGAAAGAAGAAGAGGAGAAGGGAGAAGAAGAACGAGAAGCTGCAAAGGAAAGAGTTGAGAAAGAAGAAGAAGAGAACAGAGAAGAAGGAGAACCCGAGGAACACTCTTCTCCACCGAAGGCATGAAAATAGGGGGAGATCGAGAGAAAAGAGGGAAGTCCTCATATCCTGATGCAAGTGAGGGAGTCAGTCGCTCTCCTACAGACCCAGAGGACATTTATGCCTCTTAATTTCCAGAAGAAGGTCATGAAGTTTCATCGCCAAACCTGCGAGATTATGCTGATTTACCATCATCTGCATTTACTCCATCAGATCGGGCCGAAGCAAGTACTCAGACTGATAATGCAGCAAATTTTCGCAGAATTATGGATATTCTCTTGAAGATGCGTGGTCAAATTTATGCTCTGGGATGCGAGGTTCAAAACTTGCAAAATGCGGGTCAAGTTTTTTCATGTTCATTTAATGATCAGATCCAAGCCCTCACTGTTCAGATTCAGGCCAATGTCAAGGGTGAGGAGATTGCACAACTGAAGGAAGACATGAAAAGGCTGGAAGGCATCGTTCAGTCTATGGGAGATTTCCAGCTTGTTCGTGTTCCCAAGCAATCTTGACTTTATTCCATTTTCATCTCAACATTTTTAATGCTGACAAAAAGGGGGAGAGATGCAAGATTTGAACTTTGACTTTTAATCGTGTGGTTTGTTGGACTGTGTGGATTGTTGGATTATTTTGATGTTTAACTCTGTTTGACTTTGTTTTTGTGTCTGGATGAGAACTGAACTAGACTTGGACTTGACTGCTTATACTATTTACTATTGATATCTTATGGATGGCTATATCGCATACTAGACTAACCTATTTTCTGTGGCTGCAGACTCTAGTGTTATTCATTTAGCCATTTATCTCTATAAGATATGCATATGCGTTTGAGAAATGTTAGCCATTTATCTCTATAAGATATGCATATGCGTTTGAGAAATGTTAGCCATTTATCTCTATAAGATATGCATATGCGTTTGAGAAATGTTTTGCAAGTCAAAGTTATTCAAATCTGCAGGAAAGTTTTGTCACCATCAAAAAGGGGGAGATTGTTGGAGAAATCTTCTTAAAGTGTTTTGAAACTGACAAAACGTTTCTATCAGTCTAGTCTAAAGGTTTGCAGACTCTGCTATTTAAAGTTTGAAGATCTCTAGATAGCCAGACTCAAGACTCAAAGTCTATCCTCATTGATAGTCTCTAATCCGTTGAAGAAAGGTTATCCAGAACTGGATGTTTCATTAAGGATATGACCTTATCGACTGGAGAAGATCTCTTGGCTAGAAACGACATAACGGAATCCTTTGATTGATCGAGATTGACTCGAAGATTAAAGATTCGATGATTGCCTAAATATTCTTGGAAGGTTCTACTTATGAAAGCCAAGATCCTGATTGTATGGGTGAACAGGATTGATGGGCTATCGACACGTTCCTTTAATAACTCGAATAATCTTCCTAATTGATTCCGACCAACGGGTAGATTTGAGGAATTCCTTTGGTAAGTGCCAACGGGTATGATGGCATAAAGGAGTATATAAGGAAGACGTTCTAAGTTGTTCGAGGTGTGCACGATAGAAGAATTCCAAAGTTTGAAACTCCTTGTTGTTTAGACAATTCCTTTGAGCAAAATCTTGTACACAAAAAAGAGTCTATATTTGTGAGAAACCTTGAGGAAGTGTGGTAGAACATCTACACTGTGGAATCAAGAAAAAGCTGTGCTGTAACTTCTCTTTTGTTCATAGTGAAATACAGCCGGTGGGCTGTCAGTGTGGAAGAGTGGACGTAGGCTTGGAATAAGCCAAACCACCATAAACCTTGTGTTCAATTTTCTCTTCCTTACATTCTTTACTTTGATCGTACTTCATTTTGTTAATAAAAAATGAACTCCCTTTCTATCGTTTGCCTAAGAATCGCTTTCGTATCTCGATAAATTGTTTGTGCACCTATTCACCCCTCCTCTAGGTGCTTATACTAGTTATCTCAAATATGTTTGTGGTTTGCATATGTATATGAGCTATACTAATGTGCAGGGAGATGCTGAAGCGAGGTAATCTTATATGACGTGTGCTTAAGCTGCTTCTAGGTGAATTATCTTCCTAATCGGGGTTTAAGGTGTAGACTTGCTGAGACATTGTCTCACCCTTTCATGGTTTAAAATTTTCAGGCCCTTAGATGGAGGTACGACAGGTATGATATGAGGTCCCACAAGTGATGGATTTTCAGTTCACCTATTTCCCCATTCCTGGTACCACCTTGACCCGGGAGTTAGTTGAGTCCACAATTTGGGTCGAGGAGGGCTTACCTCAATTGGTACCTCATCGATTCATAGCTTGGTTCGTTAACTTTCCTCAAGAGAGTTGGGAGGGTCCCCTTTAGGGTTTTGCCGGGTCTCCTGTTAGGACGAGCGAGTGGGAAATAGGTCACCCGATGGAGCTCGACACTCCTGACGATGTCGTGGTGGACCCGGAGCCCATGGCTGTGGAGCCCGAAGTTTAGAGAGCTCAGAAGATCTTTTTTGGTTTAGACTCTTGTGTATATAAACCTAGTGTGTTTATAAAATATGTTTTGTGTTAATTGACTATCCTGCTTTTCTATCCCATGTTGGTTGTTATCTGGAGATTGTTTATAGTTCGCTTCCGTATGCACATAAATCGATTGGGTTGGTGACGCATCCTGGTAACGTCACAATTTTGTCGACCACAAAGGGATGTGCACGCGCTCGAGATTTGGGGCATGACATGTTCACTTTCTTACTTGATTGGTTGAGAAACAAGGTTAAAAAAATCTGTATGCATGTTTGAATTTTTGCAATGCATGTGACTTTTAGATGAATGGTAAGGACGATGCATGATATTGAGGGAAAATCCTAGGATCACATAGATCGCTTGATTAAGAGACTTATAAGCGTTATTAGCCATGCGAGTATACAATTTGTCAACAATTGCAATAAGTCACAAAAAAAAAAGGATTGGGTAGAAGTCTTAGTGGAACCGTTGCATGAAAGATAAAGGCCAACCTCGAGACTCCAAAATTTGACTTTTGTATCGCACTTCCTTTGAATGATTGATCTCGACATGATGTCTTTTTTTTATTATTGTTTTGATGTATATGCTTGTTTCTTTCCATTGTATGCAATTAGTTATAAATTTCTTAGATTAGGTTTAGATTAGGACCTTGAAGATGGTGGAGGTCAATGTCCATTTCGACCATTATCATATACTATTTATTTCCCCGACATATGTCTCGAGTTCCATTTGTTGTATAAATCCCGACAAGTTGTGGGTTTTCTTTCTTTCTCATCTTTTTCAATTGTGTTTCTCTTTTATATTTTCTACGATTGTATTGTAGATTTACTGCTTTCCTTGATTGTTTACGTACTATCTCGTAATTTCAATTCCATTGATTGCTTTCTTTTCTTATTTTTCTAGAAATAGAATAGAATGAAAATTACTAGCCATGCATGATCACTTAGTTTTGGGCTAATGATCCTGAAAATGCAAAAGGAAATGCATGGACATGTTAGGAAAATACAACATACTATTTAGGTACTAGAAGGGCGCTAATAGAAATATTAGCATAACCCAAGTCCCTGAACCTAGATATTTGGTTAGGTAGGAATCAAGGGAACACTCCCGACCTTTGATTGGGTTTTCTAATCGACCCCCAAAATGAGACTAGTGACGACTCCCATCTTATTTTTAGATTATCATAAACAACTAGATCGTATAAATATACCCGTCGCGCGGGGTATGAGTTTTGATGAAACTCACCATGGTTTAATATACTCGATATGGGAGTACCCTAAAGGATGAAGTGATGCCATCCTTATGGTTGAGGCGTACTGTTGAAAGGGCTACCATGGTAACGGTATCCTTAAATTTGATATCCACACCTAACCTTTTTTCTAAGGTGTGTCGCCTGTGTAGGTATGGATCGCGACACTCCACTATCACATGGGGTACGAGCTTGGTAGAGCTCGCGATCTCGTGGAGGAAACTCATGAGAGGCTTGATTCGAAAGGCGAGGTGATAACGTCTTTTGGAACGTGAGCCGTGAGGGAACTCTCGTGATCAAGTATACCTAAATCGACCTTTCCCCTTCTTATCTCTTCGTGATGATGAGGGATTTAAGGGCAGTGAGATTGGGTCATGACAATCTCAAAACAACCAGACTCTCAATTCATATATGCTCTCAGCCATCCTCCTTCGCTATCGCGTGCTGCTCTGCTTGTCACTGTTGGCGAAATCTTTCCAGAATATTTTGAAGCTGACAAAACGTTTCTATCAGTCTAGTCTGGATAATTGCAGACATTCTATTTAGAGTCTGAAGACTTTCAGATCACTAGACTCAGCGCTCAAGACTCAAGACTTAAGACTATTCTCATTGACAGTTTTTCTAATCCAGTGACGAAGGCGATCCAGAGCTGAAGTATTTGGTTGAGGATTTAGTCCTATCCTCTGGAGAAGATCTCTTGGCTGGATAAATATAACGGATTCTTTTATTCGTAATCAAGATCGTTTGAAGATCCGATGGTCGACGAAATATTCTTGGAAGGTTCTATTCTTAGAAACCAAGATCCTGATTATATGGGCGAACAGGATTGATGGGCTATCGTCAGGTTCCTTTAATAGCTCGAATGATCTTCTTAATTGATTCCGTCCAATGGGTAAATTGGAGGAATTCCTTTGGTAAGTGCCAACGGGTATGATGGCATAAAGGAGTATAAAAGGAAGATGTTCTAGTTGCTTTAGTGCATGATCGATAGAGAAATTCCAGAGTCTGAAGCACCTTGATTATTAGTTGATATATTTTGAGCGAAATTGTACACACAGAGAGTGTCTATACTTAGCGATACCTTGAGCGAGTGTGGTAGATCACCTACACCGAGAAATCAAGGAAGAACAGTGCTGTAACATCTCTTTGTTCATAGTGGAATCCGGCCAATATGCTATCAGTGCAGAAGAGTGGACGTAGGCTTGAAATAAGCCGAACCACTATAAACCGCGTGTTCAATTCTCTCTTCCTTTCTCTCAGTCTTACTTTGATTATTGATTGTCTCAAATCTATTAACTGTCTCGTATTGTGCAATTATCGAGAAAAATCTTTTATATACCTATTCACCCCCTTCTAGGTACTTATACTAGCTATATCAATTGGTATCGAGCTCGTGTTCTCACTTTATTTGAAGTGTTTTACTTGAGTAAAAGATCCATGGCTAGTATGCTAGCACCAGGGCTGGTGGAAGGGCAAAGCAATACCAGACCACCCTACTTTGATGGAAATGATTACAACATCTGGAAGAACAAGATGAAAGCTTTCCTACGATCAAAGGATCCTTTGAAATGGGATGTTGTAGAAAGAGGAATTACTAGCTGCATCAGTCTGTGAGAGAGGGAAAGAAACTGTTGAGACCAGCGGAATGACTTAGGAAGAGATAATGAAGAGACAAGCACTCGATGCAAAAGCAATTTACTCTTTATATTGTGCTTTGTCACCAACTGAATATAACATAATATCTTCTTGTGTTACAGCAAAAGAAGTTTGGGACAAATTACATATCACCTATGAAGGAACAGATCGCATGAAGGAGACTAGAATTAACATTCTCCTCGGTCAATATGAAGCCTTTAAAATGAAACCAGGAGAATCTATAACTGACATGTTTAGCCGTTTTACAGATATTGTCAATGGACTTGAGAATCAAGGAAAAAAAATTTCTGATCCCATGAAGGTAAACAAACTATTGCGTGGACTCTCCAAGGATTGAAATCACATAAAGACTTTAATAAGAGAGACGCAGAGAATTATGCCACTATCTATCGACGAGCTGATTGGAACTCTTCAGTCTTATGAAGTGGAACGAATTAATGAAGACGAAGATCCAAAAGGTAAGAAATCCATTGCATTAAAATCAAATGATGATTCTGATGTTACAGATTCTGAAGATGATATGGACGATGAGGAGCTTGCTCTTATGATAAGAAAATTCAAAAAACTGAATAGAAAAGGAAGAAGGTTCAACTCAAAGAAACAAAGTTTTCAAAGACAGCGGACCAAGTCTGTTAATGATGAGGAACCAAACAAAGATGTAGTTTGCTTCGAATGTAAGAAAAAGGGACACATCGAGACCCAAGCATTTTGTCCTCTTCTGAAGACGAAGAGAGGAAAAGCTGAAAAGTTTCGAGAAGCTCTCAAAGTCGAAACTGAAGTGATACAGAGTGTGAAGAAAGTGATGATGAATATGCCAACCTGTGTCTGATGGCATAATCAAACTCAGACTCAAATTCAGGATCAGACTCAGAAAGTGAATTTGAGGTCTCCGTCAAGAAAAAGATAAAGAGGTATCTTGACAGTGGCTGCTCAAGACGCATGACAGGAGACTCAAATTGCTTCAAAAAGTTTGTTCAAGTAAATGGTGGAAAAGTCTCATTTGGAGGAAAAGTATTGTGGGATTTGGAACTGTGAAAATTGGAAATCTCACAATAAGCAATGTTTCTCTAGTGGAAGGACTCAATTACAATCTTCTCAGCATTAGCCAATTGTGTGATACTGGTTTCAAGATCTTTTTTCAAGAAGGAACATGTTCTGGAATCAGTAAAGACTCTACTCAGTCTTTCATGGGTCGAAGGCATGGAAACATCTATCTCTTGGATGTGAAACCGGATGAATCGCAATGCTTAATCTCAATTCAAGACGAAGCAAGCTTATGTCATAGAAAGCTTGGTCATGTCAACATGAAGCAATTAGCCATAATCTCATCAAAGCAGCTTGTTCGAGGTCTACCTAAATTACCATACCAAAAGTCCGATCCATGCACTCCATGTATTCTGGGAAAACATGTAAGAAATTCATTTAAGCCAACAAATCATGTTTCTACTAATCATGTACTACAGTTGTTGCACATGGATCTCTTCGGACCAACCAAAACCCAGAGCATTGGAGGTAAGAAATATTGCCTAGTAATTGTGGACGATTATTCCCGCTTTACTTGGGTATATTTCCTTGCAAGTAAGTCCGAAATCTTCTCGTATTTTGAAAAATTTGCTAAAAAGTTTCAAAATGAAAAAGGGTGTGTTATCTCAAGTATAAGAATAGATCATGGAGGTGAATTTGAAAATCAAGATTTTACAAAATTTTGTGATGAATCTGGCTTTAAGCATATGTTCTCTTCTTCATATACTCCAGAACAAAATGGAGTTGTGGAAAGAAAGAATAGATCTCTTCAAGAAATGGCTAGAACTCTTTTAATTGAAAGTAAGATTTCTTCACGATTTTGGGCTGAAAGTTTGTTTCAACAGCGTGCTATATCATTAATAGAGTCTTTTTAAGACATATTCTAGAGAAAACCCCTTATGAGTTATTCAAAGGTAAGAAGCCTATTGTTTCATACTTTCATATGTTCGGTTGCAAATGCTTTATATTGAAAAATGCTAAAGATCGAGTTGGTAAGTTTGAAGAAAGATTAGATGAAGGCATCTTCCTTGGATATTCTACATCAAGCAAAGCCTACGAGTCTATAACAAGAAGAGCCAGTCTGTGGAGGAGTCAATGAATGTCAAATTTCAAGACTCTACGCAAGATGAATTCAGTCAGACTCATCATGAAGATTCTGAACCTGCTCCAGACCCTCCAAAGCTTACAACTCAAGAAACATCTCAGACTCTATAAGACCAGCATCAAGCTGTTCGTGAAGATTCAAATAAAGAAAGAGATCATCAAACAAACAAATCAACCAGTAACTGGAAGCATAAGTCCAGTCATCCCAAAGATCTCATTATCGGAGAAATCAATGAAGGAATTCGCACCAGATCTAAAAGGCGTGAAGAGTCTAGTGATGTGGCTCTCATTTCTGAAATTGAACCAAAGAGCATAAAAGAAGCTTTATCTGATGAAAGCTGGATTGAAGCTATGCAAGAAGAGCTCAAATAGTTCAACATTAATGATGTCTGGGAATTGACATCTAAACCAAAAGGCAAAACTGTTATTGGAGCTAAATGGATGTTCAGGAACAACATGAATGAGAAAGGAAAAGTCGTACGAAACAAAGCAAGACTCGTGGCCAAGGGATATACGCAAGAAGAAGGAATAGACTATGATGAGACTTACACACCAGTAGCAAGGTTAGAAGCTATTCGACTATTACTTACGTTTGCTTGTTATAAAAATTTCATGTTATTCCAAATGAACGTCAAAAGTGCCTTCCTAAATGGATTTATCCTTGAGGAAGTTTATGTAGAACAACCACCAGGGTTTGAAGACCCAAAGAAGCCAGACTCAATCTTCAGACTGAAAAAGGCTCTATATGGCTTGAAACAAGCACCTCGAGCTTGGTACGACAAACTAAGTAAGTTCCTAATACATAATGGTTTTGTCAAAGGTGAAGTAGATACTACTTTATTTATCAAAAAGCAAAACAAAAGCTTTTTACTTGTTCAAATATATGTGGATGATATTATTTTTGGATCTCCTAATGAAAGTCTGTGCAAGAAATTTTCAAAGTCTATGCAGGATGAGTTTGAAATGAGTATGATGGGAGAGTTAACATTCTTTCTCGGGCTCCAAGTGAAACAAATGGAGGAAGGAACTTTCATTCATCAAGAAAAGTATGCAAATGATCTTGTCAAAAGGTTTGGACTGGAAAAGTGCAAAAAGACCAACATACCAATGTCATGTTCTTTGAAGATAGACAAAGATGAAGAAGGGAAGAAAGTTGATCAAAAGCTGTACAGGAGCATCATTGGTTCACTTCTTTATCTTACTCGCTTCTAGACATGACATTTTATTGAGTGTTTGCATCTGTGCTAGGTTTCATTCAGATCCTAGAGAATCCCATCTCAGTGCTGCGAAACGTATTATCAAATACGTTGCTTCATCTTCAAGCATTGGTCTTTGGTATCCTAAGAAGGGAGACTTTAATCTTCTGGGATATTCAGACGCAGATCTGGCCGGTTGTAGAGTCGATAGAAAGAGCACTTCGGGAACTTGCCAATTGCTTGGAAGCAAGACAATGTCTTGGTTTTCAAGGAAACAAAGCACTGTGGCTCTCTCAACAATAGAAGCAGAGTATATACCTCTTGGAAGTTGCTGTTCGTAAATTCTATGGATAAAACAACAGCTACAAGACTTTGGAATTGAAGACTCATGAACAGAGATCAGATGTGACAATACCAGCGCAATCAATCTCACTAAAAATCCAATCCTTCATTCAAGAGCAAAGCATATAGAGATTCAACATCATTTCATCAGAGATCATGTTCAAAATGGAGAAATCTCGATTCAATTTGTTGATTCAAAAAGTCAAGCGGCGGATATATTCACAAAGCCTTTGGAGAAAAATCAATTCGATTTTATCCGTTCCAGACTCAACATTTTGAAAGCGGAGGAAGTTAAAGTCTAGAGACTCTCCAACCCTCGGACTCGAGACATTCATGGCTATAGACGTAAGTTGTTATTATATTCAAACTCGAAAAGGTACGATCTTTAGTTCAGTTAATTTATAATTTCCTTGAAAAACGAAATCTTGTCTTTTCAAAAAAGATTAACCTCTATTTGGCAGTTATTGATTTTAAAACGAGGTGACTGTTCACTTTCCTTTGTACCGATTGAACTTTCCTTTATAAACTGAGTTATATATATACAGTTTTTCTTCGCTTAAACTTCAAAACCCTAAAAGGCATTCTCCTCCCAATCCTGTCTCTACTTCGTGTTCATCTTCTAGAAAGTTGTCATCTTTTCTTGGGAAAGCGAGTAAAGGAATCTTTCAACGATAAGGAATGATGTCTTCTTCGAGGAAGTCTTCAAGAATCGCGAACAGGGGACCATAGAGAATGAGGGAGGGGCTTACCCATTTCGATCTCACCAAAGAAGAAAATTTATCGAGTCAGCAACAAAGCCCGATTCACTCTCCACAACATCACTCAACACCATCTACCCCACAAGGTGCGGGTCAACAACCGGAGGAAGAAATAATCGAGGACGCAGACCCTGTAAGAGTCCAAAAACCCTCTTATATTTACAAGCTCTATCATGTGTTGAAAAGCACTGGTACTCTGCTGAACTATATAGATGATTTCCTTAAAGATAAGAATTATGGGAATGAGTATATCTTTTTGCGAAAAATGGAGGATCTGGGCATTGCTCCCAAAGGAAAGGCTGAGGAAGCACTTACGAACATTCCAAGTGACCCTCGTGTAGGAGGATTGAATCCCACTGACGGGAATGATGATGATAAAATGTTCAGTGAATTTCAACCTAGAATGGGTATTGCTGCAAAGGTGAAGGGAAAAAGGATGGATTTGTTTAAATCGAAGGAACAGGAGAATCTGTTTTTCAAACTGTTGAAACGAGGGGTGATAAATCCTAGGAGTGTTGATTTCGATTTCTTGGATGCCATTAATGTGAACTTAAGGGAGAAGTTCAATCTGCTTCAACTTGAGCAATTTTGCTCCGATACCACAGACGGTTATGCACAATTGACATCATACTTCTATTCGAATCTTAGCTTTTTAGATGTGAATAGAATATCATTCAGTGTTCGAGACCACGACCATGTGGTAGATGTGGACATGTTGGCTGACATAATTGGAGTTGAATGAGGATGCTATCAACCTATCAAAGTTTTGATTGCTCGTGCCACACTGGAGCTTGTCAAAGACAGGTCTACAGAGGGAAGAATTACCTATACAAGAATGCCATCAACATCTTGCTTCATAAATTGTGATCAACTGTATCAGTCCAAAGTCTACATCCAAGACTGGCGTGTCTAATTTCGAGGCGAAATTGATGTACGTGATCAATACAAGGAAGAAGTTCTCTCTCCCTTACACCATTCTCTTTCACATGTACAGAGCAATGGCGAAGGACAAAGGCCAATTGCCTTACCAGGTCTTGTATCCAAGATCTTCAGACACTTGAACATTGAACTTCCACATACTCTTTGTGTTCGACCATGCGACAAAATTGTGGTAGGTATGAAAATGCTAACAAAAATGCATCTGAAAGAGTTTGATAAGGCAATGGAGAAGTTCAAAGTGAAGACTCTAGCATCTTCTGCATCTAAGAGAAAAGGGAAGGAGCCCATGAGTGCTCCATCCAAAAAGAAAAGAACTCTTATCTTGGAGGATGAAGAAGAAGAGAAAGATCTCACTATCTCTGCATTAATAAGAACTAGACGTTCTGTACCTGAATCAACAGAACGATAGATGAAAGAAAAAGAAGCAGAGGAAAAAGAACAGAGAGAAGAAGAGGGACAAGCAAAGAACAGAGAAGCAGAGGAGCAGAAAGAGAAAGAGAAAGAGAAAGAAGCTGAAGAAAGAGGAGAAGCAGAGAAAGAAAAGTCTGCAGATGCTGAAGAGCCTAATCATCACTCTTCCCCATTTGAGGTCCTAGAGACAGGGGGAGATGGCGAGCAAGAAAGGACTACACCACATACTTGTCAACGGTGAAGGTGTAAGTCGCTCACCAGCAAATCCAGAAGATTTTCAGGCTTCTCAAATGCCTCGAGGAAGGACATGATACGCCAACACCAAATCTGCAAGATTACACGAAGTTCCATCGTACGCATTCACTCCATCCGAGAGAGCAAATGCGAGCACACGGGACGGACAATACATCAGATTTTCGTCGTATTCTTGATGTTCTTACGGAAATGAAGGGTCAAATCTATGCTCGGGATTTGTGAACTTCAAGTCATGAAGAATGTTGGACACGCATCTTCTCGTTACCCCGCAGATCAAATAAAAGACCTCGCTCTTCAAATTCAAGCCAATGCCAAAGGAGAAGAGATGGCTAATCTACGGGAAGACTTGAAGAGGCTGGAAGGGATCGTACAGTCGATGGGAGATTTCCAGATTGTGCGCATTCCCAAAAAGACTTGACTCTTTTCTCACATTTTTAATGATGACAAAAACGGGGAGAATTACAATTTGAACTTTACTTTGACTTTAAATTTCTTTTGTTTGAATATGCTTGTTTTTTGAGTATAACTTGAGTGAACTGGGGTGTGAACTTGAATTTGACTAACTTGGGTGTAGATTTTGATGCTTGACTATTTGCATTTATATCAAGTGTTGTTGTATGGTATTACTTATGAAAGACTAACCAATTTTCTGTGGATGCAAAGACTAACCAATTTTCATGAGATAGCCATATTGCTTGAGTAATGTTTTTGCAGGTCAAAGTTGTTCAAATCTACAGTAAAGTTTTGTCACCATCAAAAAGGGGAGATTGTTGGAGAAATCTTTCCGAGAATATTTTAAAGCTGACAAAACGTTTCTATCGATCTAGTACGGATAATTGCAAACCTTCGTTTAGAGTCCGAAGACTTTCGAGATCACCGAGACTCAGCGCTCAAGACTCAAGACTTAAGACTATTCTCATTGACAGTTTTTCTAATCCGGTGACGAAGGCGATCGAGCCGAAGTATTTGGTTGAGGATTTAGTCCTATCCTCGGAGAAGATCTCTTGGCTGGATAAATATAACGGATTCTTTTATTCGTAATCAAGATCGTTTGAAGATCCGATGGTCGACGAAATATTCTTGGAAGGCTCTATTCTTGGAAACCAAGATCGATTGTATGGGCGAACGGGATTGATGGGCTATCGTCGGGTTCCTTTAATAGCTCGAATGATCTTCTTAATTGATTCCGTCCAGTGGGTAGATTGGAGGAATGTGGCACCCCTTGACGGCCCCCGATCCATTAGGGTCGCCACAGTTCGCTCTACCTTTCACTTTCCCTATTAACATGTTACTCTGATACCATTTCAATTGCAGCGGGTCCATACAACCCGGGGTTTACATATATATATAAATATATATATATATATATTTAATTGGTCCCTTGCGCAATTCATATAGCTGAAGCACATCCATTAACTCCCTTCTCTATATACATAGACGATGCACACCTACTAAATATTTATGAGTAAAAGCCATACACTTTTTATTTACTTAAATCAGATGGACATCATTCATCGGTACATCAAAATGCCGTAATCTTCTATATTCGGCTACACTCCAAAAGATGACCGACATTTCCTCCAACAGTTATACACTTAAAGTCCATCGATCAGTGCTGGCATCCAAAAGCTCCTTCCCTTGCTATCCTCCTCCTCACGGTTATATCCAACCGTTCAAACCATCTACTAATCTGAAATGTTGGTCCCCAAAAGGGGTGAGTACAACCACTCAGCAGGTAAAGGAATCCAATAACCACTCAATGCATCATACAAATCATACATGCATTGCAGGCGTAACTTACCTTGCAGCCATGCGTAATACTATCATGCATCATTATGCCTTATCATAATGCATATCATACCATCATATGTCATCATCATAATCATCATCATGGCATCATTATATCATACATGTCATCCTTGTCATGACATCATCACATCACATATTATCATCATCATCATGCATATCATCATGCATATCATATCATGGGTGATCATCATATCACATCACATATCATCATCATCATCATGCATATCATCATGCATATCATACCATGGGTGATCATCATATCACATCACATATCATCATCATCATCATGCATATCATCATGCATATCATACCATGGGTGATCATCATATCATATCACATATCATCACCATCATCATGCATATCATACCATGGGTTAATTTTCATCTTTATCTTTAAATTTGATCACCACGTCACCCTTCCTCGATTCATCAATTTTATCTCATATTTTACGCTCACATCCCATGCGAGAAAAACCTCCAGGCATGTATCCAGGATACAACCGGACATCCGGCCCCCCCACATTCCGGGCATCTCGCATCCCAACTAGCATCACGAGGAACCTCCGGGCATGTATCCAAGATACAACCGGACATCCGGCCTTTACCCTTCTAGCCAGGCATCTCGCACCCAAATCCTGGCATCGCGAGGCATTCCCTTCGGGCAAAGACCTCCGACAGGGCTTTCGGAATTATGTACCGACATACCACCAGGCCTCGCCTGGAATTACGGACCGTATACCACCGGGCATCCCGACACTCCCAGGGAAATCCGGCAATGTATCTCTATACATTCCGGCCATCATCCTCCACCACAACCTCTTACTCACATATCATTTTTCACATTCACCATCCTTTTAATCCCATTATTACATGGCATATAATTCACACATGCATCATACATACACCAATGTCATATAACAATGCATAATAAATTCAATGGAATTCATGGCCAATAAAATAATCCCTTTTTATTATTTTATTATTTTATTATTTTATTTATTTATTTTCACAAATAAATATTAAATTTAATATCTATGATTTTCCCAAAATCATAATATTCAAACAATCACTAAACAAATCAATAGGATGACAATTTCATACGAAATTCATGGCCAAATTGGATTTCACATAATTTCACAATTTCCACAAAATGGCACATGATATTCGGATAATGACCAGAATTGCACAGTTTCCAAATAAATTCGATTAAAATACTCATATGGCCTCCAAAAATTACGAAATTTTACAGGGTGATAGCCAACACATTTTCGTGCATTTTTCATGCAGAACTCTAAGCTAAATTCTTTTTAGATTAATTTATACAACCCCACGAAACCTCTGCAACCACTACCGCGTCGTCCAGAATACACATCTCTGAAATATTAAGATTTCACCCATCTATTCTCTTTTGTTTCCTCTGAAATTTGAGTATGTTATGTACCAAGGTGTCCTTTACAAGTTTCATGAAGAGATCTAGGTCAAATAACCAAAGTATGGTCACCATTTAAGTCCATGAATTCTCGGGTGTCTCGGAATACTTCACCAGAACCATCATTTCCAAGATCTAGCCGATTCGCCAAGCTATACTTGTTCTTTTCACTTCAAATTTGAGTATGTTGTCATTTAAGGTGTTACCTACAACTTTCATGAAGACATCAAAGTCAAATCTTCAACAAAAATCAACATGCAAACAAGAATCCAGCAAGAAGTCAGTGAAATCTTCACGGATCTAGGGTCTCCGTATAATAGAACTTTAACCCCTCATATCTCCATAATTTTCCACGAAATTTCAGTATGTTATAGTACAGGACGTTAGCCACAACTTCCATGAAGACATCAAAGCCAAAATCGGACTCCAAGCACACATGCAAGCTCAAACAAGCTACTGACTCCTACAACCGAGCAAGAACAGTCACACAGTTTGAAAACAACCAACCCTTACCTCGGTTTTTCACACAAATAACACCTAAAATCGAACATGCAACCAACACTACAACAAGCAAGAGAAGTTAAGGACTCCACTTGCCTCTAAGATGAGCAAACGACGGCGTACGGACGGCGGCACACGGCGGCACACGGCGGCTCCTCCTCGGCTCCGCCTCCTTCCTCTCGGTCTCTCCCTCTCTCTCGCGATTTTCTCTCTCTCTCTCGCCCTCTCTCTCGGCCGAATGAAGCAAAAACCGGCCACCTTCTCTCTCTTCTCCCCTTTTATTTCCCCTAATGCTCATGATTACCTTGCCTCTACCATGGCCAATGCATGGCCTTCTCCTTGCCACTTGTCTTGATCCATGCAAGATGGGCTTTGGAGTTGGGCTTTGGGCTTGGGCCATCCGGCCACTCCTCCTTGGGCTGGTCGACAGCCTCCTTTGGGCTCTAATGGGCTGGCCAACTTGGCCCATTAGGGTTACACTCTTGGGCTTAAGGCCCAATCAAATTTTAACCTCTCTTTTTTTTTTTTGAAATTCTTCTATAAATATTTTTGAATTCCAATTTTCATCTTGGCCAAAGTCTTGGGACATTTTGTTCATTGAAATTTAATTTATAAAGTACATGGCCAAGCATAAATTATTAATCTATCAAATTTAAATTTTCACAATCATATGCACAAATCATCTAATTAAAGACTAATGGCTAAAGCATAAGCCATGGAAATTTTTATCACCTAATTAGGAACTTTAACACACCTCATGGCTTGGCTTTGAATTTTGGGATGCCACAAGGAATTCCTTTGGTAAGTGCCAACGGGTATGATGGCATAAAGGAGTATAAAAGGAAGACGTTCTAGTTGCTTTAGTGCATGATCGATAAAGAAATTCCAGAGTCTGAAGCACCTTGATTATTTTTTTTTTTATTTTTTATTTTTTTTTGGTGACCCAGGGAACCTCCGAACGCCGCTTCGCGGGGAGAAGCACCTTGATTATTAGTCGATACATTTTGAGCGAAATTGTACACACAAAGATTGTCTATACTTAGCGATACCTTGAGCGAGTGTGGTAGATCACCTACACCGAGAAATCTAGGAAGAACAACGTTGTAACATCTCTTTGTTCATAGTGGAATCTAGCCAATAGGCTGTCAGTATAGAAGAGTGGACGTAGGCTTGAAATAAGCCGAACCACTATAAACCGCGTGTTCAATTCTCTCTTCCCTTCTCTCAATCTTACTTTGATTATTGACTGTCTCAAATCTATTAACTGTATAGTATTGTGCAATTATCGAGAAAAATCTTTTATATACCTATTCAGCCCCCTCTAGGTACTTATACTAGCTATATCAGTCACATCCTGATTTTCTAAGTCTATTTTCGATTAAATGAATTGGGTTTTTAATTGACACGCCTATAGTTCTTCTCCTAAGTTGATCACTCACGGGATAACTAGTCTATTAGTTGACCAGAAAATGACTGCTCGACCATGCTAATTTGCAAGGGTCAATACGACACGATCAAAATAAATAAGAGAATGGAGATAGGTCGGTTTGACAGAGGTATGTGATTAGAGTGTGGTTACTCCTCTTGATTGCAAAATTTTTGTCGAACAGCACTAAACCAGTTTTTCTGTCATTTTTGTACCCTGTGCCCGTATTTGGAAGCCAGGGATTTTCATGACAATCAAGAGTCAATAATGTGTAAGAGATGTACAATGTGGCTCAAAAATAATCGGTCACGGGTCAAATGCGCTAAAAATTCCTAAAAACTACCCGGTAGGTTAGGTCACACTAAAATCGCGTCCAATTGAAATTAACTACGAAATTGAACTCGATTTTAGAAATTGAATGTTCTGTCATGTCACTATTTATTTTAGGAACGTCGACTGAACCTCCGAAGATTTTTCGGCAAACCCGAGTTTTTGGCGAAAATTCAAGTTTGGGTGTTTTTGGACCGGAAAAATTAGAGGATCGTTTTTTAGCACACCTTTGCCGTCAAGTTAGTTCAATGGGCAAGGAAAAATGTGGAATGTGATGTGGGCACCCCGGCTGAATTTATAGGCACCAATTTGAGTCCAATTGAGTTGGAATTGAAAGAAATTGGAGGGGAAAGGTCACAAATTCGTAGGTCCAAGGGGGTGCAACATTTCAGCTTCTTCCATGGCTTGTTAGGGAAGTTTTGTGAAGGAAAAGAGGCTGCGGATGAGGCAGCAGCTGGTGGGGCAATTGTGACGAGTGTTTGGATATTTTTAGTTGACTTTTGAGGCCATTTGGGCCCCTCTCGAGCTGCAGCTCCTCCCTTCTCCTTCCTTTCTCCCCTTCTCCATTGTTGTGATTGTTGAGAGCCCAAAAAACTAGAGAAAGCAAGCTGCAGCTCGTCGACCACCCTTGCTGACCGTCCGAGCATCGCTGTGCCTTGTAGAGCCGTCGCTAGTCACTACCATCGCACGCCAGCCCACATGCCCGCGAGCGACCATTCGAGCGCCCTTGTCTCCTCAAGTTGCTACTCGAGTCACTTGGCTATCGTCCAACTCCACCTAAGCTCCTCCATTGCCGTCCAACAACCCCTGACCCCGTCTAGACCTACCATTGCCGCCTAGCCCTCTCCCACACTGTCCTAGCTACTCGAACCACTCCCTTTAGCTGCGACCAGAGCTGAACCTCTCAGCCTAGTTTAGAGCTTCGTGGCCCGTTTTAGGTCTTTTTTGGACCTTTGTTGGTGTCGCCACAGGCTTGTGTTTCGCTCGCCTCCGCATCACCGTCGCCATGAACTTATCAACTCGCAAAATCGGTGATTTTTCTCACTAAATCTTGCTTAGGAGGATAATGACGTTTAAGGGGCGATTAGATTAAGTTAAGTGTGATTAGTATAATTGTTAGCTTGTTTAGTTAAATTAGGTTAGTTAGATTAGTTAATTAGGTGGTTAGATGTTATAGTTAGTTAGTTTATTATGTGGCCTCGTAGTTAGAATGGTTAGAATAATTTAATCAGTCCAATAGGTCGTTAGATTAGTATTATTAGGCCTAAGTGTGTATTTATTGATTTAATTTGTATTTAGTTAATTAATTTTGCTATTTAATTAATTATTTATTATTTTCTAAAAATTATACCAGGATAGCCCATAGCCAGAATTTCGTGCTAATTACAGTGGTGTGCTTAGTCTATACAATTGATTGTTAAATTGCACAATTGAGTGATGATTGTGAAGTTTGAGTATTTATTTCAAAATTGTGAAATTTTGATAGTTAATCGGAAAATATTGGGCATCGGTTTTTAACTCCAAAAATGTTTTTAGGTACTATAATAAATAGTGGGATTTTTAAAATGGAAGATATCGCATTTTTGGTTCAAACTGACTGTGTACGCACATATGATTATTTTCACTAGGTGTTTTTAATACGAAAAAATTAGGCTAAGCACATTATCTTAATTGAGACATTTAACTGCAAAGCACAATGTTCTTGGCCAGGATTGATTGATCATGTGATGGTTAAGTGAACTAGTCCCCGATGTGCATTGGCAGGATGATGCCCTTCTATGGGATGCCCTTGGACAACAGATGCCGAGTCACAGTAGATTCTTGATCGATGCTCCTTCGGGAATGCTGTCCCTAATGTGCATCGGTGGATGTTGCCATGCTCAAGGGGGAGAAAAAGCTTAGCTACGCTAGAGGACTGCTGACACCTAATTTAGGATTAATTTTTAATAAAATAAAAAATTTGGGTTTGTGGAGGGAGATTTCAAAAAAAAATTGGATAATGAAGTGTTTTTCTTGTTGAACACATATCTTCATTTCAAAATTTTAAAAAATTTCGGTTGTGTGATTTTGGAGCCTCTTTAATATTGGATGATTGAGCGAATATTTGCAAATCTTCAACAACTTTGAGCACTTTCACTATAAAATGCAAGGCTTCATAACCGAACTTAGGGGGGCGACTTCTCTTTGTCGAGGGAAAAAGAAAACAAAAAAGGAAAAGTCAAGAGAAGCTTTTGCTTCTGCAGAGAGAGAGAGGGCAGGGAATGTAGAAGAGAAAGGGGAGAAAAGTCAAAAGATGAAGTGAAAAGTGAAAAGGAAGAGAGCAGAGGGAGAAGACGTCAGAGTGAGAGAGAGAGAGAGAGAGAGAGAGAGAGAGAGAGAGAAGGTAAAAAAAAAAAGAGCTACCTTGTTCATCTTCTCCGAGCTTCCCCGTCCGCATCTCGGCCGACCGGGCCACCAGCCACCCTCGAGTTGCCGACCGTTGCTCCTCCGCTGGTGGCGCTGCTTCCCGATTCGCTCAGACCCTCCACCCAGATCTGCTCGAGCACCAGTGGCACCTCCCTCCACCCACAGCCACGAAGCCACCGAGCCGCACCGGTCACCTCACCAACACCGCCTCACACCAGTGACCCGCGCCCCCACTGCATGCCACTCGGACCTCCGACTCAGCAGCTCGCCACCGCAGCCCGTCACCAGTAGATCGGTGATCGCCCGCAACCCCCTCGCCACGCCGGACCCGCGCCCGACGCCGTCCACTGCTCCGTGTTCTCCCCTCGTGACGCCGAACTTGCACCCGAAGCCCCGCCAACGACCCAGCGATGCCGGAGCCCCTCTACAGAAGCCCCGACACTCCTCGCTACTGCAGATCGCAACACCAGTAGCTCACCGAAGTCCGTTGACGCCGCCGTTGCTGCTTCCCTTTTGCCGTCGCTAAGCACCACTGGAACCCGACGCCTGCGCCTTGCCTTCGGCGACCTGCGAGCCAGAACCTAAACCTGCTCCCGTGACCCGCGATTTGCAACTCGCCTGCGCCTCTAGCCGTGAGCTCGCCCTGACGTCAATGCTCACCATCACCATAGTGACCCACAACCCAGCCGCGCTCGCGTCACGGACGGCACACCTCCTCGATCCCGCCACCCTTCACTGGAGCCGGTGACCAGCCACACGAGCATAAGCCATGCTTAGGAAGAAAAAGAAGAAGGAAAAAACAAAAGAAAAAAAGAAAAGGAAATTAGGTAGTATATTTTTATTTTTTATTTTTTACTTATTTCATGTTATGTTAGCTTATTTTTTAAGTTTTATTAGTTGAATTGTAGTATTGTATGTCAATATTTGTAGACCTCGTAGACATTAGGAGTTTTATCCCAAATTAAGGTAATTATTAATTTGACCCGTAAGACGTCGGGTCATTTTTTAATTACTTTAATTTTTCGGTTATTTTAATTCTTATCTTCATTCTTTTAAAATAATTACTTGTTTGAAAAGATTAAAAAAATCAAAAAAATCAAAAAGTGCGTAAAAATCTAAATATTGCACTAGAGCATTTAGGTTTAGTAAATTAGAACTGTATTTATAGGATTATAATTTTTAGATTATACTTTTAGATGGGTGATTTTTATTAGAGCTAATTTAAAATAGTGTTGGCATTTTTAATTTTATATATAGCTTTTAAGATAAGATATAGTCTAAATTAAATTGGTTCCTAAAATAAATTAGAATATCATTCACTTAAGTTAAATTGATTCCTAAAAAAGATTATTTCCTTGGTTAGTTAATAGGTTAATTCATAATTAATCTCATTTCATATCATCATTATTTAGCATAGGTTGCATATATGCATTAAAAAATAAATCATCATAAAATAAAATCATAAAAAAGCATGCATGTAGAACTACCATGTCATTCATCCCATATCACGTAGCACATGCATAATTAGGATTATAAAAATTAGATTGCATACATATAGTGATAAGTTTAAGTCATATCACATGAATTGCATTTCATATGTCATTAAAGTAAAATTCATGCATATGAAGTTTAAATTAAGATTGCATATAATTAATATTTTTTAAAAAAAAAAGAAAAATTAGGTGTCATGTCATTTAGAAATCATGTTTAGGACATGCATTTTTATTAGCATTTTTTATTTGAATGTTATTTTATTGATTGCGCACTCACATGACCACCATTTGCATGTTAGTAGCTTAGGTTTAAATTAATCAACATTGCCTGCAAAATATTTTTAAAATTAAAATAAAAGGTACCGAAAGGGCGTTAGACTAATCTAGTGTAACCATGTCCCCGGACTTATTGAATCTCTGGTTCGCAATAGTAAAGTATTCTCCCATACTTTACTTGGGTTTCTAACCGGCCCTAATTGGTTAGTGGCTGCTCCAAATTGAAATTGCATGTTTAAATGAATTAATTTCTATCAAGTCGCGATTGGTAGGACTTGGAAGGGTCCCTGCCAAGTCTTCTGACTTAGTAATCCATTAACCATTTCGAATAATTCACCTTCAAAAAAAAATTCGGGAAGGTCACGACAAGGACTGATGTGCATCAGTAGATCATGCTTGTGCAAGCAGTAAGCAATTGGAACGCGTGATTGATTGAGATAAACGTGCCGAATTAAGGACCAAAATTGTGTGGCGTGGTATGAGACGTTTCATAAGGATTTGGCCTTATAATCGGGACCCCTGTGATTGATAAAGATGTGATTGATTGAGATGTGATTGAGATGTTCCAATTAATGTGTGCATCTATTATATGCTTTGCGTATATGAATTGTGCTGACATTTAAGGAGGAATTAAGGCAAGGTGAGTCTCATTGTTTGTGTGGTTAGACTGCCTCTAGGTATATTTCCTTTCTAATAGGCGTTTAAGGGGTGAACTTGCTGAGATGTTGTCTCACCCCATCATGGGCTTAACCTTTCCAAGTCCTTAGATGGCGGTTCCTCCAGTTCGTTTTGGATAGCCTCGAGGGGGTTACAGAGTGGGTATAGGGAAGGTCTCCTTCAGGGTTTTGATATCCCCACCATTGTGGTCAACGCCACTCTAGGCGAGGCTGCAAATGACCCTCCTAATGGGGTTGTGGAGGACCCAAAGCCCCTAGAGCCTACGAAGATGGAGTCTGAAGGATTGGCAAATGTGTTCGGCTAGTAGATCATAAGACAGCTTCTTTTTGAAAGCCGATCTTTTTGTAGACAAACTAGTTTGAATACAAAAGTGTTTTGTGAAAATTTGTATCCTGCTTTTCTATCTCATATCTGTGTTGTCTGGTGATTGTTTATACGCTTTGGCATGTGCAATAAAAAGAATGGGTCAGCAACACGTCCCAGGACACCGCATTTTTATCGACCACTGAGGGATGTGCGTGCGCTCGAGGTTCGCGACGTGACATCCCTGTCTGGAGTGGTATCAAAGCCAGTTGGTAGTTGGAGTGATAATGTGCGATGGGTTATGGGATAGTTAGTAGGAAATGCCTTTTTATTATGCTGATGCATGTAATTGATAGCATTAGCTTGTTTGTATGGTCGCTCAATTTCTAATTCTGTGGGAAATTGGAAAGTAGGTCTCTATAAAGAATTTGCAAGATGAGTGACAAAGAGTAGAGAATGCCTAGAAAGAGGACTATAGCATCCATTCTCTATAAAGAATTTGCAAGATGAGTGTAGGCTCAAGCCAATGCAAGTGGATTAGCACCACTGCCAGTCGATGCTGGGGTAGCAGCCCCTAGCGATCTTAGAATCGAGGGGATCGTTCAGGCGCTTGATACACTTGGGAATGTGGTAGGGCAACAAGCCTAGAATCAAGCTGCCATCGCCACCACTACAGCCGCAGCTATCGCCGCTGCCATTGTCGCTACCAATGCCATTGCCGATACCACCGCTGCGGCACCTGTCGAGGTTCCACCTGGGAACATGGTTGCTGGGAGGCCAATGCACAAGCTCGTGGAGTAGTTTTTGAAGCTGAATCCACTAAGGTTCACAGGTGCAGGAGACCTTTAAGCTGCAACACTCTTGGTCCAAAACTTGGAGAAGGCCTTTGCACTGCTGATGTGCAATAAGGAAGAGAAGGTTGCCCTTGCAGTGTATCAGTTGCAGGGCAACGCAAGTACCTGGTGGAGAGCCACTAGAGGGAGAGTGATCCCAAAAAGCATGGTTCCGGAGTGGAATGCCTTCCTTAGAGCCTTTAATGGGAAGTACTTCTCCAACAATGCCAAAGAGCAGAAGATGGAGGAATTTTAGCACCTTCGTCAAGGGATAATGATAGTGGATCAGTATGAGGCCAAATTTGCAGAATTATCACAGTATACCCCGAGGCTAGTGGAAGATCTAAAGGATAGAGCTAGGAGGTTCAGGAATGGCCTCCGACTGGAGTTGAAGAATCCCCTGGTACCACTCAACCTAAAGGATTATGATGACTTGTATGAGCGAGCCTAGCTAATAGAGAGGAACCTGAGTGAGCAGACTGCTACGTCTAGGTTGAGGTTTAGTTCGAATAAGGATGGAAATTGGTTTTGGATGAAACCGATGATTGGAGGAAGGTACCCTATCCCACCCAACAGGAAGGGTGGGGTAGGCCAGTCAGCACCGAGCTTCAATGGCATATGTCGCTTCTGCGGAAGATGAGATGGATTGGCCCCGTGCCATTTTAGGACGAGTGCTTGCTTTGAGTGTGGCCAACAAGGTCAATAGGTCAGAGACTGTCCTAGAAAGCCGAGGGGACCATAGTAGTTGCCGTTGCTGCCACAAATAGGTTAGAACCAAGGATTCACGCCACCGAACGCACTGCAGGGTGGTTTGAGCCAACTGTCAACTCAAGGAAGAGCGTACGCCATCACCATAGGACAGCTAGAGGACTTGCCTAATCGATCATAGGTACTATTTCACTAAACGACCATGCTGCTTATGCTTTATTTGATTCTGAAGCTACTCATTCATTTATAGCCGAGTAGTTTATTAAGTTGGTAAGATTGAGTCTTGAGTTGTTTGAGTCAATGGTTAGTATATCTACACCATTAAAGGATAAGGTATTAGCTGCAATGGGTTGTCCTGGTTGCAAGTTAGTGATTGGTGAGCAATATGGGAAGATAGATTTAATAATCTTAGCCATGTATGATTTTGATGTGATAATTGGCATGGACTGGTTCACCAAGCAACGAGCTAAGATGGACTGCTATTGTAAAGCGATTCAGTTTTACCCATTAGTGGGTGAAAGTTTTGAGTTTATTAGGAGTCGAGGAGGACCTCGATTACCTTAATCTCGTTGCTTGAGGCAACCTGTTTGTTAGACGGGGGTTGCCAAGGTTATTTGGTGATTATTATGGATACGACAGTTGAGGAGTTGAAGATCGATGATATTGTAGCGGCTCAACAGTTTGTAGACGTGTTCCCAAAAGAGTTGCCAGGTCTGCCTCCATAAAGGGAGATTAATACGACAGTTGAGGAGTTGAAGATCGATGATATTGTAGCGGTTCAACAGTTTGTAGACGTGTTCCCGAAAGAGTTGCCAGGTCTGCCTCCATAAAGGGAGATTAAGTTTGTCATTGAGTTAGCCCTTGGGATGGAGCCAATCTCCAAGGCTCTTTATCGGATGGCATTGTTAGAGTTGAAAAAACTGAAGGTGCAGATGCAGGAGTTGTTGGATAAGGGATTCATACGTCCCAGTGCATCACCTTGGGAAGTACCAGTTCTGTTCGTGAACAAGAAAGATGGTTCGTCACGCCTATCCATTGACTATCGTCAATTCAATCAAGTGACAATCAAGAATAAGTACCCGCTGCTGAGGATCAATGACTTGTTTGACCAATTACAGGGAGCGTTAATGACAGGGTGTCGTACGTGGAAAGACCAGTTTAGATTGTAGATCAAAAAGAGCAGATTCAACGCACCAAGACAATCCCGTTGGTTAAAGTGGTCTGGCAACACCACAAAAGGAGCAACCTTGGAAAGTGAAGACTCGACAAGACGACAATACCCCCACCTTTTTGTTTAAAATTTGTAATAGGTTTAAATTTCAATGATGGAATTTTTATAAGAGTGAAAAAGTTGTGACATTCTGATTTTCTGAGTCTATTTTCGATTAAATGAATTGGGCTTTGTATCGATGTGCCTATAGTTATTCTCCCTGAGCTGATTACTCACCGGATAATTAGTCTATCAGGTGAAGCCATTAAGGGATTTTAACGCAATATACTTGAGAATTCGACAAGAAATTGATTGCTCAACCGCACTAATCTACTAGAGTCAATATGACACAATAAAAATTGATTAGAGATCAGAGATAGGTCAATTCGATAGAGGTATGTGATTAGACTGTGGATGATTCTACATAATTACAAAGTTTCTGTATAACAACACTAAACCAGTTTTTTTGTCATTTTTGTACCATGTGCCCATATTTGAAATCTTGAGATTTTCATGAGAACCAAGAGTTGCTAATATGTCGAAGATGTATAATGTGGCTAAAAAACAATCGGTCACAAGTCAAATGCGCTAAAAATTCCTAAAAACTACACGGTAGTTTAGGTCATGCTAAAATCGCATTCGGTTGAAATTAATCATGAAATTTAACTCGATTTTAGAAATTAAAAGTTCTGTCATGTCATGATTTATTTTGGAAACGTCAACTCATCCTCCGAAGATTTTTCTGCAGACCCGAGTTTTTGGCGAAAATTCAAATTGGGTGTTTTTGGACCGGAAAAATTACATGACCGTTTTTTAGTGCACCTTTGGCTATCAAGTTAGTTCAATGGGTAAGGAAAAATGTGAAATGTGATGTGGGCACCCTGGCTAAATTTATAAACACCAATTTGAGTCCAATTGAATTGGAATTTAATGAAATTGGAGGGGAAATGTCATAAATTTGTAGGTCCAAGGGGGGTGCAACAATTCAACTTCTTCCATGGCTTGTTGGGGAAGTTTTGTAAAGGAAAAGAGGTTGAGGATGAGGCAACAGCTGGTGAGGTAATTGTGATGAGTGTTTGGATATTTTTGAGATAGCTAGTATAAGCACCTAGAGGGGGTGAATAGGTGTACAAATAATTTCTCGAGATACGGAAGTGATTCTAGGCAAACGATAGAAAGGGAGTTCTCTTTTGATTAACAAAATGAAGTACGATCAAAGTAAAGTAAAGAGTAGGGAAGAGAAAATTGAACACAAGGTTTATAGTGGTTCGGCTTATTCCAAGCCCACGTCCACTGTTCGCACCGATAGCCCATCGGCTGGATTTCACTATGAAAAAAAGAGAAGTTACAGCACAGCTTTTCCTTATTCCACAGTGTAGATGTTCTACCACACTTCATCAAGGTTTCTCACAAATATAGACTCTCATTTACGTACAAGATTTCGCTCAAAGGAATTGACTAAACAACAAGGAACTTCAGACTTTGGACTTCTTCTATCGCGCACACCTCGAACAACTTAGAACGTCTTCCTTATATACTCCTTCATGCCAGCATACCCGTTGGCACTTACCAAAGGAATTCCTCCAATCTACCCGTTGGACGGAATCAATTTGGAAGATCATTCAAGCTATTAAAGGAACATGTTGAAAGCCCATCAATCCTGTTCACCCATACAATCAGGATCTCGGTTTCCATAAGTAGAACCTTCCAAGAATATTTTGCCAATCATCAGATCCTTAATCTTCGAATCAATCTCGATCAATCAAAGGATTCCGTTACGTCATATCTAGCCAAGAGATCTTCTCCAGTCGATAAGGTCATATCTTTAATGAAACATTCAGTTCTGGATAGCCTTTCTTCAACGAATTAGAGACTGTCAATGAGGATAGACTTTGAGTCTTGAGTCTGGCTGTTTGGAGGTCTTCAGACTTTAAATAGCAGAGTCTGCAAACCTTCAGACTAGACTAATGGAAACGTTTTGTTAGCTTCAAAACACTTCAAGAAGATTTCTTCAACAATCTCCCCCTTTTTGATGGTGGCAAAACTTTCCTGCAGATTTGGACAACTTTGACCTACAAAACATTTCTCAAACACATATGCATATCTTATAGAGATAAATGGCTAAATGAATAACAATAGAATCTGCAACCACAGAAAATAGGTTAGTCTAGTATGTGATAAAGCCATCCATAAGATATCAACAGTAGTTAATATAAGCAGTCAAGTCCAAGTCAAGTTTAGTTCTCATCTAAACACAAAAATAAAGTCAAACAGAGTTAAACATCAAAACAATTCAATCCAAACGATTAAAAGTCAAAGTTTCAAATCTTGCAGCTCTCCCCCTTTTTGTCAGCATTAAAAAGGTTAAGATGAAAATTGAATAAAGTCAAGATTGCTTGGGAACGCGAACAAGCTGGAAATCTCCCATAGACTAAACGATGCCTTCCAGCCTTTTCAAGTCTTCCTTCAGTTGTGCAACCTCCTCACCCTTGGCATTGGCCTGAATCTGAATAGAGAGGGCTTGGATCTGATCATTCAATGAACCCGAAGAAGCTTGACCTACATTCTGCAAGCTTTAAACCTCGCATCCTAGAGCATAAATTTGACCTCGCATCTCCAAGAGAATATCCATAATTCTGCGAAAATCTACTGCATTATCAGTCTGAGTACTTGCGTCGGCACGATCTGATAGAGTAAATGCAGACGATGGTAGATCAGCATAATCACGCAGATTTGGCGATGAAACATCATGACCTTCCTTAGGAAATTGAGAGGCATAAATGTCCTTTGGATCTGCTAGAGAGCAACTGACTCCCTCAATTGTAGCAGGATATGAGGACTTTCCTCTTTTCTCTTGATCTCCCCTTGTTTTCATGCCTTCAGGTGGAGAAGAGTGTCCCTCAGGTTCTCCTTCTTCTTGATCTATTTTCTCTTCTTCTTCTTTCTCAACTCTTTCCTTCTCAGCATCTCTTTCTTCTTCTCCCTTCTCCTCTCGCTTCTTTCGTCCTTTGTTCGATTCTTTCTCCGGAACGTAACGACTCGCATTCTTTAAAGCCATTGCAGAAATGGTGATGTTTTCCTCAAGCATCTTCATCTTCAATGATGAGAGCTCTTCTTTTCTTGGATGGAGCAACCAAGGGCTCCTTCCCTTTCTTTTTTGATGAAGAAGAGGTTTGATGAGTTTTGATTGGAGTCTTCTCCTTGAATTTCTCCAACGCCTTGCTTAGTTCCTTCAGACACATTTTGATCACCATTTTCAGTCCTACCACCATATGATCGCACGATTGAGCACAAAGAATTTGCAGAGGCTGAATATTTAGATGTCTGAATAACTTCGTCACAAGACCTGGATAAGGAAGTTGACCTCTGTCTTTCACCACTGCTCTATACATGTGGAACATAACAGTATGAGGAAGAGAAAACCTTTTCCCAATGATGATGGCATACATCAGCTTTGCCTCTGAACTTGAAACATCAGTCTTGGAAGTTGATTTCGATCTGAGGCAATTGATCACAATCTTGTGAAGCAAAATGTTGAACTCACTCATCCTTAAGTAGGAAATCTTTTCCTCTATTCTCCTGTCCTTAACAAGTTCCAATGTAGCACGAGCAATAGAAACTTTGATTGGTTGATATCTTCCTCTCTCAACCCCTAACACATCTGCCAGCATATCCATATCCACTACAAAGTCTAGATCTTTGACACTGAAAGAGAATCTATTCACATCTAGAAAACTAAGATTCGTATAGAAATAAGCAGCTAATTCAGCATAAGCTTCTGTGGTGTCTAAACAGAACTTTTCAAGTTGAAGATAATCGAACTTTCTCTCAAGTTCACATTCACAGCATCCAGAAAATCAAAATCCACATTCCTAGGGTTTATCACCCCACGCTTAAGCAATTTTGAGTATAGATCCTTCTGTTCCTTTGATCTGAACAACTCTCCCCTTTTTTCCTCGATTTTCCATCGCAACACCCATTCTCGATTGAAATTGGCTGTACAATTTATCATCATCATTCCCATCTATCGGATTAACTCCACAATCATGAGGATCACTTGGGATATTCGCAAGGGTTTCTTTTGCCACCCCTTTACAAGCAATTCCCAAACTTTCCATTTTTTGCAAAAAGATATATTTATTTCCATATCCTTTGTCCTTAAGAAAATCATTAACATAGTTCAATGGAGTACCAATCCCTTTTAAAGCACGATACAACTTATAAATAAAAGCGGGCTTTTCAACTCTTACAAGATCTGCATCCTCAATGATTTCTTCCTCTTGTTGATGATCAACACCTTGAGGACTAGATGGAGGAGAATGACGCTGCTGAGAATGTTGTGGGCTCTGTTGCTGATTTGGAGACACTTCTTCTTCAGTGAGATCGAAGTGCGTAGGTCCCTCACCCATTCGCCGTGGTCCCCTGCTTGCGGTTCTCGAAGACTTTCTTGAAGACGACATCTTTCTAAGTTTTTTGGAAGATTCTTTGCTTGACTTTCCCAAGAAAAATGACAACTTTTTCGAAGATTAAACAAAGGAAGAAAACAGGAATGGAAGATCGATGCTTTCTTAGGGTTTTTTTAGAGTAAAGCAAAGAAGAATCAACAGTGCATAATCGGTTAAAAAGAGAGGTATACGGATCGTCATAAAGGAAAATAAAAAGATGCCTTTTCAAAATAACTGCCTTTTTAGCGAAAATGGTCATTTCAAAAAATAACTTCTTTTTTGAAAAGGAAACGTTGCAATAATTACGTCGATTAAAGATATCAAAAATAAAGCACAGTTGATGATTGTACCTTTTCAAGATGAGATGAGAGAGAGAGAGAGAGAGAACAACTTACAGTCAAGGTCTTGTATGTCTGAGTCTGAGAGTCTCTAGACTTTGATTTCCTCATACCTCAAAATGTTGAGTCTGGAACGGATGGTTTCAAATTGATTTTTCTCCAAAGGCTTTGTGAATATATCTGCCGCTGATTCTTTGAATCAACAAATTGAATTGAAACTTCTCCATTTTGAACATGATCTCTAATGAAGTGATGTCGAATCTCTATACGCTTTGCTCTTGAGTGAAGAATTGGATTTTTGGTAAGATTGATTGCACTGGTGTTGTCGCAATTAATCTCAGTGCATGAATCTTCAATTCCAAAGTCTCTTAGCTGTTGTTTTATCCACAGAATTTGTGAACAACAACTTCTGAGAGCTACATACTATGCTTCGCTGTAGAGAGAGCTACCGTACTCGCTTCCTTGAAAACCAAGACACTATCCCCGCTCCAAGTAGTTGACAGTACCCGATGTGCTCTTTCTATCAACTCGCATCCGGCAAGGTCAAGCGTCTCGAGCATCCAAGAAGAGTAAAGTCTCCCCTTTTTGGATACCAGTGACCAAAGCTTGAAATTGATGAAATATATTTGATAATACGCTTTGCAGCATTTAAATGAGATTCTTTAGGGTCTGCTTGAATCTGGCACAAATGCAAACACTAAACAAAATGTCAGGTTTAAAAGCAGTAAGATAAAGAAGTGAACCGATGATACTCCTGTATAACTTTTTGTCGACTTTCTTTCCTCCTTCATCTTTGTCTATCTTCAAGGAACTTGACATTGGTATATGAGCCATTTTGCAATTGTCCAGTCCAAACTTTTTGACAATATCATTTGCATACTTTTCTTGATGAATAAAAGTTCCTTCCTTCAGTTGTTTTACTTGAAGCTCGAGAAAGAAGGTTAACTCACCCATCATGCTCATTTCAAATTCATCCTGCATAGTCTTAGAGAATTTCTTGCACAGACTTTCATTAGAGGATCCAATGATAATATCATCGACATATATTTGAACAAGCAGAAAACTTTTGCTTTCTCTTTTAATAAAAAGAGTAGTGTCTACTTTACCTTTAACAAAACCATTTTGAATTAAAAACTTACTCAGTCTATCGTATCAAGTTCGAGGTGCTTGTTTTAAGCCATATAAGGCCTTTTTGAGTCTGAATATTGAGTCTGGTTTCCTTGGGTCTTCAAACCCAGGTGGTTGTTCCACATAAACTTCCTCATGGATGAATCCATTTAGGAAGGCACTTTTGACATCCATTTGGAATAACCTGAAATTCTTATGGCAAGCAAATGCTAGTAATAAACGAATTGCTTCTAACCTTGCTACCGGTGTGTAAGTCTTGTCATAGTCGATCCCTTCTTCTTGCGTGTATCCCTTGGCCATGAGTCTTGCCTTATTTCTTATGACTTTTCCTTCTTCGTCCATCTTGTTCCTAAAAACCCATTTAGCTCCAACAATTGATTTACCTTTTGGTTTAAGAGTCAACTCCCAGACATCATTAAGTCTGAATTGTCCGAGTTCTTCTTGCATAGCTTCAATCCAGCTTTCATCGGATAAAGCTTCATCTATGCTTTTGGGTTCTATTTCAAAAATAAGAGCCACGGCACTAGACTCTTCGCGCCTTTTGGATCTTGTGCGAATTCCTTCATTGATGTCGTCAATAATAAGATCTTTGGGATGACTGAACTTATGTTTCCAGTTGCTGGTTAATTTGTCAGATTGATGGTCACTTCCTTCACTTGAATCTTCAACAGTCACTTGTTGTTGTTCCTGCAAAGTCTGAGCTGCTTCTTGAGATTTAGACTTTATAGAGTCTGGAGCAGGTTCAGTCTCTTCAAGATGAGTCTGAATAGATTCATTTTGTATAGAATCTTGGAATTTGACATTCATTAATTCTTCCACAGTTTGAGTCTTCTTGTTGTAGACTCTGTACGCTTTGCTTGTGGTTGAATATCCAAGGAAGATGCCTTCATCTGACTTTTCTTCAAACTTATCAACTTGATCATTTGCATTTTTTAGTATGAAACATTTGCATCCAAATACATGAAAATATGAAACAATAGGCTTCTTTTCTTTGAATAGTTCATAGGGGTTTTTTTTAAGGATAGGCCTTAGAAAAACTCTATTGATAATATAACATGATGTTGAAACTGCTTCAGTCCAAAATCTTGAAGAGATATTGCTTTCAATTAAAAGAGTTCTAGCCATTTCTTGAAGAGATCTATTCTTCCTTTCCACAACTCCATTTTGCTCTAGAGTATATGGAAAGGAGAACAAGTGCTGAAAGCCAGATTCATTACAAAATTTAGTAAAATCTTGATTTTCAAATTCACCTCTATGGTCTGTTTTTATACTTGAAATAACATACCCCTTTTCATTTTGAACCTTCTTAGCAAATTTTTCAAAGTAAGAGAAGGTTTCAAACTTACTTGCCAAGAAATATATCCAAGTAAATCGTGAGTAGTCATCCACAATTACTAGGCAATATTTCTTATCTCTAATGCTCTGTGTTCTGGTTGGTCCAAAGAGATCCATATGCAAAAGCTGCAGTACACGGTCAGTGGAAACTTGATTTATTGGTTTAAAGGAATTTCTTACCTGTTTTCCCAATATACATGGTGTACATAGATCATTCTTTTGGTATGATAAATTGGGTAGACCACGAACAAGCTTCTTTGCTGAGATTTTGGCTATCTGCTTCATGTTAATATGCCCAAGCTTTTTGTGCCATAAGCTTGCTTTGTCTTAGATTGAGATTAGACATTGCGATTCATCTGGTTTCACGTCCAAGAGGTAGATATTTCCATGTCTTCGACCCATAAATGACTGAGTAGAGTTTTTACTGGTTCCTGAACAAATACCCTCTTGGAAGTAGATTCTGAAACCGGCATCACACAGCTGACTGACATTGAGCAGATTGTAGTTGAGCCCTTAAACTAAAGAAACATTGCTTATTGTGAGGTTCCCAATCTTTACAGTTCCAAATCCCACAATTTTTCCTTTGTTGTTTCCTCCAAATGAGACTTTTCCACCATTCACTTGAACAAGTTTTATGAAGCAATTTGAATCTCTTGTCATATGTCTTGAGCATCTACTATCTAGATACCATTTTATCATTTTCTTGATATGACCTGCATTTAAAAAGAGACTCAAACTTTCTTTGGTACCCATATTTTCTCAAATTCACCTTCGGTCTCAAAAGAGATCGACCCTCAACGACCCTCAACGAGGTGAGTTCGAACTTTCGTCTTGGCTAATCTAGGTGCACTTAATCTACACGCCTCATTGTCTCGCTGTTTAAAACGTCTCAAATTCAAGTCGATTTCTTTTTCCTCTTAGTTAGCTCATCATGACAAGTTGTGTACTCGTGATTTCAAGCTTTTGTTTTGGTCACAAGTCTCTTTACACTTCTTTTTTTACCTGGGTTCCAGTTTTTTGGTTAGGTTTTCTATCCATGGATGAATCTCAGGAGACTGAGTCGTGTCCCAACTATCACGACGAGGACAACACTAGGGAGAACAAGCCGGTTGATGGATCTCAGGAGACTGAGTCGTGTCCCAACTATCACGACGAGGACAACACTGGGAGAACAAGCCGGTTGATATTGGGAAAAGAAGATTCTATATCAAGCTGAAGTTCCCGATGGCTGAACAGTCTAACGGTGAAGAAACTGGCATGCAAAGCGACAAACAATTAGAGAACCCTCAAGTGACGAAAGACTATGTTTGCGATTTCTGCAATAAAAGGTTCAGTTCAGGAAAAGGGTTAGGAGGGCACAAGAGGGTTCACAGCAAGCAAGCAAGAGAAATCACCAGTTTCTCCACAAGAACATTCATAATCCCAAGTTCAAGAAAAGTGGTGGTGTTGACGATGGCTATCTCTCCAAGGCTAAAAAGCATGATATCGATGCGACTTGTGTGATGTGTGGGAAAACTTTCCCTTCGATGAATCTTGTTTGGACACATGAGATCGCACCCTGACAGGGAGTGGAGGGGAATTCACCCTCCTGCGGGTCAAACCACTGCATGTCGGTCTCAATAGTGGACTCGGCTGGCCGGCCCTTGCAGGGTCCATGATCGGGCAACAGTCCATCCTGATGATACTAGCCAGATATCATCGAACGCATTGCTGCAATCCACATCGGGGAGGGTCACTGGCAAAGAGGCAGATATCATCGGACGCATTGCTGCAATCCACATCGGGGAGGGTCATTGGCAAGAGGAGAAATAAACTGAGAAGTATGTCCTCCATTGAACTAGAAGCTAGTGATAACCTCTTGCTGCTCGCGAAAGGGAATCATGCTTTGCTCAATTCATTGAGCACAAGTGGCCTCGAGGGCAAGTCGGCTCCAGGTGACAATTACAATGCTGAGGAGGTGATCAAGAGCAAGCACGATGATAAAACTCAAGCTAGCCCTGAATTGGTGGAGGTGTCCACGAAGCAAAAGATCAAATCATCCCCACCTGATAAGAAAGTGAAGAAACAGTTTTCACAAGCTGATCTGGCCTATACAACAACTGTGAGAGAGGGCAAAGGCAAGGGGAAGATGGACGAGTTTCAAGGTTGTGATGGTGGTGCTGATGATCATGATAACAAAGGATGCAGTTATGAAAGGAGTAATGAAGCTGAGTCGAATTGTGAGGATGGAAAATACAAATCGACACAATATCAACTTGAGCTCAATATTCTTGTTGAAAAGGAAACATCAAAAAGAGAAGGAAAGAGATTGCCCAGAAATTTAGAAGCAGGAGGCGGAGGGCCTTGCTTGTTGCATCAGCCATAGCCGGAAGATTTCCAAGACACCCGAGAGGTTCAAGTGTAATATATGCAATAAATCATTCTCGACCCATCAAGCCTTGGGCGGTCACATGTCCAGCCACAGCAAGGTCACCATCAAGAAGAGCCGAAGTGGAGATGATCATGAAGGATCTGCATCAGCAGATTTAGAAGGCGAGAGAGCTGTAGCTGCGGCTGCGGCCATGACCCAAGAAGCAGAAACTGATGGCGGTGCAGATGCTCAATGCCTTGGAGACAGCAGCGGTGATGGTGCCCGGTCATTGGGTTGTAAGATGCTCGTCATCGACCTCAACGAGCTTCCACCTATGGACGAGGATGAGCAAGAGGAGCAAGAGGGATGATGAATTCCCTTGACTGTGAGTATGGCTTCTTCACTAAAAGGATCAGCTAAATCAGCTAAATGAGAATTGTTTGATATTTCCTAGGAACTCTTGATAATTAGGAACTCTTGATCATTAGGATATGGGGTGAGTGCAGTTGACTAGCTAGTTTGTTCCCCAACGTCTCGTTTGACTCACACAGGATGAATGAATAATTTTCTTCTCATATCGTTTCTTGTGTCTCTTTTCACTGTGAAAGTCCATGGATTCTTGGAGATCTAGTCATTGTTTCAACTTCAAGTTTTCTCCAACGTAAAGCTAAGCATGATGGCTGGTTAAAAGGGAGAGGATGGAGAGGCTCAGGAGGGTTTTCCTTTTATTAGTTTGGTCAAACTCATTGAATCTCTGTAATTGGTAGATGCTTGTTAGTAAATATGCTTATGCGTCTAATGACCAGATCAAAGCCAGGGAAGTCAATATCGTATCGGATGGGACATATGCACGCACTTAGGGAGCTTAAAGGCTAGCGTGCCCTACACAATTTCATCTGATTTTCAGGCTAAACCAAGGAGAAAAAAGTTGATTTTATCTTTATCATCTCGCTTTAAGACATGATCTCACACTAAGAATTTTATCATCTTACTAATCCGGTTTAACAGGCAAGTTATTACGTGAGTGACCTTCTTTTTGTTAGGTAAGATACCATTATCTGCTATCTTATGTGCTGGAATTAAAGTTATGGCGGATGTGGTTAAAGATAAAAGTTGCTAAAGTATAAATTACATCTATCATCATCTTTAGCAGATATCAAGGAAAATTCAAATAAATCGAAGGCTATTAGCACGAAAGGGCTTGGTTTTTTTTATTTGATATATCTTATTTAACTCCTAGAAAATGATAGTAGAAGTAGCACAATTTTTAGGTATAACACTTAATTTGATACCAAAACTTATTGCCAAATCACTTAATGTCAAATTGGAGAAAAAATTATCATTAAGTGTCTGTGGCGATAAATTCTGGCAATTTTTCTTACATGGCATTTTAAATAAATTTTTGAGTCTAACGTGACTATTTTAAAACATATTCAAGTCTAAAGTGGAAAATGAAGGAGAAGACATGGCAAATGGGACTAAAATGACAACCTTTCATCTCTCTCTCTCCTTCCTTCTTCTTTCCCTCTTTGGGTGATCTAAATACGCCTTCTTTTTTGCTCGTGCTTCTCTCTACTTCTCTTGATGGTGCACTAATGATGACATAGATGAGGAGATCGGGTTCCAGATTTAGGAAGATGACCGCAAATTGCTCAGCAGCCTCCTCAATGATGTGTTGCAGAGAATAGCTGGAGGCTAACTTCATGAAACAAACCGAGGGGAATTCATCCTTTTTTAAAAAAAAAAAATCTTTTTGGAAATATCAATGACATAGCCCATTTGTTTCGCCTTACACGAGTATGTGCAGATTCTTCTACTCCTGCCCTCCATTGCAAATTTTAGAAGGTAGTTTTTTTTCCCAATTTGAGCAATTAGGGTTTAGGGTCTTTTTTGAAGAAGATAAGAAATTGCCCCAAGATTCACCGGAAGTGTTGTCCATGTCTGTTTCACCTTTTTTGGTTTCGTTTTTACTCATGAATCAGTTTGATCGCGTTTTCGTTCATTCATCTTGGATTGTGCTAATGGAATGATAATCTCTCATGAAAAGTGGTTTTTCCATCTCAAAGAGCAATGAGGGAAAATTGAACTGAAATTGATTAAGAGATTATTTTATTTTCCTATGGATTGGCAATTGATTATTGCTTGTCTGCATTGTCTTCGATTCTTTTTCATTTTGATTTGGGTCTAGCGATTTTTTGGATTTAGCATTTGTTCAGCTTTTTTTTTTTAACCGATAGAGATAAAATGACATCGTTCTCTTGTGGTTTTTCTTTAATGAGTCACGTAGGCGGATTACAATAAAATATCATCACATCAAATTTCCGACTTGCAATCGGAGTTGGCACTTAAATGATCTTTTTTTTTTTTTTTTTTTTACTGGTACTTAAGTGGTTCAATGAAAATTTTGACACTACATTAAGCACCGTGCACAAATTATAGTACTTTTAGTGTCCTTTTCCCAACTCCTCTATAGAGACTGCTTATTTGGCTGGCATAAGTATTTACCAATTATTCATATATTGATTATATGAAACTGTGATATACAAAATGAGGCTAATCAGAATATGATATTCTTAATTTTTTTTTAATGATTGACTTTATTTTAATTATGGCAATGGCTGAGCGAAAGTTCAAGGCCATAACTAATTATTCATTATTCTGAACTTCATTTGAGTTGTGAGTTTTGAGAAAGTTTTGTATAACTAAGTTAAAGGCTAAGGCTTCTCATCATCTCTTACCAATTCTTTTACTTATGTCAATTATTTCAAATCAAGAGGATTTTGAAATGTAATATTTTCTTTTTTCTCTCATTGCAGATTTCTTTAATGATATAGGCTATGTTAGTTTGGCTAGAATTGTTGTAGATAAACTAAATTAAGCGTAAACGCATAATGTGTAAAATAAACTATAATTTTCTAACAATAAATGTTTTAGTAACAATGAGATAAGTAAGTTTCTAAAGTACGGAACTAACATAAATGGACTGTACGAATATAAGAAAAAAATTAAATTTTCAAAAAGATTTTTTTTATCATTTAGTTTTAAATTATCCTAATGTATAGTAAGTGAATTTGTTTATTCAACCAGTTTGTTTCGTGAAAAATAAATGATTTGAAAAACATTTTCCAAGATATGGCCGTTTGTATCACTTATAAAAATGAGTAAATGAAAAATACTTTCATTGTCCATTAAAACATTTGGGCATAATTTTTTGTCATTTGACTAATTATATTAAGGATACAAGCAATTATTTTTATGAAAACAGTTTTCAAATCATTCATTTTATGCAAAACCAACGGAGCCTAAGTTCAAAAAAGTTTCAATTGGTTCAATTAAGCCATAAGTCTTTTAAATAAAGTGCAATCAAGTCATCCTGATGGACAATATTCAAAGTTGTCTGCATGGCACTCAAACGCTACCGACATGGCATCCTTAATTTCCATTTTCAGTATAAGTTGAGGACTTAATTGCATTTTCATGTAAATGTTTGGAGTTTAATTGAACCAATCGAAAGATTTAGAATATAATTTTGGAATATAATTGCACTTTTCGATATAATTTTGCAACTTGATCAAACCGTTTAAAATGGTGCGCTAGTTGGAATGAGTAGGGAAGATATTCAATGAACCTAGTCAATGCGCTAAAACTAAATGTCGACCATTAGAACTGATGAGATGCATATAAAATCCTCAAGAGACTGACTGCATCCAGTGATCGGAATTCAAGTCAAGTTTAAGGGGAGGACAGCTTACGCAAGTCCTTGTTGACTTTTCCTCTTTTGCTCATATTGATGGTCAAAACATGGTGATCTATTTACATAAAACCGCCCATTTTCAGTAAGGATTCTATCTTGTCCTGTACCGAAGAGAGAATAAGAAGTAAGGAAGGATATGAAGAGACTTTCATAATTGTTCTTGAACTGCCTGTGGGAGAACATTTGACAGACCGCAAAGCGGGAAGAGAAAACTGGATGATCACTAGGGCGTGCGGACGATTGGAGGAGCACGTCCGGCCACTAATAAGTTCATCACCTACATAATAAGTTCATCCTAGAACAGTTTCGCATGGCCAAAGTGTATACCAAGTTTTTGCTATCATGTTTGCAACTTCAAGAAGCTCTTCTATTGCTTCTAATTCAGCCAAAAAGGAAGGGGCAAAAGGCTCATCTGTTGATATTATAGAAGGTGCGAAAAGCAGGAGAGAAGAATTATTGGGTTACAAGTTTGCACGACTAGGAACAGATTGTCGTCGAACGCAACTAAGTCGTAGGGACAATGCCGTCTTGTAGAAGACTCGACGAAAGGGGAAAGTACAGCTCAGAATTGTGAAAGAGTAGGGAGAAGTTTGAAGGGTTGGGAAGTTGCTCGGATCTGTGTAAAATGCACGAAAGGGATCAACAGTTGAACGAGCTTATGTCGGCAAAAGAATTGGAGGATCAGGCGATAACTGCATGATGACGATCCAAAACGATGCTACGAGCAATATCAACTGCATTGCAAAACAGGCAGTTGCCTTACATACCCCTATCTGCAACCTCAATAACCTTCCACGCCTAAATTGTCTCTTTGCAAGTTCTTCAAATCGTCTGGCTGTTTCTTTAGCATTGCAATTTCATTTCCTGCTTCCCCGAGATCGTTGTGCATCTGCCTGCTCTCCTGGTGGAGAGCTGCTCAATGTTTGAGCCGTCCGACTGGACTGTTGGCAGCAGATCTTAGCTGCTGGATTGTCCTAATGATTGCCGAATGCTCAACCTCAGCTTCAGTCTTTTGCCCGTAAAGTCCCTCGAGCTCTGTCTCTGTTCTCTCGCTCAATTTCTTCTCCGATTCCTTCTCGGGCAATCTGCTGCTATTCATTACGGCTTCGAGTTTGGAAATCCCCGATTCCTTAGCCTTGAGAATGGCTCTTGCCTCCACTAGGTTGGCTTCTAGGCGTCTCACTTCTTCTGTTAAACGCCGGAATTTCCTTAGAACACGGACCACGTGGGCTAATACCGTCTGAATCGAGATGGTCGTGTGAGCTGACCGAAGGTTCCTTGTGCATGCCGGCAAACTATTTTGTTACTTCTACAAAAAGCTTTACTAATCTAAAGCATATAAAATTACAGCAAGCAACCATACCACATCGCAGCCTAGAATGACAGGCAGGGTTCCTGAAGGAAGAATTGCCTCAGACCATAGTAGACTCGCAAAGGAATGTTAGGTTCTGTTCGTTTCGTGGAAAATGTGGCGTTTCTGGAAATTGTTTTTGAAGAAACCATTTTCCAAGAAAACAACCATATTTTCTAATGTTTAGCTAAAATTTGAAAATGAACTAGAAGATGTTTTCCGTCATTTGATAAGGAAAATCTTTTTCTACATGCACTCATTTTCAATAATTATTTTAAAATCAATTTTTAATTTTTTTAATTTGTTCCTTTCCTTTCCTTTCCTTCTTCTTCCTTGGCCTTGGCCGGTGGCTGGCCACGGTGGTGGCCAGCGACTAGCCATTGGCAAACTCCGACCTCGCCCCAATCCAGTGAGGGTCAAGCTTGCTATTTTCCAGCAAGGTGGAGCCTCACTTGATCTGGCAAAGCCGAGCTCGCCCGACGCTGGCAAGCTTGGGACTCACTAGATCTGGCGAGCTGGGCGGGGCTTGGGCCTCGCCTAAGCTCGACAAAGGTGATGATGCTTTTGTGATCTGGCTGTTCTTTTATGTATATCAATTATCTCAAAGAGATGATCAGAGATGCATTCTGAGTTTCCCAAGCTCGCCAAAGGTGATGATGCTTTTGTGATCTGGTTGTTCTTTTATGTATATCAATTATCTCAAAGAGCTGATCAAAGATGCATTCCGAAAACTCAGGACTCAAACCTAAATCCAAGAGCCAAACGATAGCAAGTACGTTCTTCAGTTTTGGGTGACTCACTAGCTGATGTTAGCAGAATGGTATGAATGGACAAATCAAGGTCATTGGATTTGCTGTTTCTCCATTTACTTCTCTCCTTGCCTATATGCTAAGGTTATCGCTTTCAATCTGGCATAATCAACGGCACACCAGCACCTAGACAAGTAAGCATCAGTCCATAAATAGAGACCTTGTCTCGTCATACCCTTCAATTCAAAATATAATCAAATTCTCTCTTTATTTGTACCATCTGCTATTGTGATTAATTTCCGGTTAATTTGAGCGACGAGACATTTGACTGAATCAGAAACATTCACAGCAAAAGTGGCTTCTCATTTGCAGTCTAAATATCGCAAGTGGATTCCTCATTTCACTTCCCATCGAGTAATTATGAAAGTCATCGACAAAGTCTAATTTCGAAGGGGTTCCGCCATGCCTCTGGTTCTTGATTATTGGACCCGAAACGAGTAGAACTGCTTCAGCAACTATTGCACAGATTCTCCTCCTTTGTTGACTTGACTGTACTTGTACTTCATCTATACACGCCTGAAGCTTCCCCCATTATCTTTGGAAACTGGATGACTTCGACATTTTCCCATCTCAACCATAGCAATTACAGTATGGGAAAAAACAGGACAAAGAAGAAGAAAACACGACGGAAAAAAATTGTGGACATTGAACAAAATCTACCATACAGCAGCAACGTTCATTTACAGGAAACATGTGACGGAGCATATTCATGCAGAAGCGAATCACATCTTAAACTCATATTAGGATTCACATTAAAAAAGGCACAAGAAACTGTACATTCACAAGGAACTGAACAAAGAGAGTGGCAACCTTTGTACAGGTTCTTTCTCTGCATGCTGGAGAGTAACAAGAGACGCCGTCAGAGGATCACGGTCTGCTGAGGGCAAGTATCACACTTTGCTCTTTTGGTCCGCGATAATCGTCCCCAGATGGAACATTTTGTGGATTACAATGTACCTGATTCTCTTCCACTCTCGTTACTGCTATCGGATTGAATCTCCTCGCTGAACTGATGTTCACCCTCCCGAGATTCGCCTTTACGTTTTCTCCATCACAGCTTCTTGCCATGCCATTCCTCCTTCCATTGCTAGCTGCAGAAGCCGTACCATTAGCGGATACAAATTCCAAACTCATCGAGTTGGCAAACGCCTCGAGTTGGACTCCAAGCTTGTCCGCAAAGGCAACACGGCATGAATTCACAACCATTGGCAACATCCCTGCCACGTTGCCTTTGCGGAGACGGTCGAGCCCTCACCGTTACACTCAACATCAGCTAAAGAACTTGTGGATTCACTTTGTTTTCCCAAACCAGAAAACTCCTACTTCAAATCGTCACCAGCTTCAAAACTGGCATTGCCTTCTTTCACACTCTCTTCTAATTCGCCTCCATTTCCTCAATCCGTGCCCTCCTGTCGGTCTGGGAGCAGTAACTTTTCAAGAATTATCTGATGTCGGTGCCGAATTAGCGTGATGCTTAACTCAACGAGATCATTACCGCTTAAGTGAATCGCCAGTGACATGCGCATTAACCAAACACTCTCAATCCCACCATTGCTTAATCCGTCGCACTTTATTGTATTATCACGATCGATGCGCAACAACGTCCCTAAATTCATTTCTCTCTCTTAAGCAGATTCGAGCAATGAAACCTCACCGAATCCATCAAACTGGAAACAACACGACGGTGAAGAGCAATCGGTAATCACTGCTCAAATGACTCGGGTGAGGGAGAGTGAAGACAGCTACTGGAATCCACCTTTCGTTCAACTCTAGCAGAAGAATTCCCGAGTAACTCGGTCCCTATTCATCCTCTATGGCCGTTTGGCCCAAACACAACCCATGAGGTTGGCCATGTCATGTTCGGATTGTGGCTTGCTAGTGCGCAACTCATTCGCTCATGCTCGAGGCATGGTCTAACCTTACCAAAGGGACTCGTAGATTCATCAACTCCCGAGTAACTCGGTCACTGATTCATCCTCTATGGCCACTTGGCTCGAACACGATCCATGAGCTCGGTCATGTCTTGTTTGGATTGTGGCTTGCTAGTGCGTGGCTCATCTGCTCATGCCCGAGGCATAGTCTCACCTTGCCGAAGGGACTCATAGATTCGTCAACTCCTAAGTAACTCAGTCACTGATTCATCCTCTATAGCCACTTGGCTTGAACATGACCCATGCGCTCCGCCATGATGCCTACATGAGGGGCGCCACGTGATGCATCCATCTTTGTCTAGAAATGAACCAAGCCAACTCACCCATAGCTCCTCAAGCATGATGACTCGAGGACCACACGGACTCATCGAACGTGGTCACATCCGCACCGCTAGACGTGAGAACAACTGATGTCTTGTTTGGATCATGGCTTGTTAGCACGTGGCTTATTCGCTTATGGTCGAGGCATGTTCTCACCTTACCGAAGGGACTCATAGATTCATCAATTTCCGAGTAACTTGGTCACCGATTCATCCTCTATGGCTGCTCGGCTCTAACATGACCCATGCGCTCTCGACCATGTCATGTTTGGACCGTGGCTTGCTAGTGCGTGGCTCATTTGCTCATGCGCGAGGCATGGTCTCACCTTATCAAAGGGTCTCGTAGATTTGTCAACTCCCGAGTAACTTGGTCACTGATTCATCCTCTATGGCTGCTTGGCTTGGACACGACCCATACACTCTTGGCCATGTCATGTTCGGATTGTGGGTTGTTAGCTCGTGGCTCATTCGCTCATGTGCGAGGCATGGCTCATCTTTACCGAAAGGACCCATAGATTCATCAATTCCCGAGTAATTTGGTCATCGATTCATCCTTTATGGTTGCTTGGCTCGAACATGACCCATGCACTTGGCCATATCTTGTTTGGACTGTGGCTTTGCTAGCGTGTGGCTCATTCGCTCATGCATGAGGCATGGTCTCATCTTACCGAAAGGACTCATAGATTCCTCAATTGCCAAGTAACTCGGCCACCGTTTCATCCTCTATGGTCGCTTGGCTCAAAGACCACCGGCCATGTCATGTTCGGATCATGGCTCATTCATTCATGCCTGAGGCAGCTCACGTTCAACTCTATCAGAAGAATCTGCACAGATCATTAGATCAACATCTTCGCATGATCATGAACATTATCCGAATTGAGTTTTTCCAAATGCAATAATCCTGTTAACGGCGAAGCTTTTGGTAATAGTAGAAGAGTCGACGACGACATCTTTTGCTGATTTAATTGATTTAGATAATGGTCAGCCTAGTTCCCACGTCAAAAATAACTACCAAGACGAGAACATTCTTTCTCTTTCAAATTTACGTTCAACGAATGCTGTAATAGGCTTGTTTTTATTATTTTCTTTTCAAATAATCGATTAACTAGAAAGAAAATGTAGAAACTCGTTATAACATGATTAATTAAATGTTTTGACTTTCAATAATAAATAGGCTCTGTTTGTTTCCGTCAAAAGATTTTCCGGATTTTTCGCTAAGGAAAACAAATGGGTCAAAAAAGCGAATTTTCTTTTGATGAAGTCTTTTGTGATCGGTAGAAAAGATTCCTGCTTCCTGAAAACGGAGACTCTCGTGTCATGCAGCCCTAACCCATTTGGTTGAACGTCCCTTGTCCCAGCACGTTTTTCTCCTTCCTCACTCTGCCATCTTCCTCATCTCTCTCTACCTTCAGAGCTCCTCCTATTGGAAAATATCAGATGACATGAAAATAATAATATTTGTTGGAAATACATTGAAAAAAATAGAAGATAAAAACAAATGTCTAAGGTGTGCAAATACTATCTTTAAGGATAATTTCACCCTCAGAGTACGAAACTCGATATGTAAGGTTTAAGCAGCTATCCTCCCAAGATACAACAGATCTTCTTCCATAGTCCACACTCCACGCTAACATTAGAAGGAACATAACAATATTATTTATATAATCTAGTAAAGAAAGGAAAGATACGTAACGAAATAGGAAAAGAGAAATATAAATATTCTAGTTTTGATATATTACTATCACTTTGCAATTATGCTCGCGGTAAAAATTTATATGTTAAAGAAAAGAGAGCCGTTAAGAAATAGTTATAAATAAATCGGTAATTGAAGAAGAAAATGACCGTTGTGTAGCTATTATAAAATAATGAAGAGTTTATATAGAAATAAATGAAACATTATAAAGCCATTCTATGACTATTAGAAAGTTACTATACAATCGTTACATGACCATCAAATAACCGTTATAAAACATTACAAAATCATTTTATATTAATGGGGGACAAAAACCATTACAAATTGATAATGTTGAAAAACCATTACAAAAATTAGTTATATCCAACAATCCCAACATATTTCAAGATGTTTTGAAAAGAAAAAAATAGAATAATGTTGGGTTATTGGAGAGTAATGCATTGTAACTGGTACTTGTTAGGCTATGAACTAGACCTAGAAAAATGAAGTAATGGACGAAATCATTTGTGAAGTTTGAAACTTCTAGGAATCAAGAATTTCTTTTTGTGAACTATAATTTTGATCAATTACATTATACTTCCACAAACTTTACCTATTTCACGTTAGGTGGTTGGTTCACAAGTACAACCTTTGTAACTTCATGGTATACCTATGAATTGGCCTTATTCAACATAGTTTTGTGCTAATAGGCCATACGCGTGTTTGGTTTATTCATAAATGCTCTAGAGATTATTGCTAGTAATTCTCATAGGAGTGGCCTCACTCTACACTTATATAGGTGATTCCATCAAGTGTATTCTGCAATTTAATAGACCACTAATAATGGCTATGGAATTTCATTAAGAGCCTAACTCAACCTCTTTTTCCTTACAATTTTGCATTATTCTCACCTTAGTAGGGACACAAAATTTTTAATGGTGCACTAGATCAACAAAGGATTAGTTACTACCAATATGAACCTAATTCATGGGATTGTCAATCGCATAGGTCATGTTACCATCACTATTGATTTTCTTCAATTGGCTTGCCCCATTCCTCTTGATATAAAGTTAGAGGATCGACTAAAACCACTTCTGACTTAACATAAATGATTGATATAATTCCATTTTTAAGGAATTATTTTACTACGTCACGTCTTAATCAAACATCTCTTTTGACCATTGAAAGTTCCATTCTTTGCAATGCCTATTTCCTTTTGGCAATCACAATGTCCAGAAATAGGTGTCATTTCATTTCATTTCCATAGGAACGTAGGCTAAGAAAAAATGCTCAACTACTTAGCCTCAATTTTCATGAGTTTGAGAAAATTTTCTTCTTCCCAAGAACTTGATTAGTTCTTTAATCACCTGAGATAATAAACGCTCCCTAATCTAAACTTTTTTTTTTCTGTGTTCGCTCCTTGCATCAATAAAAAAATGTACCTGAAGAAGCCTTACATCGAGAGGAAGTGAACTGACAAATAATTTATTTCTCCCACGTTGCATATTTCAAGGGAATTCTAGATTAACATTCTGACGGAATCGGCTCAAATTTCAGTATGTTGTTCATGAGACTAAGGGCTACGAGTTGATGGTTTTTGTTCGTCGAGAACCGTCTCTGAATTCTCTAGTTGCGGTTCACTTTTCTTCTCTTTACCTTTCTCCTTTTGTTTCTCCCTTTTTAACTGGCAACAAAACCTCTGAATATGTCCATTCTGATGACAATAAATCGTTGGCCAAGTTCGAACTCGAACCTGGCATCGTTGGATTACTGTATATAGCATCCCCACATTTCATTCGCATGAAAATTTCTTTGATTTATGAAGAAAAAGGACAAAGCAAAGTTTTTCAATGGAAGCCTAAAACAGAAGAAAAATAAAGGAATTCAAAAAGCTGGGCAATCCTTGGATAAATATTTTCTTCTCCTACCTTACTAGAGAGTAGGAGGATAAAGCATTATGTTTTTTAACATAAATGCTTGGTAGCACTTGAGTCTACCTTCACGTCTTTTGCATTGGTCATCATATTAACTTGAGAAATGAACACAATAATTATCTCATCAGAATCATCCGCATTAACCTAGTCAACTTTTGGTTTAGTAGAATTGCCATTTCCCCCACAATATTTGTGTGGCTGATTTCTAAATTACAACTCCTTCACCAAGGATGAACACATATCCGTTGGTAGATTTTGTCTCATTGAATTCAAGATTCATTTAATACAGAGGAAAATCCACAATGTATGATGCCATAGTTTATGGTTTCTCTCAGATATATCATTATACTGCTCAAGGCAGTCGAGTGATCTACTCAGTCTATACATTGCATAAACTATATCGGGTGAGCGAGTCCAAGGCTTCTTACAATCAACTCCCAGCCAAAACTTTTGGCCTTGCCCAACAATATTCCACATACACAACCTACATTTATGAAAAATAAAGCGCCCACTGCAATAAATCCAAACAAAGTGTACCAAGTCAACAGTATGACCTACAGAACTTGCCCCAGCCAAGCAACCTTCAAACATATGAAATGAGTGGTAGTACATTCAATGCTTTAAAGTAAAGGAAAGGCGTATAATATTATGGCCAAGAAACGTTGAAGAGATGCATATTGATGTGCAAAATATCACCAGCCAATTAATATGCATCAAGTCATGAACAACAGAAGCTTTGAAAGCATTACTGATACCTTTACACACTCACTATATTTATTTAAAAAAAAAAAATTGATGGCGTGGAAATTAGAAAATCGCAACTGAATGCCACCAAAGAACAACACAAAGCAGAACCAAATTTACGAATAAATTAATACCAATATCTCTAGCATGAATAATTCAGAGGGTAACCAATGTTTCTCCGAGAGTTACTGAGTTTATCGCTCTGACATTTCAAATCAAAGGCAAAGTTTGTTCCCTTCACTTTTTATGATTTTAATACCCAAACTAATATTAGCTTCTCTTATATCCTTCCTTCATATTGAATTTAGAAGTCATGAAACATTTTATTTCATTCACAACATCAATGTATGTATCAAAAGTAAGCATGAAGTCAACATATAAGCTAACAATTTTAAATTCACTAAACAAGAGAGATTTTCAGTTTGTGATGCTTACATAACTATACCTTTGGACTCCATCACAGAAGACAATGTCCTTGAAGTTGTTCAAGCATTGCCTTGAGGAATTTGCTCCGGTCAAGAATTAGACTTCGGGGCAGTCACAGAAAGCATCTACTAAACCAATCAACAAGTCCTCTTATGAATTTTACCAATAAAGAAAAATGAATCCTTATGAAAAATAAGTTCTCCGAACGGTAATTGTCCACAATCAGCTGCTCTCCATCTGAGGCTTTATTCCATTTCGGGGACCCAACATAAGACCTCCAGGAAAAGATCGAAGAGAGAAGCGTAGCCCATTCATTCCCATAGACACACACGCACACGTTTCTCCTAACTTCGAGGATCAGCGACATGTAATCTATGACCGTGATTTTCCCAAAATAAAAATCAATAAAGATTAGCCTGACTTCTTTCCGTTTCCTTTATAGTTTTCCTTTTCTTTGTCCTTTTACCACACATAATCACAAAGTCATTTTAAAGATTTTCTAAATGGGTAATTTGACAATTTGTACACACCCCTCATAAAACGTATAAAAACAAAAATTCATAGAATATGTTTGACTTGATCAAATCAAATTTGAAGAGAGCACACAAGACAAGAATTCACTAGAAACTCACTTACGTGACGTCAAATTTCGAAAGATGGAATGAAAGGATCATGACCTATGAATGCATTCATTAGCTTTTAGTGTCATGAACATAGCAAGGAGGCTTGCATTCACCTCAATCTCTTACATAATTGGCACCAAATTTAGCCAAGCCGCTTCTAAGCTACTACTATGAATTAGTAAAGCCAATAATAGCAATCATTATCCTATTTTAGGCTAAGAACTGCATAAAGCAAAATTCGACATTAGTTCAAATCACTTAGTTTGAAATTAATAAAGATCATTAACAAAATAAGAGATAAAGCCGATGATTTCTCAAGAGGCCGAAACAATATATCAATATGACAATTACGCCCTTTAGGCATTAATTCAAAGTTTCCAAAAACTATTTTACCCAACATTCAATAACCTTACCAAAATGACCAAAAGCTCTTTTGTGCTGATACTTGGTAATGTTCCACGACAAACTGCCCACCAATACGCAATATTTGTCCTTCACCATCTTCGATTCCTCACTCAATTCCAACAAAGGTGGTAGCAACAGTAGTTCCAGTTTTGGAATCCATAACGCAATTATCCTTGAGGTTGTTGGAAAATATTAGATGACATTAAAATAATAATATTTGTTGAAAATACATTGAAAAAGATTAGAAGATAAAAAAAAAAATGTCTGAGGCGTGTAAGTGTTGTCCTTAAGGATAATTATGCACCTCGAAGTACGAAACTCGATGTGTAAGACTTCGGCAACTATCCTCCCAAAATACAACAGACTTTCTTCTATACTTCGCACCAAATATTAGAAGGAACAGAACAACATTATTCGCACCAAATATTAGAAGGAACATAACAACATTATGTGTATAACCAAGCAAATAAAGGAAAGATACGTGATGAGATAGGAAAATAGAAATATAAATATTCTAGTTTTGATATATCGATATCACTTTCTAGTTATATTCACAAAAGAGAGCCACTACGAAACAGTTATAAATAAAATGGTAATTGAAGAAGAAAATGACCTCGTATAGCCATTATAAAATAATGAAGAGTTCATGTAGAAATAAATGAAATGTTATAAAGCTGTTATATGGCCATTAGAAAGTCGTTATATGGTCATTCGTTAAAGAATAGTTATAAAACATTACAAAACCGTTTTATATTAATGGCAGACAAAAACCATTACAAAAATTAATAGCTTACAATATTTCAAAACTATTGAAATATCCAACACCTCCTCTTGCTCCTGCTCTTCCTCGTCATCCGCTGTCGCCTCATGCTTCTCTTTTACCCGCGACAGCGAGCGAAGTAGAGAGGTTGACATCCGCAAGGTCATTCTTGTTTGATTTCCACTTGCTTCGATTTATGGAGGCGGTTGTAATATATATGCTTGTTTGACCAGTCAAAAAGTTGATTTGCAAAAAATGCAAAAGAAAAAGGTTGACGTGCGGGGTTAATAAAGAGGAAGGCAAAGGCGAAAAAGAAAAAAATGGAAAGGAAAAGAGAGGGAAATTCGCGTAAACGCCATAGAGGCCTCCGCAAGTCAAATTTACTTGAGTCGCAACGCCCGGTAAGAATTTAAGCCATTTATTGTTCTTATCATAGTGGTTTTTGGAATTAGAGCTCGATTCGAAATTGATTGAAATTTAAACTAAGAGATTTGATTTAGGAGTTGTTAAATTGTGAAATTATGGAGGATTGATAATTTAGGGTGTCAAGCTATAGGATTTTATAGAACTTGATTTAGACCTAAAGTTTACTTGAAATGAATCTTCAAAGTTACTTGCGTACGATTAACAATAATAACCAGCAAGTTTCCATGCCAATTATCATCACTTTTCAGCCCCAATTTAGGTCAGCTAAATTATAAGACTTCTAGTATTTCGAAAGAGTTTTATTTTAACCCACCTCGCTATGGGCGCGTTGGCTTGGCGGACTTCCCCATCCCGCTTTTGGGGGGGGTTCAATTCTCCGCGAGCAATTGCGTGACTTAAGTGCGGTGCCGTGGGAGGTGGGTCCCTGCGCTAGCGTCGCTCCAGGTTTGCGTCGTCGGCTGTACAACAGTTGCCGGGTTATAAAAAACAAAGATTTTTATTTTAATTGCTTATTTGACTATTCAAAAAGTTGCTTTGCAAGAAAAAAAAAGGAAAAATAAAAAAGGTGGACGTTCGCGTTACTAAAGAGGAAGACAAAGGCAGTGAAGAGAGAGAAACACACTATCAGAAGAAGAAAAGGGAAAGAGTAAAGAAGAAAATGAAGAAATGGGAAGGAAATAAGAGAGAAACTCATGTATACACGCCATGAAGGCCTCGACAAATCAGATTTAGGCTTATTTGAATCAACATTTGGAATGGGCTTTAGAACTATATGAAGTTTCCTGGGCAAATGCAAATGTCATTTGACAAATTTTTTGACTCACTTTGGGTATGCAATTGCATCTCCAAAGCTTTCTAAGCGACTTTAGCTGAATGTAGGATTGACGCTCCCTTGAGAACTTGCATTTTTGGAATGCTAAGTCTTGGTTTAATGAAAATGTGAAAACTCCTATTTTACCTCATTTATCAAGCAAACTTCCTTTCTTACCCTTTCAAAACAAAACCCAAAGACCGATCTCTGCACTTCTCTCGCTACACTTCACTCGTGAGAGATATCAGTTCTGCCCACTCTCTACAAGCTCAAGAGCCACTCGCCTCTAAGCTCTCTTGCGCCTCTCTTCCCGCACGCGTGCCCTCAAGCGCTCTTGCCTCCAATCTGTCTTTCCTCCTGCTCCGTTCGCCTCTCTTCGCAGGTAAGATTTCTATCTGTTCATATGAGTAAGTAGTTTTTCTTTATTTTTTTTTTTTTGGGTGGAAATTTGTGTTGGTAATTGCAGATCTGGCTTATTTTTTAGCTACATTGGCAATCTTTGTTTGTGATTTCGAGTCTATTTTTAGTGTGCTGATTCGTGCTCTCTTGTCACTATTTTGGTAATTTGTCTTGCTAGGCTTGATCTTTGGTATTTTGTTTGTCTGGGGAGTTCGTGTCTCGCTAGGCTCGATCTTGGTACTTTGCTCGATCTTGCTTTGCAAGCAAAGTACTTTATTTGCTCTGGTTTCTGTAATCTTAGTAATTTGTTTTTTGTTTTGTTTTTTTTTAACTCCAGCGAAAATTCCACGTGATGCAAGATACGACAAATTTCCAGGTTTTATTTTAAATAATAAAAAAATTAGAGTTTTAGAAAATCATTAAAAAAATTTTAAAAAGGAAAAAAATCGTTACAAATAAATAAATTAATTAATTAAAAAAAGGAAAACCCTTAGAAATTAAATCCTAAAATTGGACAAGGCCTTACAATAATGTTCCCCTTTTTATTGTCTTTTTTCTCTTTTAGGGACAATTTTAGGATACTTGCATACTGTGATTACAATTGATTATGCTTTTCAATTTTAGATGTCGCTATCTTGCTTTAGAATGGTTAGGATGCTATTTAGAACTCTTGGAATGTGATCGAGTTAGGTACCGAAAGGGCATTAGTCTTAGGACTAATATAATTAAGACCCCAAGTCTAAAATCTTTGATTGCGTAAATAGTAAGATATTTTCCATATCTTACTAGGTTTCTAAATGACCCCAGAAAAGCTAGTGGTGACTCCTTAGTCAAATTTTGCATAACCTTAATTGGTAAAAAATTGAATGCTTGATGTTGCACAAGGTACGGGCTTGGAAGAATCTAAGTTAATAGAAGGCCGTTGGCCCAAAATTGACAATATCCCTAAACCTAACTCTCTCTCCCCTAACGGGTTAGTTGCGACAATGTCCACTGTGACATCCAAAAAATTCCTACATTGATTAATATTAAAAAAAATAAGTCCAATGTGATTAATGTTACATGTAGGAATTTTAATCAAATGAGCGATAAATTAGAAAATTTACTGAGTTTATATATCATTTGAGTGATGAGTTAGAGTCTTATCAAGTTAAGTATTTCCACTTCGTTCGGTAATTTTTGCTAAACTTTTTGGTGGATTTAAAATATTTTCCGTATTGCCAATGTTTAAAGGGGTCACTGGTTTTTTCTTGTTTACGCATTGATTCACTTAATATATTTGTTAAAGCACCTACCTTGGAAAATTAGCCTTCCCCTTTGATGTATGTATGTATGTATGTATGTATGTATGTATGTATGTATAATTTAGAAGGATAGAACAAAAATTGCTTGAACCAAAAATAAAAGACAAAATTGCTTCTCTTCAAAATCACATTGAATAAAATAAAGGAAGAAACATATTGTAAGCCTACCATATGAACATTATTTTCTGAGACGCCATCTATATTCCATTCATAAATGGCATTAGGAGAATACTTATTTTGAAATTTTTGTGATGACTCTTCTATAGCAATATTAGGAGGTGTGGCCCTTTAGTAATAGAGTTTTGGAGATTTTTCCATGAAAGTCTATTTATTTCGAGAATTGATTCATTTTCTGATTCTTCAATGGATTTTTCAAGGACATTTATTTGGTTAGGAGTATCATTGATAACAAGGCCTCTTATCCTAGAAATTTCTTCTGCTGGAGGGGGACCTTAGTGTTTAGGACTGACATCTTTCTAAAGACCTCATTCTATTTTGTAAGGCTTTAGCAAATTCTGAACTATAAGTTTTAGGAAACTTAAAGGGTTTAAAAATCGCTGATTTAAGAGTTTCAAAATTTATTGAGAAGAGAATGATTGAATAGAAGATTCTATCATATTTAATTGATTACCAATAGTATGAAGGTGCTGGTTAGTATAATTATTTTGTTGTATTATCTTTGCAGTTTGAGGATTCATCAATTTCAGTTGTGACCCAGAAAGAGGTGGTAGTGATTTCACCATCTCTATATTGGATTCTAACATTTCTCAAAGGAGGAGGATTAGATTCTATAGTTTGGTCATTAATGAGTATAAGCATGATCCAAGACATAGACTTCTTTAGGTTGAAGGAAATATTCTTCAAACCAATCAAAGAATAAGATATGGGCTGTGATCTTTTAAATCAAAAGTTCTTATTACTTATTGATTGCAAATCAGCAAAAGAAATATTACAAAAGGATATATTAAATATTACTTCAAAAGAAATTTTTGCTCGATGGCAAGCTATATCTATCTTTGATTTCAACATTAAATTTAGGGATAACTGCAATAGAAGTCCTAAAACTTGTAACAAAAAATGCAATTGAGTCCTAAAACTTGTAAAAAATGCAATCAAGTCATAAAACTTATCAAATTATTTCAATCAAGTCCTAAAGTTGACACAGTCAACCTTTTTAATGGAAAATACTCGACGTGGCGACGGACGAGATATTTAAAATGAATTTTTATTTCCACGTGGCTTTTTAAATTTTTTTATTTAAATTAAATTTAAAAACTAGAAAAGAAAAGTTAAAATTTATTTAAAAAACAAAACAGTTAAAAAAAAATGGCTGCTGCCCATCGCCGGAGGGGCCGGTGACCGATTAAAATTTATTTTTAAAAAAACAGTTTAAAATTTATTTAAATTGTTTTGTTTTTAAAATAAATTTTAACTTTTCTTTTCTAGTTTTAAATCTAATTTTTTTAAAATTGAATAAAAAATAATTAAAAAGCCACGTGGAAAATGAAAAATTATTTAAAATGCCACGTCCGTGCCACGTCCACATTTTCCATTAGTAAATTTGACGGTGTTAACTTTACGACTTGATTGAAACAAGTTGACAAATTTTAGGACTTTATTGAACTTTTTGCAAGTTTTAGGACTCAATTGTATTTTTGTGACAAGTTTTAGGACTTCTATTACACTTATCCCTTGAATTTATTAATGGTTCATCAAATTCTTTGCCTAATTTTCTGACAAAAGAATTTTTGCAAGGAAACAATGGCAAAGTGCAAAAAAGATGAAGGCAAAGTCATTGCTGAGACCTCCGAATCACAACCTCAATTACCAACAATAGACTAGCTCCAAGCTTGGTTAAACGTAATGAAAGCTTAACAATCACCACCACCATTACTGTCATTACAATCACCCCAGTAGTTGCAAATATTGTTAAATCTAATCAAAGCCCAATGAACACCATTACTACAATCAATATCCCTCATCTTGCCCCATATTTGTCTCCAATACTCTCACAAGCAAAATGGAAAATTGCCTCAGCACAATCACACAAGCCCTAAACAAGGTCACAAACTTAAAAATCACTATCACTATCCGATCCTATAAAACTTGGGCGGACATTGCTCAAGAAAATCCATCAAAACAAATCAAAATCACTTTAAACCGATCACCATTGGCATTTCATAATCCAAAAGAATCATAATCACTTAAAAGAATAACTAGTGAAATAATCATAAAGCCACATCTTTCCTCTATAGTAGCTAAACCCTCTACCTCCACTACCACTGCAATAACACCACTCACGTTTTTTAGCCAAATCACAATTCATCATTAAAAGCCAATTTCAAAACCTCATGATAGATGCAAAGAATTTCACCATAAAAATCCAAAAAATCTATATTGTAATCTTATGCACTTTTTTCATTAATTTTCGAGTCTTCTAGATAACTATTTGGGAATTCAACTATCATCAGTATCCTCACTCTTCACATATCTAGCACCAACTTAGGAATTTCAAAACTAAGTGGTGGGACAATTTTAAGTTCACCAAAACCTTTCCGAGAAATAAGTTCTAAACTAGTTAAATTGGTGAAATCACTAATTACCAACTAACCACAAAATTAGCGAATTTCTTCAACAAAAATTGTTGGCCCAAGCCCACTTAGTAGTCATTCAATCACCAAAAGAATTATGCCTTTATCAGAATTACCGATCACCAAATCATATCAAAAATCTCTGAATTCCTTTGATGAATCCAATCACACTAGCAATACAAATGAAAATGATTGCTACGGCATCAACTCGTCAGATGAAGATGGAGACGAATAGAAAAAATTACCAATAACAATCACCAATTATTAAAAGGAGATAATGGCCGAAAAAGATTTTCAAGAATGTCATCATATTTCTCTTGAAGAAAAATCCTCGATGATGCTACTATTGCTGCTGAAGATTTGGCCAAAGATGAAAAAAAAAAAATTACTATTCACTTCGTCCAAACATGCTAAATTTCACCTACAAAAGGAAAAGGAGAAGAAGAGAGAGGCACCATTTGCATTTAAGCCTTCAAGCTCTCTTGCTCTTTACTCATTATTGTCCATTAAGCTTCCTTTGATCACAATCGTTTCACTTTCATCCCAAATCCACTTCTAATCACTTGTACCCTCTTGTAATCACCTCTCCATCACTTATAATCAGTTCTTTAAGATATCTTCGATCACTTGTACTCATCTCCAATCACTTGTATCAATTATTAGTAAATTTACTATCACTCACTAATATAACCAACCAAGTTTTAGTTGATATCATTACTTCATATTATTAGCTTTCTTTTGCTTTTACTTTAAGTAGGATCTCTACTTGATGAGGGGTTTTGACAGAGAATTTTTGCAGGGAAAAGAATACCGAAGTCCAAAAACGACAAAGGCAAAACCATTGCCAAAACCTCGGAATTACAACGTCTATCACTAATAATAGACTAGCTCCAAACTTGGTTAGATATAATGAAAACTCAACAATCACTACCACTATTCCCACCATGACAATCGCCCCAGCAGTTGCAAATATGGTTAAATTTAATCAAAGCCCAACAAACACCATTACAACAATCAGTATCTCCTTATCTTACTTCATATTTGTTTCAATGACTCTCACAAGCAAAAGCAAAACCAAAAACCACCTCATCACAATTACACAAGTCTTAAATAAGATCACAAACTCAAAAATCACTATTATTGTCTACTCCTTTTAAAACTTGGGCAGACATTGCTCAAGAAAATCAATCAAAACAAATTGAGATCACTTTAAACCCATCACCATTGGCCTCTCACAATTCAAAAGAATCACAATCATTTAAAAGGAAGAATCAGTGAAATAGTCACTAAACTACATCCTTCCTATGTGGTAGCTAAACCCTCTACTTCCACTACTTCTATAAAAACACCACAGTTTTCGACCAAAGCCAACATCAAGACCTCAAGATATTTGAAAGAGAATTTCACTATGAAAATCCAAAAGTCTTTGTTCTAATCTCATGCATTTTTTCATTAATTTTCAAGTCTCTTAGGTAATTGCCTAGGAATTCGACTATTATTAATCCTCTCACTCTTCACATGTTCAGCACCTACTTAGGAAATTCAAAATTAAGTGGTGAGATGATTTTAAGCTCATCGAAAACCTTTCCAAGGAATCAGTTCGAAATTGGTTAAATCGGCGAAATCACCAATCACCAATTAATCACAAAATTACTAAATTTCTTCAGCAAAAATCAGCGACCCAAGCCCATTTGGCAACTATTCAATCACCAAAAGAATATTGCCTTGCATTGGCAAAAATCATGTCGAAATTACCGATCACCAAATCACATCAAAAATCTCCAAGTTCCTCTAATGAGTTTGATCAGAGTTGGCAATACAAATGAAGATAATTACTACCGCATCAACCTGTTAGGTGAAGATGGAGACAGATAAAGAAAATTACCAATCACAAATCACCAATTACCAAAAGGAGACAAAGGCTTAAGAAAACAAAAGAGATTTTCAAGAATATCATCATATTTCTTTTGAAGAAGAAAACGAAAAGATGATGCTATCCTGAAGATGCTATTATTGCTATTGAAGATTCAGCCAAAGCTATTAAAAAAAAAAATTCATGTTCACTTGGTCCAAGCCTAATGAATTTTGCTTATAAAAGGAAGAGGAGAAGAAGGAGGAGGCACCACTTACATTCAAGCTTTCAAGCTCTCTTGTTCTCTTGCTCACTTACATACATTAAGCTTTCTTGATCACAACCTTTCACTTTCATGCCAAATCCACTTTCAATACTTATACTCCCTTGTAATTACTTCCCAAACACTTGTAATCACTTCTTCAGGATTTCTCCGATCACTTGTACTTATCTCCTATCACTTGTATCAATTGTCAAAAGGTTTTCTATCACTCAAAAAATATAACCAACCAAGTTTTGGTTGGTATCATTACTTCATGTTATTAGCTTTCTTTTACTTTTACTTTAAGTGGGATCTTTACTTGATGAGGGGTTTTGACAAGAGAATTTTTCAAGGAAAACAATGCTAAAGTCCAAAAAAGACAAGGGCAAAGCTATTGTCGAAACCTCGGAATTATAACCTCAATCATCAACAATAGACCAACGATAAGATTGGTTAGATGCAATGAAAGCTCAACAATCACCACCACCATTACCATCATCATAATCACCCCAGCAGTTGTAAATATAGTTAATCAAAACCCAACAAACACCATAACCACAATCAATATCCCCTAATCTCCCCTCATATTTGTCTCCACTACTCTCACAAGCAAAACCAGAAACTGCCTCATCATAATGACACAAGTCTCAAACAAGATCATAAACTCAAAAAACTCAAAAATCACTATCACTATCTACTCCTACTAAAACTTGGATAGATATTGCTTAAAAGAATCTATCAAAGCAAATTGATATCACTTTAAACCTATCACCATTGGATCACTTAAAAGGAATAATAAGTAAAATAGCCATAAAACCACATCCTTCCTCTGTGGTAGCTAAACCCTCTACCTCCATTACCTCTATAATAACATCACAGCCTTCAGTCAAATGACAATTCATCACTAAAATCCAACATCAAGGTCTCATGATAATTGAAAGAGAAGTTCACCATGAAAATCCAATAGTCTATGTTCTAATCTCATGCACTTTTTCATTAATTTCCGAGTCTCCTTGGTAACTGTCTGGGAATTCGACTATCATCAGCCCTCTCACTCTTCACATGTCCAACACCTACTTAGGAAATTCAAAACTAAGTGGTGGGACAATTTTAAGTTCACCGAAAACCTTTTCAGGAATAAGTTCTAAATTGGTTAAATAGGTGAAATCACCAATCACCAACTGATCACATAATTACTTAATTTCTTCAGCAAAAATCACTAGCCCAAGCCCATTTGGTGGCCATTCAATCACCGAAAAATATCGTCTTGCATTGGAAAAAATCATGTTAAAATTGCCAATCACCAAATCACATAAAAAGTCTCTCATTTCCTCTGATGAATCTAATCACAATGGCAATACAAATGAAGACTATTGTTACGGCATCAACCCATCATATGAAGATGGAGACGAATAGAGAAAATTAACAATCACAAATCACCAATTACCAAAACGAGACAAAGGCCGAAAAAGACAAAAAAAAATCAAGAATATCATCATATTTCTTTTGAAGAAGAAAACTTGAAGATGCTGTTACCCCGAAGATGTTGTTTGCATTCGGCCAAAGCTATAAAAAAAAATTAAAAATTACTGTTCACTTCATTCGAGCCTACTAAATTTTGCCTATAAAAGGAAATTGAGAAGAAGAGGGAGGCACCACTTAGGCAACGCATGGTAACGTTCCTATTCCTCCGAATTTCTTTTCTTTTGTTCCCTGGAACAAAAAAAGAACAGAAATCCATTTGGTAGCGCCAAATTGTTTTTCTATTCCCCGGAATAGAAAGTTAGCCTGGAAATATATTTGGAGCAAAAACAAGAAGCAAAAAAACATTGCTTTTTGTTCCTAGGAACAATTTCTAGAAATAAGCCAATTTTCTTTTTTATTTTTCTTTTATTCCTCTCTCTTGCTGCGGCCACCTCCAACCGCCTAGAGCCACTGCCGACCACCGGCCACCGCTGCCCACCGCCACCATTGCCGCCGCCGCCACTCGTCGCCGCCATCGCCGCCGCCGCCAATTGTGGCCGATGCGGCTGGTCGCGCCACCACCAGCCGCTACCGCCACCGCGCCCGCCGACCACCGCCACACATGTCACGCCCCGATCCTCGGGCACGCACACATCCTTCTCACTTGGTCGATTTTATAATGCGATATCCCAAGACTAGTATCGCCGACCCTTTCTATTTATTAAGCACATGCGGAAGCAGTTAAAATCCCCAGACAATAAAACTATGGGATAGAAAAGCAGGGCCATATTTTTCATATTGAAACTTATAACCAAACTTTTATACAAAACACAAACCAATTCATAACTATTCACTTCAAAAGAAATTCTCAAAAGAAGATAGACTCTCAGCCCATCCAAGCCATACTCAAGGCCCCTCTCGGGATTATTTTCTTCTTCCAAAAATCCTTCTCTTTAAGTTTCACCTCCGAGTTCTCCTTCTTAGACTCCTCCTCAGCTCCTCATCGGGGTCCTGAAATGTTTTTCCCCAAACTGGGATGAGACTACGTCTCAGCGAGTTCTACCCCATTAAGCCCGTTTAGTAAACCATTATACTATAGGCTGCCTATACACGCATAGGGCAAAAGACGTACCTTGGCCTCATATCCTACCTGCAAGTCAGTACAATTCATAATAGGCACCCAAGCAATCATATCACAGACCGAAGCATCGATCAAATCGACCTAGTCGATTACATGTCAACAAGACCACTCACGGTCATTTCTAATCAGTCAATCAATCCACGACATCAAATCAAATCAATAATCAATCGACCTAATCGATTACATATCAGTCATAACTGATAGAACCAATCACCGAGCCACGTGCTCTTTAAAATGTCATTTTTAATCAGCGAGCCCACGTGCATTCTCCAAGGCGATGCATCAAGTCACCGAGCCCACGTGTCTCTTCAAGATGCCAAATGTACTCAATGGGACCACGTGCATTCTCCGAGGTAATGCATCAAATTACCGAGCCCACGTGTCCTTTTAGATGCCAAATGTTATCATTGGGACCACGTGTATTCTCCGAGGTAATGCATCAAATTACCGAGCCCACGTGTCCTTTTAGATGCCAAATGTTATCATTGGGACCACGTGCATTCTCCGAGGTAATGCATCAAATTACCGAGCCCATGTGTCCTTTTAGATGCCAAATGTTATCATTGGGACCACGTGCATTCTCCGAGGTAATGCATCAAATTACCGAGCCCACGTTGTCCTTTTAGATGCCAAATGTACTCATTGGGACCACGCATTCTCCGAGTAATGCATCAAATTACCGAGCCCACGTGTCCTTTTAGATGCCAAACTTAATCACCGAGCCACATGCATTCTCCAAGGCGACATACTTCGTCACCGAGCCATGTGTATTCTTCGAGGTGATATATCTAATCATCAAGCCCGTGCCTTTCATGATGATTCATCCCATTTCTAAAGTAATTATCCACAATTAAATCAATTCAGTACAATTTAAAGCTTAATTAAATAAACGGACTACGCCACGATGATCAGCACGAGATTTCGGTCGTCGGCCATCTCAAACTTAATTTCGAAAAATAAATAATTAATTAATTAATTTCGAAAATTAATTATTAACTATTAAAAATTCCGTTTAGCTCAAATAAGGTCTAATTAAATAAACGGACTTCACCACGGTCATCAGCATAATTTTCCGGTCACTGGCCATCCCAGTTAAATTTTCAGGAAATAAATAATTAATTAATTAATTTCGAAAATTAAATAATTAATATTAAAAATTCAATTTAGCTCAAAATAAAGCCCGATTAAATAAACGGACTTCACCACAATCATCCGCATAATATTCCAGTCGCTAGCCATCCCAATTGAATTTTTGTAAAATAAATAATTTATTTATTTAATTCCGAAAAATAATATTTAAATGCCAAAAATTCCACTTAGGCCCGAATCATCAAATTGAAGCCCAATTAGGGGTCCGAAAATTCCCGAGACACTCCCAATAAATAGTAGACCACGTCTACTTGTTAATTGCGCAATCAATTTATCTAAATCGCATCACAATTGACTAATAATTACTAATTAATTCTAATCTAACAACTTAAACATAATTAATTAAAACTAAACCAATCTAAAGCATAATTAGCCAATTAATCCGGGATTAGTGAGATTACTCACCAAATCGCGCAAATCGGATCAATCCGACGGCGGCGACGAGAGGAACGAAACTTCCCAAAGCACGGCTCGGGTTCGGAGCCCGGAAACGGCCCAAAACGAGCCCGAAGTCGCTGGAAACCCACTCCGTGGGTCTGCTGGACGAGGCTGGCCGAGGCTGCTCCAGCGGCCAAAACGGTGAGGGAAGGCCAGCGGAGAGTGAGGGGACGAGGGGGAGGTCCGGTGGGGCTGGGCGGTGGCCGCAGGTGGCCGGACAAGGGCGGAACAGGGGCGAACAGCAGCTGGGTCGCGCGGATTCGCTCGGGGAAAGAACGCACCGGGCGCGCGGACGGTTGGCTGGGCGCGCAGCGTCAAGCAGGCGGCCATCGCGGGCGTGCGAGCGGCGGTGTGGCGGCGGGACGGTGGCAACAACGAGCTACGCTTCTCGCTCCGATTTGCTGGAGCCGCACGCGAAGAAAGAAGAAGAAGAAGAAGCCGATTCGGTCGTGTGCGGGAAGGAAGAAGAGAGAGGAGAGAGAAGAGAGGATATGCATTGACCGGTAAAAGGGAAGAGAGAGAGAGAATAGGCGGTGGGGGAAAGAATTCGCACGAGGGGGAAGGGAAAGGGGAAAGGAGAGAGAGAGAAAAGAGAAAAGAAAGAAAAGAAAGAAAAGAAAAGAGAGGGAGAGAGGGAAATAAAATATTACCTTTCCACTTATTTTATTTCATTTCTCTTTCCCTTTCTAATTCCTTTCGGGCTTCAATTTTTTTCTTCCGATAATTTCTTTATTGAAATTTCGGACTCGTCAATAAATTGACGAGCGATGAGATAGGATCCTAAAAATAAGAATTATGATGCGCTTAAAATTCGATTCCCGAAATCGAGTTCAATTTCGTGGTTAAAAATCGATCAGACATGATTTTAGTCCAATCCAACCAATTAGGTAGCTTTTAGGGATTTTACAGCTGATACATCCCTTAACGGCTTTACCCAATAGGTTAGTTAACTTGTGAGTGATCAGCTCGGAGAAAAGGGCCATAGTCACGTCGACGAAATGCCCATTTCATTTTATCGAAACGGGTCGAATTTTAGGATGTCACAACAGAGCCCATTGGCCAACAATCGTCGACGGTCGATGGGCTATGCAGCAGCAATCGGCAGTGACAATTGGCGCCGGCGATCGTGCAATAGCGACGACGGGCAACAGCGGCCAGCGGCGGCCGACGGTTGGCATTCGGTGATCCATGAGCAAGAATAAAAATAAATAAATACAAAAAAGAAACTGTTACGCTACTAAATGCATTTATATTCTTTTTCTATTCCAAGAGTAGAAATTTTATATAGTTACCAAACGGGTTTTTTTAGTCAGAAATTATTATCTGGAATAGAAAGAGAAAAGAACTATTTCTGCAAAAAAAAAAAAAAACTCTCCCCCAGCCAAGAAACGTTGTCATGCGCAGCCTTACATTCAAGCCTCCAATCTCTCTTGCTCACTTATGTCCATTAAGCTTCCTTTGATCACAATCCTTTCACTTTCATACCAAATCCACTATTAATCATTTGTACCCTCTTGTAATCGGTTCTCAATCACTTATAATCACCCTTTGATCACTTGTAATCACCCACGATCACTTGCAATCACTTCTAGATATCTTTGATCACTTGTACTCGTCTCCAATCACTTGTATTCATCAATTGTCAGTAAGTTTTCTATCACTCAATAATATAACCAACCAAGTTTTGATTAGTATCATCACTCCATATTCTTAGCTTTCTTTTACTGTTAATTTAGGTGGGATCTCTACTTGAGTGTAGACTACCGCTCTTATGGAATGTCAAATATTATTTTCTTATGCATGTCAGTGGGATCTCCGCCTGAATGCAAACTACCGCCATTGCGTGAGATCACATTTTTAGTTACTTCTTATGCATAAACGACATCTAGATTTTTTGCTCGATGTATTGTAAGCCCCGATTGCCTAATGGTCCACGCCACGTTGAACAAGCTCGTCATCGGGTTATGCCATTTGCACCACCGCAAGACTGGTTGTCTCAGCATGCCTTCGACACCATCAAGACACCTTGGTCCGTCAAGTCGACATCGTTGCAATGCGCCACCACCACTCCATCACCCAATGCCACGTCATTAAGTTACCACCGTGACAACCTAGCACACACCTCAACGCCGCGTCACCCTGGACTGCTACCATAGCAACCCGCTGGTACCGCCACCTCACCACCTTCCTCCCGCGCCACCTACCTCTCATCTTGGCTGTCATTCCTTCCCAGCAGGCATGGTCCAGGTCCACTGCGACACCCACTTCTTCCTTAAGTGCCAACACAATAAGTCAGGCGGTGAGGGGAGTGAGAAACGAAGCCATCAAGTGAGGAGCAACTTCTGCTTTTCCCCAATTTCGTCCAAAACGCACGTCATTTCCCCCATCTCATTTTAGCTGCACCACCCCCAAAAACTAGAAGTCAGCAACGAGCATTCTCTATCTTAGGTCAGAGTTGCCGGGAAATTTTCCTCTCAAGTCAGCACCACGTCATCGCTATCGTTCCATTGAGCTGCCGCCACCGCAATGCCCTAGGATCCGAGATTAGTGGATGTCCTCCATTCTATCCTATATCGATCAATTGTTGTTTGGCAAGGGGAGTTTCTGTAGGATTTCTCACGTTTTCACGGTTCCGTAGACGTTCATACCTAGTCAAAAGTATTGGAAAAAGCTACCTGGTTACAGTGTGTGATATTTTAATTATTGGGTCTATATATGTGCCATGGAAGTATTACACGTTGCATTTCATAAGTGCTTAGATGGCAAATATCGAAATTTGAACTAAAATAGGAGGGGATTACCCAAGCTAGCTTCAGATCCAGTGTGGCCCCCGACTTGCCAATTTTGTATTGACTTGTGTAAGGTGAATTTCATGGGGCATTCTTCACAAAATTGTCCCTTATTGGCTAGTCTACGACATTCTTTAATTCTAGATTTTTTGGGCTTTATATGACAAAAATATATTTGAAAAACTATTAAGTTTGCAATCTGTTTTTTGTATTTCTGAATTTTCCATAGAATTTTCGATCAAGAATTCTAACATGTGTCCTCATGAAAGTTGTAGAGTACATTCTACACTACCATATATAAAATTTCCATGATTTTTGGATCTCATTTAGTCTACAAAGTATTTATCTTTCTACTCCATTCTGTTCTAGAAATTACCTATTGTTTTGGCCCAGTTTGCTAAAAATTATTTAGAGCTATACAAGCTAAATTGGATTCCGAGTCCTTCACGGAAAATGTTCCTTAAATCTTGTCTATCTCGTATTAAAGTTTCATAATTTTTGGAATCCATTTACCTATACAATGACTACAATTTATAGAGGTGCATGGGACGCGCTTATATGGCTAGTTAGGGACTTTCGATGCAAAATCCCTCTTGCAAATAGTCCAATATAAGCACGGATGAGTTATATTAGTCAAAGGGGGTAAAAATAACTAAGGATTCATTAGATTTACGACACAAGGACTCTTGGAGTGCCAAAACTTGGCACGAAGTGACACTTAACTACCAAAAGTTAGAAAAGTGACACTTAGGGTGTGTTTGGTAATATTTCTGTTAAAAAATTGTTCCCCGAAACAAAAATATATTTTCGGGAAACAATTTTTGAACAGAAGAATGCGTTTAGTGACTGCACAAAATTTCTGTTCCTAGAATAGAAAAAGAACATAAACACATTTGGTAAACTTATATAATTTTTTTGTTTCTTTTAATTTTTTAATATTTTTGTTTTATTTTTTCTTTTTTTTTTTTTCTTTTTTCTTTGACCGGTCGCCGGCCACGGTGGTGGCCGGTGACGGTTAGGGCGACGTTCGGTGAGCTTGTCGAGCCTCGCTAGGCCACCAGCTAAGCTTGGCCTTGCCCGAAGACACGAGGTCGACCTTGCCAACCCACCACTAGGCAACGCTATCCCGGAGGTGGCCGGCGAGGCCGAGCCTCGCCTAGCCCAGCGAGGTCGAGCCTCGCGCGGCCACGGCGAGCCACAGCAAGGCTCGAGCCGATGAGCCTCGCCGGGCTCAACCTCTCTAGGGGCCGGCAATGCTCTGGCGAGGTCGCCGGCCATGGCCAAAGTCGGTGACCGACAAAAGGAAGAAGAAGAAAAGAAAGAGAAAAAAGAAGAAAAAAAAAAGTGTCTCTCAGAAATGTTCCCGAGAACAAGAAACAAATTTTTTCTACTTCTTGTTTATGTTCTCGGGAACAAAAATGTAAACAAACGCGTTTCTATTCTTTTTTTATTCCCCAAAAAAAAAGAACAAAAATTTGTGTTCCGGGGAGTAGAAACGCATTTAAACAAACACGCCCGTAAGTGCTAAAATCTAAGCAAAATTGATCATTTAAGTGCTAATGGCGAGAAAATCCAGCAAAAACACTGATGTGGTGATTTTTCGACAAGCCTAATGCAAAACAACATCGTTTTGCACGCAGATATGGCTAAACGGTGCCAAAATGACGTAGTTTTGATGCCGACGTGATAAATAATTAATATAAAAATTAATTAAATTAAAATTAAAACCAATAAACAATAAACAATAAAAAACGAAGGAGAAGGATGAGGAAGGCAACCGACGGTTGAGGGCTCAACCCTCGCACCGTCGCCTCCTCGCTGTCACCGGAAAGGTGGGGGAGGGTTGGCCGGGGGCCAATGACCCGAGCCGACTGACGGCGAGGGCCTGCGAGCTCTCACCCAGATCTAGTGCGAAAGTCACGGCCCTCCCCGGATCCGATGAGGGTCACAAGTCCTCGCCCGCCAAGCCCAAACGAGCGATGGCCCTTGGCTCGACTAGGCAATAGGCAACCCTCGCCCCAAATCTAGGCGAGGGCTTGCAAGCCCTCGCCGCCGATTGGCTAGGGTCACCAACCCCCGACCGACCATCTCCCACCTTTCTAGTGACGGCGGGGAAGTGGCGGCGGTGAGAGCTAAGCCCTCGGCCCACCGGTTGCCTTCCTCCTCCTCCTCCTCCTCCTTTATTTATATTTTTTAAATTTAATTCTATTAATTTTTATATTAAAATTCAAATTATACAACGTATTTGCCGAGTCAGCCTTCCGGCGAGCCACGTAAGCAAAAAAATTAATAAAAAATTGACACATAAGATTGCCGGCAGGATTCGCCAGATATTACACTTAAGTGTCACATTTTTCATAAAAAGTGACAGTTAAGTATCACTTTCATAAGTTTTGGCATTTAAGTGTCTCATTGCTGTTCTGACGCCCGTGGGGCCACAGCGAGGATGCTGTTCTGTTAAGAGGTGGAGAGTGTGACAGCCTCCTCTCTTGTCCCACATCGCCAGGGTGGGTGACCCAAAGCGGACAATATTACACAGTGAGGCCCGAGATGTTACACTTTAAGTGTTATTTTGCTTCATTTTACTCTTGAGTTTCCTTGTAGTAGCAATGTGGAGGCCTTTTTAAATTAAATTATGGAATTGTTGCACCGTGGTGTAGATTTGTGATGGGAAATATCGTTGGTCCTTGAAACGACAATGTCCCAGATTGTAGTGGAGATGCTTGGAAGGGTAATTGAGTTCCTCCGGATGCTTGGGGAGTGTAACACAATTTTGTCAGATGTCCTCACAATGTCTAATGGGTGCAAGATGCTCAAGGGGTAACAGTGTTCCCCAAGTGATGATGGCAGCATGAACTAATACTAAGTATAGTCTCAGTACTAAGGGTGAGCATGATTCCCAAGTAGAATCGAGAATCAGAGAACCGGACCGATGGGTCCCGTTTGGTTCCCGGTTCCTATTCTTGATTCCATTTCTTTTGGAATCGGGAACCCCAACATAGAAACCTAATTTTGTAACACTTTTGTAACCTTATCTTTTTCACTTTCCCTTCTTTCTATTTCTTCTATAGTCTGCAACGCTCCACCCCTAAATCATCGACGACCCCATGTTGCTGGCCGCCCTCGATGTCCTCACTGCTAGCCACCCTTGACGCCGCCATCACAACCCACAACGTCACCATAAATGTCGCCGCTGCTCCGTTTGAAGACGCTGCCGACTCCTACCGTTGTGCGTGCCGCCTCCCAATGACGAGCTGCTGCCAGGCCGCCACCGTGACTCTACTGTTGTTCCACCATCGGCAGTCCTCAATCTCGCCCACTTCTCCGATCTATCCCTTCTCCCCAGTCTTCGTAGGTCTCTCTCTCTTTCTACCCGCAAAGGTACAATCCATGCCCACCACTAAAACAACGAGGACTTTTCTCTCTTTACCCGCAAAGGTACAATCCATGCCCACCACCAAAACAGCGCGGACTTTTTTTTGTTATTCGTTTTAGTCCTTCTCTTTGGGCAATGACTGGTCAATTCAATCGTAAGTATTTTCCTATAAACAATTTGCTCCTTGCAATTTGTTTCAAGGTTGGATGGCCAACTTCATTAATTGTATGCAAATTTCTCAATTTCAAATTATGAAGATGAAACAAAAGGTGACCTTATGACTTGTGTACTCTTGTGCAGAAAACTATAATTGACTTTGAAACGAAAGATGAGCTAGTTACTTCTGCATTCATGTGTAGAAAAGCTATATCTGACTTTCAAAAGAATATCATCAGGCTCATAAACCTAGGCCTTTTACCCTAATCTTTAGAAGAATATTGTATTAATCATTAATTTGAAACTTTGGGTTCCCATATGGGATTAACAGAATTCATCTTGAAATGATTAATCCGTTACCTTCCTTAGTACTATTTCATACACTTACTCTTAAAGTTCAGCTGAAAATGATATTCTTGCCATAAAATTTAGTCCCCCGAAGATAAGAAGGTCAGGCTCGTAGTGGTTTGCGACTCTCTCTTATTCTAATTTCACTCTTCTCAAATTGAAGTAACTACTGGATTTCTCAACAACTAGAACTTGGTTCATCCTGCTTTGTCCAAGTTTCTATGCACTCATGGCAGGGACACAAAGTGATTGAATTTTTCTCTTACATATGGTATTTTACTCCTGTCCTTTGAGACCTTAACTAGATTTGCTGGTGTGTATTCTGAAATATTCTAATAATTTGAGTCACTGACCCCTCAGTTACTTGGTGTCTTGCTGTTTTCGTGCGTGTAGGTAGGCATGGGGCTGAGAGAAATTAGACTGATGATTCTTAATCTACTCATTTCTCATTAAAGATGACTGCCTTAAGAACCGGTGACTTGGAGCTAACTGATTCTTTGAGTTCAGTCGACTATATTTACCAGCGAAGTAAAACATGCTTTACGTTAAGGTGGAAGTTCACGAAATCCCACTGATCTTGACCTGGTCGTGCTTCCGAATTAATTTTCAATGTGGAAAATTAGGCACAACTTAATGATTGTTAATTTGATTTCTCTAATGTAGGGGCAAGATCTTGCAATGTTCTCATGAAGTACCTTCCTTGAAAAGTTAACGTTTAAAAGAAAAAAAAAAAAAAGAACACTTTGATTGACTTCACAAAATTGTAGTCTTTTAGTTGTCTCTGAGTTCTTTGATTATAAAATTATTTGAAAATATTTGGTTTTGTTTCTCTTTCTCGAATTGATATTTTAGTTTCATTGTTTGCAGTCAATTGGTTTATTATAATCGCATAACTACTTTTTTATGTGTTCTCTTATGCAGCCATCTGGTTAAGATCAATGTTATCGTCAAGATTTTTTGGCAGAGCACTTTTTGGTGCTACTAGAACAGTCTTCTGTTGGGACTACTGCTGCTGCTTCTGCAGCTACATCTGGGACAGGACACAACCTTCCCGAGGCATTCTCTGAGGCAAACAAAAACCCAAAGAATGACCCTTCCGTTGTCTACGTGCATTGGTGGTTTTATTGCGGGTTCGAGACCTACTTTTAGTTTTGTTGCCATTGCTCCGGGGAGCTGGATTCTTAGGATATCTATTGTATGGATTTGCAATCCATAAACATGAATGCCATGTCTATATTTAGTTTCTCCATAGATTGACATCTCTTTGTGGAAGCTTTTTAATAAGTTTTGTCACAAATTTCCAAAGTAGGCCGACGATGAGTTGGCTCATTTTAGAGGATCCCTTGATATTATTCCACATAAATGCTTTAAATTTGAGATTAGTGTTTTTGAATGTCAAACTTTTGTTAGTGCTTTTTCTGGACATTGTTGTTTTGCCGTCGCTGTTTTTCCGTCAATGACGCCACTGCTATTTGGACTTCGACAATGAGCAGCCCGCGTGCTGACAAGCCGCCATGAAAAAGAGTGTTGCATGTCGACAACGCTACTACTTTTCAGTTTTATTTGTTTTGTATTCTCTTTGATGAATGACAAGCTTGTTTATTATTGTTGCATTCTTTTCATTTTGTTTAACTAAAAATGAAGGGAAATAAAAAAGAACTTGTTAGACCCTAAACCAAACCCTAGAACCCGTGACAGAGTAGGTTTCAAGTTTTAATTTTAGGGGTAGGTTCTAGGTTCCACAAATTAAGGAACCTATACCCGATGGTAGGTTCCGGGTTCTAGGTGGAACCTGTAAGGAACCTGAAACCGCTCACTCCTACTTAGTACTTTTGAGTTGAGCTATTGATTACTTGTTGGGAAAAATTATTGCCTCTTATTGATTTTTTATGTATTTCAAAAAGGCTCTAAGGTAAGTTGATATAAAAGTGGTTTATTAAACTTTATATTGAGACTTTCCTTATCAACACGGTGATTGATTTATGTAGTATAGGCTCACTGGTTGTTGACTTTATCTTTGCAGATCAATAGAAATTATGTCGATCCTCCATGCTCCTATTTCCTTTAGTTATGGAGTACCTATGGACCTCACCTGGCACTTTCTCAACTTTGTGGATCCAGATTTTCCAAATATTGCCCTCATCCAATGCATCGCCATTCTATCCATAGAGATAGGGATCCCGACAAGCCCCATACTACTAGGTTTCCTCGTGGTCCTCGCGCAAGTAGGTGGATAGGTCATGGGATCGGTCCCACGCCCAGGTGACAATGGGAACGACGATGATAGCAATACGGTCAATTGAAGCCGGGGTAGGGAGGTGAAGCAGCATTTTTGGATCCAGGCGAGGGCTTTGAGGCATACCAGCATCAGAAGATAGGTGTGTAGACGTGTACAGGATATCTCAGGTTAGGATGGCATCATGGGCGATGTTGACGTAGTTCTTGATGAGCATTTTTTAGATCCCCACTATAACGGCTATGTCATCTAGTGTAAATAAATTAATGAAAGATGTTAGCCTGATTTATAATTTCGCATGCATTCTTTGAATTTCCTATGTTATGGATTATTACTGTTGACCTAAAACACTTCCGCACGCTAGAAAAAGGTGAAAGGAATTGGATAACTATGTTGGCCATGACGTGCTGGGGGCATCATAGCATATCAACGTGATCTCTATTCGAGTGCGGATTACCGCCCCAACGTGAGATCACATTGTTAATTTAATTACTTTCAATTACATTTCATATCATTTTATGATCAAAGTTATAATTAGTTTAATCTTCATATATAAATCATTTCTTTACTTAGTTCATTTCTTATATATAATCACCTTAACTTTTGAATTAATATACTTCATATCATCAACTTTCACAGAACTCTCAGAGTTCTTTGATTACTTTAAAGATATAGAAGTTTTAGAGTTCTTTGACATAATACATAGATCAAACAAACATAGACGTTTAAATTAAATCACTAATCACTTAACAAACAAGCGTAGACGCGCGCGTATATATATGTAACATTCTTGGGTCAATTTTATGTGTTGTCTTCATACGTGTAACTTATTAGCACCCTCTGGCACAATCTCTCTCTTTCTCTCTCAAAGTAATCGAGTACAACGGAGCGAAACGAAGAGTAAGGAAGAGAAAGGAGTCGAGTATTTGTGACCGTCAAAATGAAGAACTATTATTGCGAATCATCTTCTTGTGTAGAGAAACATTAGATTGAATTTGTTTTAGCTTGTTAGTGCTACGTCTTCAGAAATATTTCAGTGCAGCACAGCATTTATGTGACAACGTGTGATCGACCTATTTTTCGACTTGCAATTGTTGATATTTTTTTTTTTTTTTTGCTCGTAGCATTTGTTGATTAACAAAGGCCAAAATATACATTAGTATCAAAATATGGTCCACCTGACCTCCATGGACCCGGGGCCTAAGCGAAGGATCTAGACACAAGTACCAAGGTCTGGGGACCAATCAGCGAGGATGCTGGGGCTGCAATCGGTTTCTCTATTGCCCATATCCAAGTTAATAGTACTCAAATAACGCATGTCTATTTTGAAAAATAAAGGCAAATCTTCCTTATCATAGGACAAAATATATTTAATGATTCTTTTTTAGATTTTAGCCAAAGACCGGAAAATAATGTAATTGAAAAATGACTTTTTTTTAAAAATCAAAAATGTTACAATTTTCATGAAATAGATGAAGACTAAATAATTGTTTATTTCTCATTTTGTGGGATAATTAAAAAAAATTATAAATATATTATATAGATGACAATTCAGTCTTAAATTTTTTCAATTTAGCCAATTTAATTCTAAACCTTTTGACAATATACTAATGTAGATTGGCCGGAAATCACTAACTTAGTAGTCCAATCAGTGTTGATGCTAACGTGGACGGTCTTTTATAATTTTTTTAAATTATCTTAAATTTTTCTCTCTTTTTTTTTTTCATTTTCCTCCACCGTCCATAGGCGAAGCCTTGTGAGGGTTAGATTTGCCGACCCTCATATGTGGTCAACCATCACCAAGGCTCAATGACTAGTGGAGGAAGAAGGGAAAAACAAAGAAAAAAGACGGAAAAGAAAGAAAAAGTAATAAAAAAAAATAGAAAAACTCATCCATGTTAGCATTGACCATACCAGGAAGAACCACCAACATCCGCATTAGCAAATTTCTAACAAAATTGGCATCTTAACAATAAATTTATAATTTTTTTTTGTAATTTCCTCTCATTTTGTAACAACAATGTCAAAGTGTCTTTAGTCATAAAGTTCATTATCACAATATTTGTAATGAGTAAAAGTGAAATTAAGTCAAGCTACTTGTGAATAATGCCTCGATTCAATGACTGCTCGAGAGTAATCAAGGTCGAGCTTGAGCTGCTTCAGCATCTCATTCGGGTTTTTCAAGATCAAGCTTGAGGTTCAACTCGAGTTCCTACACCAATTGATTGTAATCAAGTTGAGTCAAATCGAATTCAAAAATTTTGACTTTTTAATGGAGTTGAATTTAGACATGTATTTCAATACTCGATGGACCTCAGGTTGAGCTTTGAATATGGAGTATTAAAAGAATTTTCAAGAGTTCATGTCACCCAATGATTGGTAAAGTTGCGAAAGACTCCGACGTGCACGATAGTAGAAATTTCTCCCGTCAACATGGAATCACGAAAAATGATAGGATTCCGAATTTTTTGTGGAGACTTTTTTATTAAAAGAGGAATTGTTGTTACTTTTTAATTATATCCAAAAAAATAAAGAAATAAAGAAAAAGGAGTGGAAGAATAGATAATAATATCCGAACGTGGAAGGATGAAATGGGCCACATGGACGTGTGGCCCACTTCAAACCCGCGACATGAATCACTTGACTTACTGGCCCACCACCAATCCTTGGGTGCAGCTGCCTTGAATTTACTTACTCGCCCTCCTTGTCTATTTCCATCTTGAGCTGTATCCTTCTCATCTTTCTAGTTTTCCTCATCTTTTGTTTTATGTTTTTTGCTCCTTAAAAAAAAATAAAAAAAAAATCCCTTTGTCCACTATGCTCCATGCTTTTATTTGTCTTCAACGAATCAATTCTCTAGGACCATTTTCCCATATAAGCTGATTCCATGTAACTAGAATATATAGGTCCTAATCCGATCCCTGAAACTTGACCTGATCCACTCAAAAATTGATGCGGCTTAACCCAAGTTGGCCGATTAAAAAAAAAGTCAACAGCTCTTATCAGACTCAGTTTATTCATGAAATAACCTGGACACGAAGGATTTAAATCATTGGGCCTGACTGGCCCAACTCGACATGAAGAAAGACGAATCCCAACCCAACTTGACCCAAGCCCATGCAAACCCATACCCAGCTCTAACCCGAAAACAAAGAGAATCGAATCCGAACCCAACGTGGTCCGAACCCAATGTGGTCCGAACGGACCGAACCCAAGCAAGCCCGAAATCTAAACCAAAATTTTGTAATCGAAATGAATCATGTGCAAATATGGCCTCAAAACGAATTTAATCCCATCAAAATCAAGATGACCATCCCCTATTATCTTCACTGATGTCAAAAATATATAAACTTATACTGAACTATCTAAAACTCGAAAGAATCGAAGACTAGTAATAGCCCAAAATTGAACCCAAACTGTGTCGAAATACCGGATAAATCGAAACAGATTTGACCAGATCATATGCTCATAATGCATCCTATATAAGCGGAGACCAAATTAAACGAAAACTGGCCCGATCTATCCATTTGCCATAGCTAGTTAGGATGCACTAAATCTAATGTGCACAAGACACAAACATTGGGGAAATGATGGAAATGAAAAGAACCAATTATTGAGTTGCCTTTTAACAAAGCACAATACATAGCCAACCAACATAATACAGTGCTTACCCATTGAACACCCAATAAGAAACCATTATCTTTATAAAGTGATTAGCATACACATACTAGTGCAATTCATAGATTATAATATCAAAAAAAAAAAAATTGTCAATACAACAGAAATGAGCTGCCTCTACATACCAATTATTGAGTTGCCTTTTAACAAAGCACAATACATAGCCAACCAACATAATACAATGCTTAACCCATGAAACACCCAATAAGAAACCATTATCTTTATAAAGTGATTAGCATACACATACCAGTGCAATTCATAGATTGTAATATAAAAAAAAAAAAAAATTGTCGATACAACAGAGATCTCTACCTCTACATTGGAAGAAATGGGAGTTTAATTAAATAAATAAAATAATTTTCCACTATTATCAACATTCACCCACTTCATCATTAATATAATGCAAGTGTTTGTGCCTTTCAAAGGATAAGCATATGCCCTAATGATGCTTCATAAACACCATTAAATCCCTATTATTAATGCACTATCAAAAGAGTTGAAAAGACGTCAGCAAAAAAGTGATCTCTAAGCTCCAAATTCATGCACTATCATCCTACCAAAGTCGAGGTGCATGTATGTACAAATTACGTACAAGGACCCATGTTCTCTTCCCCCAAGATAACATTCTTTAATTTTGATGCATTAAGTCTCTTAGCTCATGGTTTATCGATGGTTCGAATTGAAGAGAAATAATAGGAGAAATTATTAGATTTAACAATCTCCAGGAACAAAATTTGAAAAATACATAAGTGCATCTATGTTAGAATTTTTAAATAAATAAATAAGGTACTGATGAGAATGTAACATGCTTTTTTTCTTTTTTTCTTTTTTTGTCTATTTTGATGAGCTAAGTTTGTCGACTACTATAAGAACAGGAGCTATATTGATAAAATATAATGTCATTACCAAAGGAAAACTGAACCTATGTTGATATCAATCATGTTCAATTGAATATGAATATAATCAAGCCCACATGTTAAGGAGGTCTCATTATAATTATATCTACAATTCGCCCCTCCTTTTCTTTTTCCCCGTTGGGTGTAAAGGCAATTACTTAGGCAAAAAAGTGAATGTTGTGCATGCTGTTTTAGAGACAATCTTATGATTGTGGGTCTTCTTAGATGGCCTAGAGAATTAAGGCAGAAACCTCATAGGCTTAGACTTTGACTTGTCTGTCTTTTCATCATAGTTTTTCATTAAAATAAAATGACCCGTATTCTAAATCAAGTCCCTTTTAATTTTTTTTTTTTTCTATGACATTTAAAAAATGATTTTAGATAAAAAAGGAATGTATTTAAAAGAATGAGTTTAAGTTTTTTTTCTCATAAGAATTTAAAATGAATAAAGTGAAAGATTATATACATTTACTTATTGGTGCTTATCTTGTTTAATTCATTAAAATGGCAAGTCTGCACTTTATCTAAAGAAAATATAGTGAATTATTCTCAGGCAATTAAAGACAAATTGATTTTTTTAAGGAGTAAGAAGATTAAAGATTTAATTACATTCTAGATTGCCCTCATTAATGCAAAACATTAGGCACCAACTAGTGGTAGCCGATGTGAATAATGAATGATCAATAATTGTCAAATAATGCAAGATGGGAGCAAAAAGTTTGGTAGGTTTGGAATGCTAATGTCGAACGTTATATGTCTCAAAGCTGAAGACTAAATATGAATAATGATTGATAATGTTCAAATAATATGATAATTATTTTTTTTTTTTTAATGGTAGCTTTGGGAGTTCTTGCATGTAAGGAATCTTTTATTTAGAGACTACCAAGAAAGAAATATTAAAAAAAAAAAAATTCGAGGGGCAATCAATAATTATTGCAGTTCAGTCCCCAGTTGGACCGGTCTTGGTCCAATTTCCAGAGCAACTTGGTTTCAAACCCCATGTCAGATGAGTACACCTACTAGGAAAAATCCAGCCTTGCCTCAAACACACAAAAGAAAAAAAAAAGCACTAAAATTATAATGATTAAAAAAAAGCAAAAGAGATATTCAAATTGTGCAGGAAAGATGTGTAGTTTGAATGCACAAAGAGACATGGCTCTATGTCATGGTGTTTGCTGTCTCCAATGCCATTTTCTGTGAGTACTGTTCTGACCAGTCTTTGGCTTCCGTGAGGAGTGAGAACCCCAGGGATTCATAAACTGCAATTAAGAAAAAGTTTAGTATGGACAACACATAAAACAAAAAGAAATTACCACAGCCCAAGAAAAATTATTAAACTAAGCATATAGAATATTGCACCCATTCAACTCACTTGTGCTTGAGCCACTCTGCGAACTCCTTTTGAAGCACTTCTTGCGGGTCTCTTTCTCTCTCCTTTTTTATTGCTCAAAGCCTCTCAGATCCAACCCATACATCAGATTCCCACCCTGTACAGCTTGTTTATTCAATTCAAAACCCACAGAGAGAAGAGAGAGAGATAGAGATGATTTGATACTTTCTTGTTTGCCTGAGAAGTGAAACGAGTTGAGAGGTTAGTTTTAATCATTTCCCAACTGTATCCTGGGCACCCATTTTGTCTTGTTTTATTGATGTGATGAACTTACTCATGATCTGTCAACGAAAACCTTTATCTTTCCTTTGTTTGCAATGATTGTGTGGATTCAGAGAAAGCAACTTTTGATCCTCCCTTTCTTTAACACAGCATTATTTAGGAGAAGTGATTTTAAACGCCATCGATTGATTGTGTTCCAGAGCAAAAGCTTGTTAGCGAACGTTTCCCTTTCTTCATTTTATATCCTACAACCGAAGCTGATGACACTTGGTCAAAAACCTGCTCCCAGGTGCAGAGGCAAACATTTCGGGCTGGTGACTTGCCGCAGTCTGAAAGAGACAAGACCCCACATTGAGAGGTGGGATATCACATGCAGTTGCAGATGAATGACTCCTGCTTTGAATGCCACTGTTGCATTAAATCGTCTTCTGCCGGAGTCTCTTGCTTTCAGCCACTCAAATTGCATCTATATGTTTAGAAAAAATCCTCAGAACATGCCCAGTTTCTCTCTGGAAAAAGGCCCCGTGGATGTGAAGCTTTCTCAACTTCAGAGCCTATGAGGGCATTCAAAAGTACATTTTCCGAAGTGGCTAATGTTTCTTAGAAAAAGATAAGTGCAGATCCTTAAGAGGTAGTGAAGTGAAGATTCATTTGACATATGAGGATGGATTTGGATAATAAGCCAGCCAAACCCTCCTCCAGTCTCTTCAAGGATGCTCTAGCACAGGGGGTTTCAGTTTCAGCCACATCAAAAGACAATATAATCGACACCGGCCTCACCATCAAGATTGCTAATGGCAGCAAAAGCTCTGGTAAGGACATTTTGGCACCGATTGGCTCTAAAGTAGAAGAATCGCTATGTGCAAACATAAAGAGATCCATTGAATCATCCCCGTATAATTCCCCTTCGCTTGTGTCCCCACCTTCATCGGCATTTGTCTCAGCCTTGCAGTCCCCATACATATCTCCAAGGGCCTTGGCACCAATAACCACAAATAATTCCACCCCCCCTGAGGACCCAGCTCCTCCGGCACATCCATCTCCGCCGGCATCGTTCCGTGGTGCCGGCTCGCAGTCAGATGACATCCCGAGCAGCTCCTACACTCCCCCATCTGACCAATATGAATTTTCCGATGACCCATATGATGCTAAGCTCAAATTTGTCACCTGCGTCTCTGTCCCAGACCCAGCACCACCTCGAGTCTCGTTCTCCTTCCCGGTCCCACGGATTTCCTTTGGCAAAGGGGCACTTTCACCGGCTGCCAATGCCAAGCTGAGAAGCTGTGATGTGTTCATAGGCTTCCATGGGCAGAACCCGAATCTGGTGAGGTTTTGCAAGTGGCTCAAGTCAGAGCTTGAGCTCCAGGGAATTGCTTGTTTTGTGGCCGACAGAGCTAGGTACTCAGATGGTCAGAGTCATGAGATTGCAGATAGGGTGATTTGCTCAGTGACATTTGGAATAGTGGTTGTTACAAGTTCCAGCTTTATGAATACTCTTAGCTTGGAGGAGATCAGATTTTTCGCTCAAAAGAAGAACTTGGTTCCATTGTTCTTTGACACAGGCCCTGCTGAGGTCACGGGCCTACTCAATTCTGACACGACTGATAAAGAGTGCAGAGAAGCCATTGATGGACTAATCAAGTGCCACGAGTTCAAGCTAGAAGCTAATGAAGGCAATTGGAGAAGCTGCATTGCGAGGGCGGCTGGGATTTTGAGAGGGAAACTTGGGCGCACAAGCGTGGTCGAGAAGGATGTTGAAGTATTTGAGGAGATACCCTTCCCAAGAAACAGATATTTCATCGGAAGGGAGAGAGAACTCACGGAGATTGAGAACGCTTTATTTGGATCTGGGGATTGTTTCGAGCAAGATTACACGATGTCCATCAAAGGAGAAGCGAATGGACAATCTGAAGGGCTTGCAGATGAGGAGAGTGAAACAACTACGACGAGAGGAGGAAGATTCATCAGTCTAGACGTGGGGAAGTGCAAAGAACCAACATTGGAGGCTTGGGTAGAGCCAGTTCTGGGAAGGAACTCTTTGAAGAGATTGAAGTACAAGAAGTCGAAGAGCGGGAGCTACAGAGGCTTAGGCAGCAGTGTGGTCTGCCTCAATGGCATTCCTGGCATCGGGAAGACAGAGCTTGCTTTAGAATTTGCTTATAGGTACTCTCAAAGATATAAAATGGTGCTGTGGGTGGGTGGAGAGGCTCGATATTTCAGGCAAAACATCTTGAATCTGTCGCTTAATTTGGGCTTGGATGTGAGCGCCGATGCTGAAAAGGAAAGAGGACGTATCCGAAGCTTTGAGGAGCAAGAATTCGAAGCATTCAAAAGAGTTAAAAGAGAGTTGTTCCGTGACATGCCTTATTTGCTAATCATCGACAATCTGGAAACTGAGAAGGAATGGTGGGAAGGTAAAGATTTACACGACTTGATTCCAAGAAACACCGGGGGATCCCACGTGATCATCACGACGAGGCTACCCAAAATAATGAACTTCGATTTGATACAGATTCCGCCTCTGCCTTTGTCTGATGCGATGATCCTAATGAAAGGGAGAAAGAAGAGAGACTATCCAGCTCAAGAGCTTGAGGTTCTGCGGAAGTTTGATGAGAAGCTAGGGAGGCTGAGTTACGGTATGTGGATTATCGGATCATTACTCTCTGAACTTGCCATTTCCCCATCTGCGCTCTTCGAAGCAGTGAACCAAGTTGCGCTCGATGGCTCTTCTAGTAACACTTCCTATGTAAGCCTTAGCGATGAGCAATTCTGCAAAAACAATCCCTTCCTCGTCAAAGTCTTGTTCTTTTGCTTCAATATCTTAGAGCAAACCAGTGTGAGGAGGAACCTTATGGCGTCAAAAATGCTACTTGTTGGTGCTTGGTTTGCCCCGGCACCAATCTCAGTGAGTTTGCTCACCTCAGCTGCTAAGAGTATGCCAGCCAGTGGAAACCAGTTGAATTGGACCAAGTTGTTTGGTTTCAGCTGCTGTTTAGCACCAAAGACCTGGAAAAGCGAGGAAGATTCAGCAGTCCTTCTAGTGAAACTTGGGCTGGCGCGAACAGCTAATAGGCAACCAGGGTATTGGATCCAGTTCGACCCCATAACTCAACTGTTTGCACGAAGAAAAGACGGTTCGCTTGCTGCCAAAGCAACAGTTCAAGGCCTGAGAAAATTCGGCAATCCAGTTCTGAACTCGGATCACCTCTGGTCTTGTGCATTCCTAGTCTTTGGGTTCAAGTCTGAGCCCCCTCTAGTCCAACTCAAGGCAATCGACATGGTTCTGTTCATTAAAAAGACGGCCTTGCCCCTGGCAATCAGGGCATTCACAAAATTCTCGAGATGCAACTCTGCGTTGGAGCTCCTGAAAGTGTGTACAAATGTGCTTGAGGAAGTGGAGAAGTCGTTTGTGTCCCAAATACAGGACTGGTGCCATGGCTCACTCTGTTGGAAGAAATCCTTGAACCCAGGAAGCCAAAGGGTAGACGAGCACGTGTGGCAGGACGTGACGCTTTTGAAAGCCACGCTTTTGGAGACCAGAGCCAAATTGCTACTGAGGGGCGGTCACTTCGACAGCGGTGAAGAGCTGTGTAGGACTTGCATCAGTATTAGGACGGTGATGCTTGGGCATAACAATGCCCTGACCCTCGCTGCTCAAGAGACATTGGCCAAGCTAGTGAGGATGAGAAGTAAGATCTGATGCTCAGGCTCAACAAAAAAATAGAAGTTATGTTCATGGTCTGTTGAGCTCAGTTTTGTTGTGAAAAACACTGTAATCACGTTAGTTTAGATGCAAGATCATCAGCAGTCCTCACTAGTGCTTCCACCGTTGTCATACATTTCTTTCACATTGACGAGAACACTAGTTTTTCGTTCATATATTCTCCTGCGGTCCTTTATTTTAGGAACAGAGAAAATCATGAGCGAGAGAGGAGAGGCTAAGAGCACACGAAGCTTATCGGAACTATGCACCACCTCAAGCGTCTCCGGCGTAATTGTATCACACATGCCTACGCCAACGCATATTTTAGCTGATCGGACTCCATCTTCCCCATTTTTTCCCGCATTTTTCAGCAGAAGGGATGGAAAGAGTCTGAAACTAATATATGCAGATGTTCATGTCCCGTTGTCATCTGCAAGGTCCAGTGCTGATAAATGATCTGCTCATAGGCAACACAGCCATAAACAGCAGAGGGGAGAGAGGAATGTGAACATCACGTTTCAACATCACACAAGTCGAAATGCTTTTGTTTTCCCACGAACTCATATCACAAGTCAATCTTGCCCGCAGCAGTTAAAAAACTCACAAGCCTGCCTCCAAATTTTACAGACCCAACAATCTCACTCCCATGACCATTTCAGGAAAACAAGAATCTCCCTCTCCCTAGCGGGACACCACAAATCTGACAGAGAGAAAAAACCCAACTTGAAAAATACAAACCAGAAGTCAAGTCAAACCCTTCTTAGAGAGGGACCAACAAACGACCCTTCAAATCCAACACAGCCACGACTCAAACCAACCTCAAAATTTGTGGTTTGTGCCCATCACCACGGACAAACCAAACCCAAGAAAAAACACTCACCGACCCCGACTCCACCAGTCAAGACTCGCAGGAATCCATCGTTCTCTGACAATTTCTCACGCGATCAATCAGTCCCCAAGTCCCGTTTTCGCAACGTCTCCGCGACCCGTGCCGTACCCGAATCCAGGCGCGGCCGCGAACCCGGCCCGCGACCCGATAAGGCCTTGAGAAGCCGCTTCCTCCTCATCAAGAAACAGGCCGTCGGGGTTCCTCAGCGCCCCGTGGACCCCGCAGAGCAACGACCCGGCTCCGACCCCGATCACCAGAGTCTCGACACGACCCACGAACCAGACCGCCGACAGCGACACCAGGACGAGAGCGCACAGCACCAGGCGGTCGTTCAGTTGGTGACCCGAGACCATCAACGGGTCTTCCCTGAAGAAATGGAAAATCAGCCAGAGGGCGAGCACGGAGGCGAAGACGATCAGGGAGAAAGGGGCGCCGAGCAGCGACACGAGGGCGCAGGAGGCGACCACGACGGCGTAGTTGACGCGGAAGTAGACGGCGTTCTTGCGGATCCGGGCCACGGCGGAGGACGCGGATCCGGGCCGGTCGAACGAGCCGGCGGCGAGGAACTCGGGCCAGGGGCGGTGGCGGGAGATGGCGGAGTAGAAGTTGTGGACGGACCGGGAGATGACGTCGGAGACGGAGATGGGTATGGTGGTGTAGGTGGCGCGCCGCCGCCGCCGCCGCCGCCGCCGGGGGTGGGGGCGGCGGGCTTGGGTTGGATCGCGGCTGGGGGTTGCATCGTGGAAGGGTTGGTGGGGTTTTTGCTGACCGGTTTGACCTCAACGACCGTTCAAACCGTCCAAGCCTCTTCCCCTTCTTCGCCGTGATACGAAAGACTGCGTTTATTGTGGTCAAACATATTCAAGAAAAGGTCAAACAACGGTCTAAAAAAAAAAGTTATTGCTTCAGATGAGATCACGCTTTTGAAAAAGAGTACCACGTTATAACATATAGATTTCGTTATCCTTCATCTATGAAATTAGGAAAAATTTGACCCTCCATTGCAACATGTGAAACTATCATTTGATTGGTGTGCAGGGTGGGTCGATATCAAAGCCTGAAATCCTTTGATTACGGCACGTTCCCCCTCTCGAGCTTGAGAAAAAGGCACCTTATGTTGCTCATCATTTGCTTGCCTTCACGGTCGCGGCACTGCCTCATTCCTACATGTACCGTTTTTCGTGAGTTGGTGCAAATGGTGCGCATGTCTCGTCCAATCTCTGGCGACGGAAAGGCGAGGCCAGGCGATAGTAGTCTACATGTTTACACGACCGAATAGGCAATCGTGCCAAATCGACTATACTGTACCCGAGTACTTATGTACTGTATTTGGACGGCACTAAGGCAACTTCAACTTTGATTATGTAGAGTTGTCCACAGGAGGAAGCACAAGAATTTCACTGTAAAGGCATTATTTTCTGACTTTGATATTGAATTCATTACAGCACACTTGATTATTTGCAAAGATCTGGATGTGCACCAGAGTTACATCCCACATTGTCTTTCTTCGGACCCTCCAGACACAAACTAAAACCGACAATAGGCATCATCAAACTAACATTCATCAATTTGCAACCTTTATATACCAAGTAAATCCCTGATCATTTGACAACCAAAGTGATTCAAAATGCCTTCTCAAGCTCACCTTCAGTACAAATGAGAGAGACATGACAGGACTATATCACAACAAACTAAGTAATTGGCACTCGGTGCCCCATTACTTTCTTCTCCACTATTAACAATCGGGAAAGAAGTAAATAATACAATGCCGGCGTACATATACAGAGAGAAGCCCATGCTTAGCCTTTTGTTCGGCTTTTCTTTTCCTCAATTCCGGACCGAGAGAACCTGTGTCGAAGAATTTCCAAAACTTCTTCCATTTTCACGTCTCTGACGGCCAGAAGAACCATGGAATGATAAAGCACGTCCGCCATCTCCGATGCAGTGCGTGCCGTATCTTCATTCTCTTCAAGCGTCCGACACAACTCATCTGCCTCCTCCTGGAAATGAAGCTTAGGTCTTAGGAACAACTATTTGACCCGTGATGCTAACTGCTGCAATTTCCAGATTAAAACGCCATTGGACGTTCATTTTCTCTTTCACCTACTTTATCTAACAGACAATATAAGGTCCACAAAAATTATAGGTGCAGCACAAGCCACAGTAATAAAAAGCGAGTACGTGAAACTGTTGGCTTTCAGAACTTTTTCAACCACTTTACCGGTCTTTCACAAGAAAGAGAGAGATTCAAGAAAGAGAACTTAGACAGCATAAGATTCTCATCATTCTCCACAGTACCTGACTTTTGAGCACAGCAACTTGTTATCAAGTAATAAGCGTTTCGTCCAGGAGGGCTTCCCATCTTGTGGTTCTGCCAATTCAGCTTTTCGTCTTGAGATGGTAGACTCTAATGAGTACAAGGTAGACAAAGCCAGTTCATTTCTCGTGACCTAGCACCATTTAATTTACTCTCGTTAGATTTCACGACCTAGCACCATTAATTAATAGATTCACAAAAGTATCGTGCCTCAAACCTGGGAGGGTTCCAGTATATCCTCTATCGATGAAAAATAGCATGTCTCAGACCCAGTGTGGCAAGTGGGTCCATCAGGCTTACCAAGATATATTATCTGGAAAAGAAAAATAAACGATTGCTTGAACTAGATCAAACAAGCCAAAAGGGCAATGCGAGAGAAATGACCAACAACTTTGAACTTACAGAATCTCGATCACAGTCAAGAAAGACATCAGATATATTGATGAAGTTCCTAGAGGTTTCTCCCTTTGTCCAGAGACTTGATCTGGACCGGCTGTAAAATGTAGCCTTACGAGAGGAGATTGTTGTAGCTAATGCATCTCTGTTCACAAATCCTTGCATCAAGATGGCTCCAGTGTCTACATTTTGAGCTATTGCCACGGCCAAACCTTTATCATCCCATTTTACACTGTCTAACAGTGTGCCCACCTACAAGAATCTATTAAATTTTCACTCACAAATTCCAGCTCACTTGATGTGCAAGATTCATAGCAGATAAAGCAAAAGAAACTACGAGAGAACAGTACATAGATGTTAAATGGATATCCCATCACCCGAGCATCGATGAAAATAGCAATATTCCCAACATAAAAACTATTCAAAGCAGATTCATGTGTAACATTCCCCAAACAGACTGTACATACATACATACAATATATATATATATATATCTTGACCCATGTCAGAAGCCAACGTAAACGAACCTACACTTTCACACATACTTTGCTTGGGTAACAAAAGCAAACAATATGGAGTCCAGATGTAGCTCGAAGATAACTGAAGCAAATATCAGCGGGCAACGATGAACACCTTCAAGAGAGATTAACAAGACAAGTGAGAAACCCACCCATCAGGTCATCTTCTCTGTCTTTTCTTTTCCAGACAAGTAACGACATCTACCAACCAAGAATGGTAGTTATCTGACTAAGTCTGGGTACCACAATCTGAGCTATCACCAGAGCCAAACCTTTATCATCCCATTTTACACTGTCGAACAGTGTGTCGACCTATAAGAATCCATTAAATTTTCATTCACAAATGTCAACAAACTTGACATACAAGACTTATAGCAGACAAAGCAAAAGAAAACACGAGATGACATAACATAGATGTTAAATGTATATCCCAGAAAGAACGTGTCAATGAAAATAATCAATATAGCCAACTTAACAGTCGACCCACTAGAAGCCGACTCATGCGTAACTTTCCTTGAACAGATATGCAGCATAGATCTGCACATTTCCATATGTTTTTATTAACATCATAAAACAATGTATCCAAACCTACATTCTCACACCTATTTCACTGGGGGGGTGAAACAGGTGAACAATATGAAGTCCAGATGTAGCTCGAAGATAACTGAAGCAAAACATCATCGGGCAACGATGAACAACTTCAAGAGAGATTAACGAGACGGGTGAGAAACCCACCCGTCGGGTTTATCTTCTCCGTCTTTTCTTTTCCAGACAAGTAACGACATCTACCAACCGAGAATGGTAGCCATCTGACTAAGTCTGGGTGCCACATTTCTCACATACAAAATGACCAAACTCCACACATGCAATACCAAAATATTTATTTTAAATACATATATATAAAAGACCTCAACAGCATGAGTATAATCACATAAAGTACTGAAATTGCGAATTGCTTTCAAAAACAACATTGAAATGAAGTCGACCCACAACCCAAAAACATGTTAAGTCACTAACATTTAGGCTACATACACTAACCAAAAAAATAACATTCAAGAAGCCATGCATGCCAAAGTAGAAGCATTTACAACAACCCATCACCGATGCCCGTATGCATCATCCGAAACAGTCGAAGAACATCGAGGCCGTAAACAGCCAGACCTCGACATCGTCATGAGAAGCTCCGACATGTAATCCCGAAGTAGTGGGCACACGCTGCAGTACCTTGCTATGAAGAGAGACATCCTTCCCCGGCTCACCGGCCGCGGAAGCGAATGCCACGCGACACCTCCCCCTCCTCCTTCCGCTAGAGCAACCGCCCGAAACTCTCCCAGCGGGAAGCCTCGCAGGTTGAAGACGGAGGGAGGACGAGACCACCATTTTCGCGGACCAGTGAAAGAAAAAGGCAAGCTAACACCCCTTCCTCGCCTCACCGCGAAACCAACATTGGCCTAAGAGAAGAAGGGGCGAAGCTACCGAAAGCGTCGATGGAGATTCGAATGCGTGAACTCAGGTGGCGGTGAGCAGAGGAGAGGGAAAGCTCTACTTAAAGACGCCATTTTTAGGGTTTTTCTGGAGGAAGGGGCTGGTCACAATCTATCAGGGCTTTTGAAGGCCCGCTGTGAAGAAAGATATCAGGGCTTTCGGCCCAAGTACATTGTATATTTTGTCAATATATTATGCTGAAAATCTATATAAAGCTCCGTTTATTTCATAAAAAATCTAAAAATATATATTCCAAAGAATGATCATTCATATCACTCACAAAAATAAATAAATGAAAACATTTTTATCGTCCACGAAAATAAAATATAAATGATTGTCAATAATGAATGTATTTTTTTATTAATTAATTATTTCAACCAATATAAATAATTTTTCAAGAAAATATCTTTCAAATCACTCATTATCGAAAATAAATGGAACCCAATATCTAATTATATAAACCAAGAGCACCTCCTACTTGTACAAGATCTTAATCATTTTCTCTCTTCCTGGAATAACCTCTAGTTACTTATAATGTCCACGAATAAATGCATAAGCTAATAAACTTTACCTCATATCCCACATATGTTTATTAATGTTGGATCTTTTCTATCTTACAACAAATGAAACTGCTTCAAGCATTGCAAGAAAAAAAAAATAATCACATCAAATCTAACACTTTCCAAATGAGGAGAAAGACATACAAAATGATAGGTGTTGTTGACACTCAAAGTTGATCATACTATCATGTGCCAGTCACTAGGATTAAATGAAGCCAAGCGAAATTACACATGTATATCATTGGAATATTAGCATAGGATCAGCTACCGATGAGCCAAATGATAAGGACCTAATAATCAACAACAAAACAAGAAGTCTTCAAGTGATCAATTGTGACAAGTACTAAATGGCTACCCAAACAATGTTGGTAGCAAAAATTATCTTTCACCGAGTGTTATTTTCAGCTTTTATTTAACAAAGACAAAGGTTTTGTGCTAAATCCAGATAAAGAAAATCAAATGCAATGAAAAGATTGAATTGTCAATTTCAAATAGGCGTGTAATTGATAATCTAGTTACCTAACGTAACTTGTCGTTTCCTTAAAAGAAGTGAGAAGTAAAGTGAAAAATCTCTAGGGGAAAAGGGAGGAAAAAATTTCGCAGTGATGCTTTGTACTTTTGCTCCTGTTCAATTTCGGTGCTTCAATTTCAAGAGATCTCTTGCCTACAAAGCAGCTGGCAATCTCCATGTCGGAACTCTGGGGTCCTTTGGATTATTTCTAAACGAGATAATTGCGAAGCAGTGTCGGTCGACTTTGCCTTACACATCGAAAACCTGTTCTTGCATTTCAAAATTTACATTTTGCATCTCGCTAGCATAGCAAACGTCTCATATGCCCCCACTCACACGCATCCAAAATTTATGCCCAAGGAGTGAAATCCATGTCGATGATTGGATATTATCGTGCAACTTGAAATTAAATGCAGAAAAGCTAAGTATGGTAATTGTAGTTTTCCTTCTTTCTTTTTTTTTTATTTTTCGCCACGACTTTTTGAAGATTTGGAATTGATTGCAATGTCCCTCCCGACGTTGAATCCAGCCGTCTTTCAGCTGGAGCTCCGGTCAAGTGCTTGTTGTTGGAGGAATTAGCTCGTCTTACAGAAGGCAAATCCCCAAGAAGTACTGCGTTTCGGCCTCCAAGCTACGGCACTTATTATGAGTTGCCCATTGACTTTCTAATTTTTTGTAACTTCCTTTATGAAGTCTCCAAATCGATTGCCATATCCCGTCGGTGTTGGATTTGGCCACTTTTTGCAACTGTCCTGCACTTTAAGTCTTTTTCGCAAATCTAACCCATACCATAGAAATAATAAGTCAAGTGATGAAATAGTATATTGCGTTTTCATTGTGGTCTCCAAATTTAGTCAGAAACTTACAAAGTTGGCACGAAATCATTAGGAATGTCTTATATAATTTGAAAAGAAAAAAAAGGACGTCTTAGGCTTGCAGCATAGGGTAAGACAAAAGTAAATCAGCAATGCAGAGAAAATTTTAACATTACCACACACAAAACAATTTGCACAAATTGTTTATCAGCACAAACTAATTGTTTAGTCTATAAGTCAATTGTTTTGCTTGTTAAATAAAATACACATAATACGAATATCAAATGCTGATATGGTTTGATAATATACTGAAAATTTCATTATAAAGAATGCCAGATCATTATAACTACTTATAAGAGTTCTTGTGGGAGCAAAATATTTATAAATAAGAAGAAACGATTTTATAATTTATATTAAGTGGTAGTCACTAGTAAAGTCTATGCCATTGCCACACAGATGTACCCCAAGCAAGGGCGGGACATACCTTGCTTAGGTAGCCTAAGTGGATCTCCGGTGAAGATTAGATATAAAAATAAAATAAACTAAAATAAAAATTGATCAAGATCAATGTTGAGTTGGGTTTGAAACTCATTTGAATACTCTGCGGGGCATTAAAAGAAAATTAAAAGTTAGGGGTAACTTTTTACATGTGCAAAATTTGAGAGATAAAATGTAACTCACCATTTGTTGATGGACTAATTTACCCTTCTTAAGAGAGCAGATCAGTCACATGACAAACACATAATTGGAGCTCCGACTGCAAAATGATTACAACCAATTTCAAGACTTCATGGGGGATATTGCAAAAATCGAAAAGTCAAGGGCCAATTTGCAACAAATGCCAAAATCTCGGGTCGAGGGGCAGTTTGGGTTAGATCATGTCGGCTTTAGGCCTCAAATGAATTTTATTTCAATTTTTTAAGGTTGTCACAACTTATACGGTCGTGTTTAAATTGATCTTAACGAATGATGCTCATTAAAAATTAAAATAGTAAAAGAACGACACATAAGATTTCACAAATTATCTAAAAATCCTGTAATATAATTAAGAAAATGAAACCAGTTCAAATGGGCTGATAATAACGTGGCATTAGATATTGAAGATCAAACTAAAAAAAATGTTGAAAACATACAAAGTTTTGCCACTCATGAAAATACAGAAGTTAAAATCTCTTTATTTCATTATTCGGCTATTGGTATATGTTAGGGCTATATCTATCACCTAAATGGGACAAATAGGTGACAATGCGAAAATAAAACAAAATTAAGATTATATTGCATTAGGGCAATGTTTGTGGATAAGTTGTGCAATGTTAAGATCCTATGGATGTGCAATGATTTATCACAAGCTGTAAAAAAGAGTTATGGGATAGAAAATTACACATGACAAGTTTATAGTAGTTTGACTTTGACAAACCTACATCTACATTCCCGTGCCGATAGCTTATTGGTTGGATTCAATTATGATGAATCAATCAGAGGTTAGAAGGACCAAGTATTCACTACTCAAGTTCATGGGAAAGATTATCAGATTTCACACTCTTGACCTCTAAGAAATTACATTGAACAACTCATGAAAGATGAAATATTGAGGATAAGACTTTGTTGAACTTTGGAATTCAGAACTTATATGCACAACATTACGACTTCCTTTAATACTCCGTAGTATCCAAGCTGACCATTGAATGAATGATCCTATTGAACTCACACTCAAAGGATCATTCATTCAATCAACCCATTGGACTTAAATCTGGAAGATCTGATCATTTATGAATTGCCAAGAATAAAATTCCCGAAAGATGTACCACCCATACAAAAGATAGGGTTTCCATAAGTTGAGTCATTTCTTTGGAGGACATTACATCTTCAATCGATTGTCTCGTTGATAAATTGAGATATTCCAAATAAGTAAGATTTTATTCAATAGTTTCCTTTCAGACAAACAATATGACAATCTTCTAGCCATTAGCACAATAATCCATAGTCAAATCAATATCCCTATTCCATTGATATTGAATATTAAGGATATGATCTCCACTACGTCATTGAATCCGATAAGTAATGTCCGACGATACATATCACAATTAAGAAAAGTTTTGTCAATCTTGAAACCAATTAAAGAAATTTGTTCAATCTGCAGTCGAGTACCTGGAATTGTTTAATTCAATAAAGTGAATGAACTCCACAAAGTAGGCGCAACCTAATCTCTTCAATAAGAAGTCAGAAACACCAGCGCCACCATTTTTCCATTGAATTGCTATTCATCACGTACTCGGGACGCCAACGTGGTCTTCTTTAACATGATGCTGCGTCGACTAATTACGTATGGACAACCTGGATCCTCCTTCCTTCCGCATTATCTCTTTCTTCATCCCACACGCAAGAGCCAACCCATCGGCCGCCATCCAGCAGCCACGCACCACCACCACCACCACCACCACCACCGCCACAAGTCGAGCAGAGCCAGACCACCAACCGATGACCCGCTGGGGTCGACTACAGTCACCACCTACTCAATCTATCGAAAACGATGGAGCAAAACACCGACACGGACACGCGACGAGTAGATGGAATCCCGAAGCGGAGGCCAATGGCAGGTGCGTAGTTAAGAGCAAAACGAAGGGCGAAGGGTAGTAGTTGCATCGCGTGGCGTCTTTTTCGGAACACGATCGCCACTTCAACTTTTCAGATAATTTAATCGTCTTGCACATAAATTCGCATACGCAAGTGGGGTTGCCGGCATACAATATAATTAATGATGTAGAAAGATCAAATAAAAATATATTTTTTTTTTCCATTTTCGGGGGAAAAAAAAAAATTTGCCGGTGCACTGCTTGAGGGTTTTAATGAAGTCCTTATCGTACTTGAAGGGATAGGTTTAATTTTATTTATAATTTTTTTTTAATAATTTCTTGGACACAGAAGCCTGCCATTATAAAAAAATAATTGATTGAAGGGTTGAAAGAGAGGGAGAGAGAGAGAGAGAGAGAGAAAAAGACAGGACGTGTCCCACACAGCAACCAAATGGACAGCAATTCAGTCTTTCTAAGGAAGCAATCAACGTTGTCCAGCTTTCAACATGCAAATTGCAACATCCACGTCCCATTCCATCTCCACCCCAAATTCTTTATTTTATTTTATTTTTTTGACCCAGAAAATTAATTTATTAATTAAACAACTACTTGCGCAGTGTCTTATCAGGCTAAAAGCAAAAAACAAAAAATAAATGATAAAAAAGAGAGGGAATATTTACTGTTTAACAAATTGAGAGAAAAAGGGGCAAAAAAGGGTAGGAGACAGCGCCTCAGAGAATTCGGGAGTGCCCTTAGCCAAAATAAGTGTGCCCAGCAAAGCTGACGGCCATCTGGGGCTGGGACAGGATATCTTCTGAGGCTCCGAACAGTCGTCAACGTTAAAAACACCAAAAGAATGATGCAAAGAAGAGAGAGAGAAAGAGAGGAGAGAGAGATTTGAAACCTTTGGAGTGAAAGGAGATCGATGATGAACAGGGAAGAAGAGCCAGACGACAAAACTTCAGGTGCACGTGCGTGCATGCATGCATGTGGGAGTGCAGCTACAAAGATTTCCAGGTTTCCAGAGCATACTGAAGGCCTGCGGTTCATGATCAAGCGAAGACGACTACCTCATCCAGTTTATGTCTTCAGTGTGTGTGTGTGTGTGTGTGTGTGTGAGAGAGAGAGAGAGAGAGAGAGAGAGGCTCCGGGGTTTCTTGGCTTGATCATGGACTGAAAACTTCAAGGAGAGTTTGGAGAGTTGATGCAGATTTAAGATTTCATGTTCATCACTTTCAGGACTTCCAAGAATGATGGGTTACAGATTGGGGAAACATCATGCAGAGGGAAAAAGCAGCTTAAAAGCGAATGGTTTTTCTTTCTTCTTTTGGCAAATATTGATGATTAGCTATTATTAGGCAATGCAGTAGGAAGTTTTAGAGAGGGAAAAGGGGGGCACATAAAAGTCTTAGGAGTTTCTAACAAAGTCAAGTTCGTTCCCAACTATTATTCAAGGATTTGCTTATACATTGTCCAAGTCTCATTGAAAGCTCTTTTCAGTTTTTTCGGCCTAAAGAGAAATATTCTCAAAATTTCGCTTAAAATCTGACATGGTATCCACTGTGAGAAAAGTTCAAGCACAAAACCTACTGACATCTCAGCAGCTCAGACTCTTGCAGCTTTGTGTTGTGTCTTCCACCGAAACCCCGCTTGTCTTCTGTTTGGCAACCAGGTAGAGAAATCCCCTTTGAATTTCCAGCTCCAGCGCGAAATAGCATCGGCCTCGACCTCAATCGCTATGACAAGCTCTGATAATAAAGAATGCCAGGTCTTAGATGTCCTCTCGAGGATGAAGCAGCTGTAAAAGGAGCTTGCTGCAGCTTCAAACCTTCTGCATTATGACTTGAGGCAACTGGGTTTGTGTTGGATCGAGCAGAGAAGTCTGCAGGATAGCTCCCGAAGTACAAAGGATCCTGTGACTGGTGGGGCAAGAAGGCACTCGCTTGCCTTGGATCACAATCAATGGTTCTCGACAGCGGTATATGATCCCTAAAGATTTCTGGGTTTCTCAAGAGATCAGCCTCATTATTTTCAGGAGCATCATCGATTACTATTATCTCTTTGGGGTGATTGGCAGGAGAACCAGCTTTCTTGGATTGCGATTCAGGAAAACTAACAATTCTGACCTGGTTGTGCATGGTAAAAGCGTTTGGTACGTCCACTGGCTGGCAAGGTTGAGTCGATGAGCTGTATCCACCATTGTAATCCCGTGCCTCCGTGAAACCTTTAACTAGCCTCTGCTGTGTTGCAAACGCACTAGGCGAAACTTTTGCTGTCTTTGGGTTCAAAAGCTAATAGAACTGCCCAGTGCCCCAGCGCCAAAATGTGGTTCACCAATACCATTCAGGTCCTCACACGTGATCTTAGAACCTTGAATAACCAGATGATCTCTCAAACCATACTTTTGACTTTGACCTCCGGCACTGAGAACACTGGAATATAACGAGAACTGTGGACTTGGATTGTTCTTCTGGGCACCAGTCTGACACTCCGACTGCCCCAGAGGAAACGAAGCATCTTCCTCTTTGTTGACCACAACCAGGTCCTTTCCCATCAGCCTCAGAATCGGATTGGAGGCAGATGGGCTAGCAAGGTCACAGTCACCTCGACCCGGACCATTCAATCGATCGTCAGGAGAAGCAACTGGATCTCTGGAGGAGTAAATCGTAGGGGAAGCTGACCTCTCAGGTCTCATGTAACCAGTAGGATTGAACGTTTCAGGCCCCCCATCCATCTGAGCCAGTCCAGAATAAGGACTCCTACCTAACTGTTTTCCCATCACTGGAACTGCCAATGGAGCCATCATTCTCCTATTCATATGAGGTGATTCTCGATAACTCAAAGCGATGTTCTGAGACAGCCTTTCCTTTCTTTGGCAACAACATGGTTGGTCATCAATTGTTGGAAAAGGAGGGCCCTTTTTAATGGATCTGTTTCCAACTCTGAGTTTCTCCGCATTTTCAGCATTACTTTCCACAACTTCAGCAGAAGCCTGTGCAGTAGCAGCAACATCTTTGACCGAAGGCTCATTACAAGTGCCCAAGAAACCCGACCAAGAATCATTTTGATGCTCTTGTGGTGCCAATCGTTCTGAACAGTCCACATCTACCCTATTTTCAGCAGAGTTTGAAATGGTGGATGTTGCTGAAACAGGAGAATCCGATGAATCCCCATCAACTAAATCTTGCTGATCTTGAGAAGAATGAACCTGGCTGGTAGTTAACGATGAGTTCCCTTGAAAGTCTTCTGAGCCCACAGCTCCTGGACTAGGAAGAAAAGAACCTGGCGGTCCTGGAATGGGAATTGGATCAATCTCAGGGAAGGAGCTTGCTTGCCCATCATCGGAATCCTCATCAACTCTATCGTTTCCATTTTGCTCATTTGCACCATTACCGTCATCCTCTGCAGTAGAAAATTCTCCCCCATCTGTAAAAAGAGAAACCTTAGATGTTCCTAGGAGTCGCTGAGAGTGAGTCTTAAAGCGACTATTCATATGATTATCATACTCAGAACTGAAGTATCTGCTTAAGCCCCAGCTTGCATCCTCGATGGCTAACCCAGATGGCATGTCAGCACCATTTACATCATTATTGACTTCATTTGGATTAGATTTTATGCCATCAATTCTCTCTGGTAAACCAGCACTCACTGCAAATGAAGGCTGTATGTTCTCTCCCTCAATTTCATCGAAGCAATGACTTGCTGATGGCGTACTCCTGAAAGCAGTCACTTTCTCCCTGGGTAAAGGACTTCTCTCTCCTCTTTCTTGTCCAATCACAGGTTCACTAAAAGACATATCATCAAAAGAATCTTCCTCAGCAGATTGATGCTCAGCAGGATCCTGCCCTACTTCACAACGATGTTGCAATTTAGGTCGCAAGGCCACCACCTGCTTGCCTATTTCTGTAGCCAAAAGCACATTTGACTTTTCAAAGTTTGAGCACTTTTCAGTCCCATTGGACTTGGAATTGATCTCAGGTGATTGGCAGAGAGAAAGGACCCTTTTTCTCAATGTGGAGAACCTCAAAGCTTTTCTCGAGAACGCACGAGAGTTCCTTGACGACCTTGCATTCACGTTGCAAGGGAGGCCATAATCACCATCTGGGCTTGCGTGTATTTCAAGTGTCTTGTTTCTAACAAGCTGCAACGAGCAATGTTCAGAATTGTCATGAAGAATTGACGAGGGACTACTGTCACCATGGGAGTTGTCCTTGCGAAATTTTCGCTTTGCTGGGGAAAGCGACCTCTCTGTAATGTCACCAGTCCTGCCACCTAACATGCCTCCCAATCTTTTTCTTCCTGGAGACTGCTTCATCTTCTCAATCATTTGAGACCCATCCAATGGGTTTTCCTTCCCTCAATCATTTGCTGGTCAGATAGACATGACGACTTCTGAAGTCCACTGTCCATGGTAAGATTATTTCCGGGGCATGATTGACCACTTTCAACCAGCAAATTCTGAGCCAGATGCAGTTGACATCTCAGAGGTGGAAAGTCTCTAGTTGCCGCCTTCTTTGCGAGACCCGTTCTCTTTGAGGATGCCCATGTTCTGAGAGATCCACAATCACCAGGTTTCATTAGCCCTTGGGATCTTGAAGTCTGTCTTTGAGATCCCCCACTTCCTTCTCGAAGTGTATTATGCTTCTTATGATTACCAATGACCTGTTGACAAGGATTTGCACCCATAAATACATTGACTTTAACTATATATATTGTAAGAGCACAATGTAATGTAACAAGCATGCCTACGTAAGCAAGCATGATATTGGAGAAGGCTAAATATGGCAAAGCACTTAGATTTAGCATATATTTCGAATAAAAAAATTGTAAGAGCAAGGCTTGCCGAAGCGGTTAATACATGTCTTACGAGTTCCAAGGTCTGGGTTCAACGTTCATACTAAACGCTCCCAAAGGACTTGGTGTAAAAACAAAAAAGAAGAGGAAGGCGTAAAAAGGAAAGGAACCATAATAATTCAAAAGAGAGAACGTTTCGCAAACTCCACATAAGATTAAAATCACCTATAAAAACAATTCTTCCTCTTGGAAATACCAGTAAGCTAGATCGAAGAATTTCATCCAAGAAAAGCCTGGTGTTGTCGGCGAGAGTGCATGCATGAGCATGTTGGCATTATGCGCCAGAGAGGAGGAAGATAGGAGAGGATAGATACAATAAAAAAGCAAGAGCGGCAAACCTGCAATTCATGTGCCTTGCGAGGATGAATCTTCTTGCCCTTGGAAGAAACTTTTAGATACTTGTGATGTTTTGACCCATGGAGCCTCCTCTTCTTGGAGAACGCCTTTCTTCCTTTGCTTCCTCTCAGACATCTCTTCGGTCCTAAATCCTCCCGAACTTGTGAGACTGATGGAGCGTCATTAAACTTGGACAAGATCCTTAACTTAGTGCCATTGGCATCTATATAAACTGCCCCAGCATCATTAGCACCATCACCATTAACAGCTGATGAGGTTTTCTTTTTTTCCTTCAGCAGATGGCTCAGCATCTCTAGGCAAGCATGAAACCCCGGCCCAATTTGAACCATTCCTTCTGTCAAGCTCCTCTATAGTGCATCTCGGCGCTTTTGTGTATATATCCACCATCAACCTAATCTTTCTTGGCTTAATTCTTGGCCGGATCAATTTATCAGCCGCCTGTTTAGGTGTAGACTCAATTGAGAGGCATTGATCAATGTGGGCATTCAAGGTTGTGTTGGAAGAGGATGAGAAAGTCTTGCAGACAGGGCAAACTTTGGAAGCCATCGCTTCTGATATGCTAGTACAATTTGAGGAAAGATCTTCTGTTGAGCTACGCTCAGACTTTCCACCAAATTTTACTATCAACCGGCACTTTTTGCCAGTCGGCTGGCTTGTGCTCACAGCTTTGCCAGAAGTCGCTTCCTTATCCTTTCTGACTGAACTTTCCACCAAAACGTCAGTTTCTACAGCCGAGCTAGGTTGCCTACTTGTGGACACAGGCTCAATCTGTGACCCAGAAACAGCGCTTGTTGTTATTAATGGATAATCATCCTCGCCTCCAGATTTCAATGAGCTAATGTCTTTGCAGGATGGTACAGTATCACGATTCGAATTAGAATTGACATCTGAGTCGAATGAAGGAGATCACTGTTAGGTCTGGAACTAGGCTGTTCCCTCCTTTCCCAATTGCTTATACTTCTTTTACTGAGCGATCTAGCTTCAACCTTGCATCTCTTTGACGACTGAGTTCTCACGGTATCAGGATGCTGAAAAGGTGGCAATAGATCCTTCACACCATGCTTTAAGCAAAGCTGCAAGTTCTTGAGGGAGAAAGGCCAGTTGGTCTGTATATTTTCGCTCCTGGCTTTGAAACATACTCTCTGCAGCAAATTAAAGAAAGGGGTCCACGTTAATGCAGCAAAATCCAAAAATAGAGTGCCAGAATCTGAAGAACGGAAAATCTTCCTTTGAGCAAATCTAAGAGAGTAAGTTAGACTATAGTATTGTATGTCAACTCATGGAGAAATCACATGCACCATATAGAACCCATATGAACAGTGAATCAAGAAACAGCCAAGAAATGCCCATATTACATCAAGATCCGGTATCCAGCTGACTGAAGAGGGGGGGAGGGGAAGGGAGGGGAGGGGGGGAGTCCTTTAATCTGCTCCATCGTGAAATCGGTACAAGTACAGTCTGCGAGATGGATGGCTAAAGTTTACCGCCCAGAGATGAGCTCATGTAGAATTTCAAATGTACTAAAGCGACGCAGAATCAACCAACCACATCCAGGGCACAAGAGCGAGTGATTAACAGCGGACTGAGGATATAAAATATCAGAAAGAGAGAGACACGAATTTAAAACCCACGTAGCACACAGCTCCATCTACTGCCATCATGAGAGCCGTGGATCAGTAAAACAGCGCCAAAAGATCAATAAAGACCAAAAGTTTATCCAAGCAGCAAAGAAAAGGCAAAAAATCTGGAACTGGGTCTGACTCAAGAAGCTCCCACATGACCTTGAGATCTATGAAAACACAAGCAGTTAGAAGCCAGCCAGAAACAGCATCAAAGAAAGACTTGTTTCATGAACAATCTTGTTATTGCAGATGAGAAGTGAATGGAAAGAGAGCATTAAGGAAGGAAATAGATATACCTTATAGAGAAGTTGGGACGTGGTGGATTCTTAGACTGCAGATCTACCTCTGAGAAGGCAAGTGTGTGGGAAGTAGAAGCCCTCTCATCAAAAGAGGGGTTATTGAGGAGTGGGACTTGGCAAGGACATGGAGGATCTGATGGAGGATTTTCAATGGATAACATCTGATGAAAAGCTTCTCCTCCCTGTAGTGTTGTATCTCCTCCAACAGTCACAAGAATCTGCTCTTCTTCTTCCTCTTCTCCTGCTGCAACTATGTCTACTATTACTACTATCCTTGGGCCTTATCTTTAACTTTGCCTTCAGCATAACAATCGACCTCCCTTCTTCTATCTTCTCTTGTATTTACCTCTCTCTCTCTCTCTCTTTAACTCTCTCTCTCTCTCTTCCCCCACCCTTTTACTCCGAAACCCCACCACAAAAGCAGACCATCTTAAACAAGCAACAACATCCCCAGAAATACAAGATCAATCAGGGAGAACCCCACAGCTACAATAATCTGCATCCATCATCAGCCTGCAAGAGAGAGAGAAGAAACAAATTAACATGGGATGATGGAGATTTGAAGAGGACCCAGAAGAGCGAGGTGGAGTAAGATGTTCCAGAACACGCCAGAACGTTATTTTATGTGAAGGGTACAAGTGGATTCGACGCAACTACAGTCGATCATTGGAGCTCGAAGCCCAATTAATCGAGCGAAGATCAAGATGTAAAACAACCCGGAAGAGCAAGGCCGTGTTTTGATAACTCACTGTTCATGAGGGAGCATTATTTCATGGCAGATGAACAAGGCAAAGAGCCCAAAATTGAAACTTTGCCGAACAAGAATCAAACAAGAGCAAAGCCTTGAGATGTTTAAGGGATTGAAAGAAGTAAGCTTTCATCAGGAAGAAGTTCCCCAAAAGAAGAAATCTCATGGGAAAAGCAATCTTTTGGGAAGTGAACGAGATTACACGAAAATAGAAACACGAAGCTCCCACAATATCATCAAGAACAGCCAAAGAGCGATCTTGACACAGAAGAAGAGACTTTTGAAAGATTGTGAAGAAACCCAAAGCCCAAAATTTTTACTGGGATCGCCTAACTTTGTACAGTAAGTACTGACCTGACCATGACTCAAAACCAAAACCCATCGAGTATAAACACAAGACCAAGTTTTTCCTTCCCTTTTACCCCTTCTTGGGCGAGAACACGAGGGACTCGAGAGTTTGCCAAGAGATTAGACTAACATGACTCTGACCGGAAGAGCTGATCATGAAATAACAACCTTCAAAGACCCAGCAAAATGATCTCAGACTAGAGAGCAGAAGAAGAGAGACCCACCACACGAAGAGAAGTAGAACGATCAAGAACTAAAACCCAACCAGTGACTGAGTGATAGACAGAGAGAGAGAGAGAGAGAGAGAGAGAGAGGGATCGAGAGAGGAGCAGATGAGATGAATCTGGAACAAACCTTTCAGCTTTTTTTTTTTTTTTTTGTGTGAAGATCTTTTTTTGTTGGGTTTCTGAGAGAGAATGGTTTGCAGTGAGAGAGAGAGAAATATGAGGCCTCAAAAATAAAGGGAGCAAAATCAAAAGGGGGGTCCAGATGAAAACAAAACAGTAGAGAGAGAAAGAGGAGATTGAGAGAGAGAAACAGCACCACCCACTCACACATCAAAAGGGGCATCAGGTTCTCCTTCACTCTCTCCTCCTCTCTCTCCTCCACACCAAAAAGCAGAGATTGTACCCATTTTTTTCACTCGACGATTCACCTCCCATCTTGTGAATATGCGTTAATGGGGTCGTTTTATATTCAGTGTAGGAAGAAAAAGGCGGAGAGAGAAAGACAGAGAGAGAGAGAGAAGAGAGAAGAAAATCAGAATCGTGTATTCTCTCTCTCTCTCTCTCTCTCTCTCTCTCTCTCCTGTATACCTACGCTACGCCACCTCATTTTCGTGCCATTTCTTTAATCCTGATATTTTCATTCCTCTGGTTCACACAAAAAAAAAAAGAAAAAGGAAACATTTTTCCTTTCTTTTTTTCTTCTTTTGCTGCTGGGAAGGAGTTCATTCATGATGGGGTTGGAGAAAAAAGAAAAAGAAAATCGGAATACGAAGTTCTTGTTCTTGGCCCATCCTTTCTTCTCGTTTGAATTGCCGGACATTGCCCTGCTCATGTTTCTTGCTACACGACAAACCTCTCGCTGTCTGACAATTACCCCCACCGTGTGGAAAATCAAAAAAAAAAAATTCACACACCCTTTCCTCTTCTTCTTCTTCTTTTCAATTCCCTCTTGATTTTTTTTTTTCCTTTCTTTCCTTCCCTTCTTTCTTCTTCCCAATGGATGGTCGACTGGAGATATTTAAAAACGGCAGGAACGAGGAAGGATCGCGTGGAGTCAGCAGCACCAAAAAGGCTACCGTAGCGGCAGCAGCAGTCAGCAGTTCGTCCGCAGCAGCTTGTTTGGAGACCCTCCTGCTCTCCCCTCGAATCCTTTGGCTTTTGGTAGAACTACATTTAGGCTATATTTGATCTCGTATAGATTTTTAACTAAAATGAGACTAGAGAGGATATAATATAAAATCATGAATTATTTTTTTTATTATTTGATGAATTGTAGTAATAAAATCATAAGATATTACACATTATATCGGACATTATATCCATTTATATCTAATTTTATTATATCTTAAATAAGTGTCAAACATTGTATAGGATAAAATTTATCTTATCTTAAATTTTATCCTGATTGTCGATGTAATCTTATAGATGTTGATATGGAAACAACCCGTAGTTGATTGGATGCAGCCCATCTCCAATGTAGAGAAATGAAATGAATAATTTCATAATTTAAAGATGATTTGTGTAAAGAGAAAATGATTAATGTGTTATGCATGTAAGGCTTATCTTATATTGCATCCTATTTTTTTTCTAGTTTCTTCAAGTGGATTTCGATAATTTTTTACAAAACTCATTTTACACAACACACGGCATGTTTTTAAACATGAGATGATTAATTCTATTTGCCACATTGATGGGCAAAAATGGTGTTTTGGGAACAAGTTTTGAAAAAAAATTATCGATTGAGAAAACGCTAAAATATTTAAGATTAAATTGGTTCAACTAATATATTGTGCATGTAAGGCAAATCTATTTTGAATCCTATTTTTCTAGTTACTTCTAGGAGTGAGCATAAGTCCAAGATAGAATCAAGAATCAAACCAAATTGGTTATAAGAACTAGTTCCAAATTGACCGCGTTACCCGTCTTCCGCTATTTCAAAAAAAAATGGAACCGATACTGTGCAATTTGATTCCCAATTCTTGTGTAAGAACCAAACTAAGAACCTAGAAATCAATAAATGACGATTGCATATTTCAAACTTTTTATTATTTATTTTAATTTATATGTTGATCTTTTATGAACCGTTGCTATTGAAAAATGGGGATTTTTATTATTTTTTTTACTTTCATTTTACTTAACTAAAATAAACAAAAAAGGAAGAAAAGATGAAACAAAAAATAAAGAAATTGGCTAGTTCCCAATTAGATCCTATAACCGATCCGAAAGCGGTTCACGTGATAGGTTTTAGGTTTCATGTGAATTTTGGATTGATTCTAAAGCTGCTCACCATATTTCTTTTACCGAATTTCGTTAATCTTTGACTAAACTCATTTACACGACAAACCACACGTAACTGAACATGAGTTGAATGCTGTAGATGGGAGCAAAAGGTTTTTGTTTGCAGATTGCCTTAGGTCAACTCGACCCAACTATATAATTTAGACACGTTGAGGCATTTTCAAGCAGTTTTTACGCGTTTTTTTAAGAGTTTAATATCTTCAACATACATGACGCGTCGGGTCAAATAACTCACTTAATAATCGTGTCGTATTTTGATTTCAAAAGTATAGAGAACATAATTATTAAACACGTCATGTTTGATATATGTTTGACAAATTATGATTATGTTATGAAGATGCGAATTGCCAATCCTACTTCTATATGACTTTTTTCCCTGAGTTGGAGGTAGGCAATGAGCCCCCAACTTTCACGAATCGAAAGAAGGGAATAAGTTAATGACGAGGCTAGAAAAGGAGTTCCACACCAATTACAAAATCTATCATTTGAATTATAATTACTTCACGTTATTGAGAATGATCGCTCAATCACTAAATCAATTCTCGTACTTATACTGGCCATTTGCATGTTAGACGCTCTAGAACAATGTTACGATGCTTTTGCTAAAGGGTTAGCTCGAGCAACCACCACCGCAATTGACATTGTAAAGACACATTGTAGATGTTCAATATCTCGCTTAGAGAAATTAGCAAGAGAGAGCCAAGTCGAACCCTTTAACATATTTAGTTGATACCAACTGTTAAAACGTATGGTAAAAATTTGATTTAGAGAAATCACCAAGAAAAAACCCAAATACTGAACTTCGTGAACATATCTAATTAAAACTATTTCACTAAAAAATTTAAATTAATAAGTTGTATACCAACTATTCTACTACATAAAATTTCTGATGTGATGTTTTCTCAAACATAAATAGCATGTGCACCTAACAGGAGAAATATCATTTAGTCATGCTTGATGGGACTTATCACTTGTCACTAAAAGAACCAAAAGAAAATTGAATTTCCCAAGAAAGACCATTAATCAAAATTTTATTTTCACATAAACTTAAGTTTTTTTTTTTTTTTTAATAATGAAGTGCACATGTCTCTCGATCACAATCATGCTTTGAGTAACGAAGGGAGTTTTTACCATTCTAAGAGAGAGGCCGATCTACCGTCTTAAATAATCAAACCTAGGTGCATTTTGTCGTACTCTCTTGTACAAAAGTCGTACTACATTAACACACTCGAAAGGCTTTTAATAAACAACTAAATCCTATTTTATATGATCCAACGATCACCAATCCGAATGCTCTGTACAAAGAAAACTCTACACCGACATATGCTATAACATTTCATAAAATGACGGGTGGGATATCTAGGTATAAGTCTCAAGTTTCGAACCCCATTAACAATAAGAAGAAAAGTAAGACTGGTGACTTATAAGTCTAAATACTTAAATACAAATAAAAATTACTCCTCCCCAAAATTCACCGAAATTTATTTAATTTTCTAGTAAAGTATTTTTGAATATGTCTAATTTTAAGAGCTAAAGTTTGGAATATGACGTGTATATGTGCTTGACCAGTTTTTTTCACCTAAAATGACAGAGAGAGAGAGAGAGGTTAACTTCTATACTTTCTAAAGTTTTCAAAATTTAGGTCCCCCCCCTCCCCTAAAACCTTGATCAAGGGGGAGTAGTACAATGCTTGTGGTACAGTGGATACAAGGTCCCGGCACATCAACTTAAGTACAAAATCTTAGAATCGACCTAAAGATGGTTTCCCAAAAGTACAAAAGCCGGACTGATTTTTATTCTTTTTTGATTTCATTCCTTTCTTTTTGTATATGTGCATGCGGTGTTCACAAGAACCGGACCCTAGAGTCAATATTCTCAAGTATAGTGAGCACACTTTTACGGGCACCTGAGCACAAACACACATTTACTATTTGAATCTAAATTCTTAAACCTCGTATCAATAAACTAGAAGAATAAGAATGCTGGGATGGCCAAATCTCTTGGTCGATTCGACATCATCTTCTCTCTTGCCACAACATCGTTTCCTTCGAATCTCTAAACCCTAGCTTTTTCCTCCCTCAGCATCTCCTCCATTCTCCTCTCTTCGTTCCTTTGAGCCCCGATTCTCCACCATTTGAGCTCACCTCCGTTTGAAGCCAGCGAGACCTTCCAACTCACGACCAGAGAATTCATAGAGCTTCCGATTCTGATTGCTCCCCCTACTTTGATCTAACATAAGTTTGTCCTATTAGAGTTCCAAGAACCCAATTGATTCATGAGACCGAACTTGTTTGCAATAATTTCATGAAACCTAAAAAAAGAAAAAGAAGAAGAAGTCGGGATGCGTACCGTCTACTAGTTTCTTGGGCACAATTCTTACTTTAAAATTACGACGCAAGACGTGGAATTAATCATGCGAAACACATCAGCATAATCATATTATTTAAAACGCATAAAAATGACCTTGCCCCCGACTAGTAAACTGTGCATTTATCTAATCATACGACATCGCATGTTAATTTACTGTTCATTGCACGACTTTAATAATCTAAGATGGAAGGTTTACATCTTGATGAGAAGGAACCGGTTCGAGGACTCAAATGTATTCTTCCAAAGCCCCTTAAACAATCAATTTCCATGGTACTTCTTGGTCCCTAAGCTAAAATTATATGTCCCAACTTAATTATATTTTATATAATATAAGATAGAAGGTAATGTGCGGTCCAATTGGGAAGCTGCGAACTTGCAATGGTCTTTTGCGATGTCCAACTTTCTCGGCCAACGAGCCCGCCTACAACTAGCATTTTCACTTTTTGCTAATTACTAAAAAAAATATATCATTCTTTGTTAGATTTAAAAGGATGAAATTTTATTTTTAAAAAATTATGGAGCCGAAAGATGGGACGTGCGTGATTATTATTATCCTTTTTTTTTCTTGTGTTTTTTTCACCATAAACATCTTTTTATCTAGTGATGGATACAGCTTATTGTCTTCAGAAAAAAATGTAAATATAACTGCTAAAATTGAGCGACTTAAATTCATCTAATTTTATTTTATAAATTTAAATAAAATTTATACTTTGAATTTGACAATAAACGATGAGAATGATAATGTAAAAATCAAAATCCAGCATGACCATAAGGGTTTATTTCGTTTGGTTTTAAGAAAGAAGAAAATGACTTACTATCATTTTGTGGAAAAAAGAACCACTTTGGTTTTAAAATTCATATAGAAGTTTCACCGATATTAAATGACCTCGAAAGTTTATTGAAGAAAGTCTTATCTCTACTATTAAAAGTAATAATAAAAAAAAGGATAAAGCAAAAGTTGCTCAAAATAAACTTTAATATTTTTCAATTAACCAAAGAGATAGAAAGGGAATTCCCCCAACAAATTCACGGGCTTCTAGCCTGTCCCTCCCCTTATCGAGTGCAAATGCAACTAGCAAATTCAAAGGGATTGATTTAGGGGTTAAGCGCATCTCTTATGCGCAATAAATTCCAAATCCAAATGGCCACATCTCTCGCTTAAATTAATTATAAAGCCCTCCCACTAATTTTCTAATGGAGGCCTTACTTGAAATGGGTTGTAGGAACGACTTTCATTGCATGTACTTAATAAGATAAATAAGTCAGATCAATAGTTCAAGTATCTCATATCATATTATGCTATTAAGTCAAAAACATTGTTAAAGAACGGTTTTCGAATATCTCATATCATATCATGTTATTAAGTCAAAAACATTGTTCTGACACTCCTTAACAGTCGTCCTGTGTCAACAACCGACTTTTTTTTTCGGTTGGAAAATGGTTGAAGGCCCTTACAAAATAAAAACACCAAAAAAATTAAAACACTCCTCTCATTTTTCACTTACGGATTATAAATGCGACATTTTGTTTTTTGGTTATTTAATGGGAGAGTATTAAGATGCTACAAGAAATAAAAAGAAAGAAAATACGACATAAAGTATTTTTAATTTTTCCATCCAATTAAATTTGTGAATCTTACATGATTGATTATTATGTCTATGGTATTTTTTTTCTTTTCCTCATTTTTTAAAAGAAAAAAGAAAAGGAAAAAAAATGCTTGCCGGTAGGCAAAAAAGTGCTAGCGGGCAGGTAAAGGGGATGATGTAGGGGCCTTGACTCCTCCATGGCGCGCGGCCAATCATGCAACGCCCTGGATTTCCTCCCCTACACCCCAGATTCAACGCATCAGACCGCACCGGTCCGCGACACGTGTCCCGCTCCCCATTCCCTTTATTTTATTTTATTTGTGCTGTGGCTGTAGGGCCTTTAGATTTTTACTATTGCTAGACGCACCCCAACGGTCATCTTATACCCTTTTCTTCCCTTTTTTCTCGTGTTTTTATTTTATTTTTATTTTAAATTCTAAGGGAGAGAGGACACGTTTTGGCATACCCTTCCTCTTTTTTAAAAAACGATCACTTTTGTCTTTTTCACTGGGATATTGTTATAATACGAGTTTCGCCAGTGCTTATAAAATAATTAATGAGACGGTTCACGGGTTAAATTAATAATTACTTCTTAGTTCATAACCATCGGTTTTATAGATTTTATATGAATCCCTCCATCCGTGAGTTCCAATCAATGGTGCTAATCGCATCAAACCCGTGAATTCGAGTCATGTTTTTTATTTTTTAAAAGAACCGACCCAAGCGTCCCTGTCGGTGTTGAGATATGCTAAATGAAGATAGAGAATCCACGTGCCTCTGTAATTTTATCAAAAATTGAAAAGAAGAAGAACAAGAAAGGATCCGAGAAAATTAACCAAAGGATGTTTTTAGTCCAAGGCAATTTCAAGATTTACCAAGGACAGAGAAGATGATGAAATGATGCACACCTTTATAGGAGAAATATTTTCGTCTCGAGTTGAAAAAACAACCAAAGAAAAAAAGACGGGGGAAAAGAGGCAATAATTAAAAAGACACATGCAACCCACGAGGCAAATAAAAAAAAAAAAAAAGAGGGGTAAATAATTACCTTCAAAAGGGAGCAAAAGGAGATAGGGAAAAAAAATCCAAATTTTACGCGAATAAAAAAAGAGAGGCGAAAATGACGTGGACGAAATTAATCTAGGAGAGCGATGGAGAGGGCCCCCATCATTGCATCGTCATCCGTTTCATGAGGCTAAAAAATCTACCAACTCTTTTACACGCATACATGAACGCTAGGCCTCTGCTGTCCCCGTCAGATCCTCTCGCTTTGTCCTAAAATTTTTGCATTGAATGACTTCACCCTTCTTCCCATCCTCCTCTCCCTATCTCCCTCCGTCCACAGGGGAATCCACGGCCCCAATACGTGAATAACGTGACCCGTGTTGTTATCATCATCACATCTGACTCAAACACATCTATAGCCTCAGTTCACACACAAGCCAGAAAGAACTGCAAGAATTCCTCGGTATAGAAGAAGTTAAAAAATGAGCCCCAAAACAAAAAAGTCAGATGCTGCTGCACGTTTCTTGTGTTTCCCACATCAAACATGAAACTGGGTCCCTCGGGAAGAAGAGTGGAAAGGAAACAACCCTGGAGGCTGGTGAAAAATGAATCTTTACACGAATTTAGCACCACTGTATATTGCTGTGTATTGCTCCGTAAGCTATGGTACGGCAAGAATCAGCAACCCACTTTCTTTCTTTGTGGTTAATTTTGGCTAAGCATGCGGAATTCCTCAAGAAGTTCACCAACAACATCCCCATTATACCCAAATCAGTAATTGGCGAAGTCAAGCTCACCTTTTGACCTCGGCCGACGGTGCAAAGCCCAGTCGTCACAAGAGCAGCGGAGTAGCTGGAACTTCTTCCGTCGGATACAATAAGCAAACGATGTCCTACATAGCAGTCCAGTGCATTTCGTACAAACAAGATTACATTCCACGACATTTCTGCTTCCTATTTTAAGCGAAAAACCGTAGTGGGTTGAATATGAACAAAGAAGTCAATGCTGCAGCCACCGCAGCAACGGCGGCACGGCAACAATGAAGTACTAAGCATTATGCTGTTTTGTTGATAGACAGAGATTCAGAAAGGCTTTCCGTCCTCCTGTGGTGGAGCGGCGGCATTCTCCCAATTCCGAAAAAAACCTACAAAAGAGAAAACACAAGCAAACAGTTCAAGAGATATTATCAAGTAATAAAAGGAGGTTCTTGAGGTGATATTACATGAGAACATATTTGTTAATATAAACAAAGTAGGACACAATTAGATGTTTGAGTCGTGCAAGCTGTAAAAGGAACAAAGTGGGATGTTGGGCCAGATGGAACAACAGTGTAGACACAAACATATTTAACACAAACCACATCAGAAATGCCAAATTGCAGATATGTGTTGTCTTTTATACTGGACAGAGATTTACAATAATTAATGATGATCAAGTACAATAAAAAAAAAAGTAAATGACCAGATATTGGAAAAATCACTCAAAGGTAAAATATAGAACAGAAGCAAATCTCTCTGACTGCTTAAGACAAGTAAACCGGCCTTGAATTATACAGCTCTGAAGCTTTCATATCTCAAAAGGTCATTTTCAGGGATCATTTAACATGTTATGAATTCCATTTTCATGATCAGCTACCATCAATGCCAAAAAATTTGTGTTTCTTCAAGCAAATAATAGACCAATCTTCAGTGGTTATATCGTCACATTTTCATCAGATCCTTTTTAAATGCATGACTGTATCAATCATCAAATGAAAGAAAAGGTGTAATCTTTATTGAACCATTGGTTTCTCCTATTTTGCTCATGAGGAAACTATACATACCAAACTCTTTTATCAAAGAAACCATTTAAGTTCTATGTTTTTATGTACTTAATACCATACTTATCTGAAAAGGACCAAAGCATTTGGAAATCAGCCCCAGCTCACAAGTATACTCCTTTAACCACAACTCATCCACTAATTCTCCAACATCAGTTAGTTCAGACATCTGCTTAGTTTCACCCAGTTGAAAGGCAGTCCTATAAGAAAACAATTTTTCTGGTCCACACCGAATCACGTCCCAACTCATTTTTTTAAAATCGTTGAATCACATGTCAAAACCTGGTACTTGTTATCTAGAGGGCATCTGCAAATCTAGATTCACATACTTTAGCCATATGAAACATGCTTTTTAAGAAGTTGTAACCACGATTTTTTTATCTCTAATTAAGGCTTGACTATGCGTGTCCCTTCAAGTAGAAGTCAGTCTAAGGGCGGAAATGAAAAGTAAAGACTTGAAAAGAACTGGAAGGCAAGTATAGTCATTTTGGCAGGGTATGTCTCATAACATCCAACAATCCAATACAATAGTAAGATTGACAAAAACAAATTTTCCCTTGGAAAACCAATGAGTTCAGCTCTACAAACTTAATGAGAGTGATTCAAGATTACATTTTTGCCTGATTGCAAACTAGAACCTCATCTATCCATTTGCTAAGATCCTTTCTTTGTCCTCACTTCCTCTTCATGTATGCAGAATCTAACATGAAAAAAAGAAAAGAAGGATGTCCGAAAGAGGAGAAGGAGAAAGGGGGGAGGGGGGTGGGTGGTGGGGGCACGCGCTTCTAATTTATGATTCGAGGTGAAGTCATTTTTTCAAGAAGACAAGTAACACATCATGCGTGTCTCAGTACTCATCAACTCATGAAATGCATCAAGAAGCTGCCTGATAACACACCCATGCCTAACTTAGGTCAACTCTACCATGCATCCTACTAATTCGCACCAAAAAGAATGAAATAAAATGAACCTTTCACATACTTAAGAATGGTATTTCGCCCAGCGACATATATATCGGATCGTCCTCTGCAAGAGGCACCTGAAACAACAATAAAGATTCAGTTAATCACACAAAATATTCAGGATATGTACAGTGAAAAGGGGTAAATCCCATCAGTGGTAGTTTGCAACCAGGTCAACTCATTTTGATTTCCATCACCTTATGACAAAAACTTTAGTTCTTTGCAATTGATGCATTTTGGCTCTAATTCAGCCAATTTTCTAGAGGAATGCTGCCTTGGTGACCACAATGCACTGGCCATGTCAAAGAAGAAAAGAGGATCGTGTGGTTACCACGTCATTCATTTCGTTGGCAAATTCATACAGCCCAATCAAAGTTCATCCAATGGCAGAAGAATGAAAGAGTAGTGCATTGGGTAATTGAAATCAAAATTAGTGGCCTCGATTGCAAAATGCACCAAATTGAGTGACCGCCAGCAATATTTATCAATAAAAGCCATTAAAGTCAGTCCATGCATTTGAACTAACAGAACTACAGCCAATAAATAACATTAGCATGAACAAGGTCCTCCAGAAAGTCAATCATTTCGCAAAGATTCTTGTCATAGACAAGGTAAATTCTCGACATATTTCTAGGCAAAAACTGTTAATACCTCTCCGTTATGAAGGCTGATGTTATCAAGAGGATTACTCCACCTGCACAGAAGTGCAGTTTGAAAATCGTTACTAAGCAACTCTGAGATCATGAGATTATAGCCATCCTGACCATCTGGAATATCAACTGTATTTGGTGCAGGATTAGGAAATCCCCTCTATATCCGTGAATGCAGTCTCTGTCCTGTACAATCGACAATTAAGATAATTAGTGCACTAAATTTAGGTAAAATTAAAATATGATCTTCTAAAAATCTTTCCTGCAAAAGGGCGCACCAGAGAGGCACCAGAATCAAACCATAATAAACAGCTGTACAAGGTAATGCTGCAACAATTAGATCTGTCGAGAGAAAACGAGACATGCTACATATACAACACTTACTTCCTCTTTCAGGCATGTTGAAGGCCTTGTCTTCTAAAGTAGAATCATTTTCTAAGTCAATTACTTCGATTGCTCTACCAGTAGGCATGCGTCTTGCATTCTCAGAAGATGTGCCAGCATTACTTATTGACAAGTCAACATCAACTGAACTATTTTCCACTTTTCAAGTGTGAAATAGGTGGATACATGAAAATGGGATCTTGATTATGGTTCTCAGTCACATCAGTAGTTTCATAAGATTAAGGTCACAAATCTTGAAGGAGCCTGGGAAAGCTGCTTCTCCTGAGAATATCTCTGGTATGTCGTGTCTTCTAACTTCTTAGCAACTGAGGATTACTTGCTGAATTTATCTTGCGTCAGCAATGGTGACTTCAGTTTCAGCACTCATGAGATCACTTTTAACATCCGCTTTATTTTTACTCGACTTGGAAACATGAAAGTACTTGTCCCCTCATTGTCAATGGGAGAAAGCCAACTCTTTGTTCTTTTACGTCCCTCATTTACACTACTCTCTTCAACCGCCTGCTTTTCAACCCTTTTCTCAACTACAGGATTCAAAATTTCACATCCTGGCAAGCCCTGGCTTGAATCTCGATCAATCTCAAAACCTAAGCATTTATCTGGAAAGGACTCGGATTTAGAATCTTTAGCCTCATCAAAACCACACGCTGGGCTTAATTTCTCACCTCTGGTGAAGGGGCTGTGAGCTCACATGTTCAGCCAACTCAGTGCCATGAGCAGGAGCTAATTCTTTTGACGCCTCAGATGGCTGAAGAGATGTTGCTTTAGAGATCTCAGAGTCAAGGCATTTTGATTCATTAGAGTCGTTTTGCAGAACCAGTACTAGATGAGCCAACAACAGTATCATCTTCAACCACGACTCTTGTTCCTCTAGAAGGTCCTGCAGCATCATTGGTCTCTACACCACTCGAAAACAGGCTCAAGTTTGGTGCCTCTAGCCGAACGGATTCTGGTGGGCATGTTGGCGAATTTGCAGAGTGCCCGTAAATCAGGAAAACTGCTCCCCTGATACTTTTATCTCTGCAGCAGCAGTTTCCAGCAGGTAACCCCTCCACGACTATATTTTTTCCCTGCTTCATGATTATTAGATCCATCTTTCATCTCCTCACTCCTTTCTGTCGAGTTTCTCAAATCACAAGACTCTTGGAAAGTTCTCCACCAGTTTCATTGGAACAATCTTTCGCAGGACTACTAGAATTCGCTTTTGATAGGTGTCCTTCACTTCAGAGTCTGATCTCCACTGTCCTTACCCTTTGGCACGGCTGAACTGGTGCCAGTTTTTCTCCACTGCATCAGCATTATCTTTAGCAACCATCTTCTCATCGTAATGTCCCGCATCAGCAGCATGTTCAACTCTATTTGGAGACGCTCTACGTCTATCAGACCATGAGCCATTCCTTCCATAATCTCTGCCCCAGTCAGAGCCATGTCCCCTGAAAGATCCTCCTCTCCTCCTCCCTTTAACATGGTTTCTCACTCCAACCGCATTGTAATCATCAGAATGCCTCCTCCTACCTGACCCTGAATCATAACCGATTACCCAAACGAGCAAGGGCCGGCGTTCTCATCTCACCATGGAACTGCAAGTTCTCCCCCTCTGAAGACCTAAACTCCGAAACTCGCCAACCTGCTTCTTCAAATTACCATTCTGCCACTTCCCCGGAAAGTGCGCTCGCCGGCAAAATTCCCTGAGAGACCAAGTATTCCGCTGCAAGTTTCCCAGCTTCCATGAACATGTCGGATTTGCGTGGCAGTGGCAGAGGAGGCGGTGGGGGTTGGAAGGATTTCATATGACCATGGCTAGGGCTCCGCCCAAAACTACGGTTGAAGCTCCGGTATTCCGAATTATGGAAGCCATGGCTCCTAACTGAACTCTCCGGGAGATACGAGAGGCCACAGCCATATTCATCCCCATCGAACCCGACCTGTACCCATTTCCAGGACTCCGTGCCTCGAATGCATGCTGCCCAATCAATTATGTAGACAAATTTGCCGTTCAAATAAGAAACTCAGAGCCGCTACTAGCCAACACCCTTCAGACTCTTGTTCCCGACGGCTTAGGTGCCAACACTTTGCCGACCTTAAAAGATTCAACTATCAATATCTTAGAGGCCCTCAGGCACAATCGAATTACGCATTCGCTCACACAAGCTTTGCAGGACTCCACTTGGTCTCGTCCCTCCCAACAAAACCAAAAGCGAACAAAAAAGAGAAAAATTCCAGCTACTGCCCGGACCAATTCCCATCCAAGAAGCCCGCCCCAACTCTCGCCGTTCTCATGCACGCACCCACACCCATCTCCCCAAGAAACGGAGACCCACTAAAGAATCAAAGATTCAAGAACAGCGCCCGTCAGCTATTTAAAGAAAACCCCCGCCACCCCAAGATCACCCCCAAGTACACTGACCAGCAAGATCAAGAATCCCTCCCAAAATCGAAAACTCCGCACTTGGGTTCGCAGATCTAGCCTCAGTTCGATCCCTCAGAACAGCAAAATCTGACCTTTCCACCGCCCCCACCTCTCTTTTACCAAGATGGGGGCAAAAGAAAATGTCCAACAGATCAAGAACGGTTGGTCGGTCGTTGGTGGTTCGTCCGTTCTAGGGTTTTCAGATCCAGGGAAGTCCCAAATGTTCTTTTCGATCGGAAGCTCGTCTTCACAAGGAACAAAATGCCCGGGGGAAAATCTCTAACCTCGGCGTTAAAAAAAAGTATTGGGGGTGCGGTGGGGGGTTCGGTCGGCTTCAGCCCTTTCCGTCAAATTCTGGACGGTCCCCCACGGCTTTATTATATATTATTGGAAAGGCGTGCAGGCGGGCGACCGGCGGAGGGGGCGTGGAGAGAAATCACGCCACGAAACGAATTCCGCGATCCAGAGCAGAGAGAGAGAGAGAGAGAGGGGTTTTCATCCAAGTCAAGGAACAAAAGAAGAAAGACATACGTATATTCGCACGTATCTCCTCCCGCTGGCTGCGGCTGGAGCTCCTCCTGCTCCTCGTCTCATTTTCTTCTCTCTTTCTCTTTTTCTCTCTCCCTCTTTTTTAAAAAAAAAAAAATTGGATTATTAATGAATTTTTTTAAAATTTTCTCCTCTCTATTTATTTATTTGTAATTCCTGTTTTCCTATTTCTTTTCGCGTGGCACTGGTGCATGCGCCAATGGCAATCCAGTAGTGACTGCTTCTGCATTTTTTGTTCGTTTGAAGATTAATACCATGAAAAATTCTAAATTAATATATTTATGATAAATTTACTCCAAAATTATATTACAAACTTATTCAAAACTAATTATTTAATTACCGAAAAACCCAAAATTGGTATATTGATGAGATAATCAACAAATGAAATTCTATTGCTATCCAAGAAAATGAAATGACTTTAGATAGTGTTTGATAAACCTACTTACACAAACTTGAACATTTGCATTACGTGCCCCGCAGTTTAAAAAAGAGAACAGACGTGGCGATTAAGAACGTATGATAAAGATGTCGACCACTAGCATTGGAGCGAGCCCAAGCAAGACGAATTTGAGGTCGCATGACCTCAAGCAATCCACTGAAATAGAACATTGGGAACCACTGTAGCTAAGTGTCATAGTCCGTGAATCCCGTACTGGTGGACACTTATGAGTAATGCTTGAGGCTATCGGTGCTGAAGAGGAGAAATGCAGAGATCCAGAGCTGCTGTCGCGATTTGCGATATGGTGAGTTCTGGTGATAAGAATTATATCACTTAGGAGATTTTGAAGGCGAGGTTGGCCTCCCGTGCACAAACTGGTTGGGAAACTAATGTCGCTTTCCTTTGATGAGACCATGGCAGTCAAAACCAATTGTTGAGCCTAAAGAAATTTGTTATTCCACTCGATGGGTAGACGCCCAATGCCGGGCGTGGTACGACCTCGTATAAATAAGTTATTCATCATATTGTTCGCCGGGTGACTATAGAAGGAAGGTCGACTTAGCGAACTTTCGCTTCGCCAAGCGCCGCACGAGTCAATCCTTGGTTGAGGAAGCGTCGGCCCGGTGACACATGGTATCAAAGCAGGAATCCCTCTAGTAAGTGGATAAGTTGAAAAATCGGACTCCTCACTCCAGTGTGGGTTGAACTAAGAAGTACTAGTGGTCTACCTGGTCCTACAAGGACAAAGAGTGAATCGCGGGACAAAAGACGCTTGAACAAAGTGCGGCTCTCGATTGCCTTTCTAGGATGACGGTGGGGGGCACTAGGAAGAGTTGATTCCTCGCTAGAGCGAGTGTAGAGTTAGAGAAGAACCGAATTTTACCGTTGAATGGGAATAACGTTCCAGGATGGATCGGTGAATCCAAAGAAAGAGTCTACTATCACGTTTTTAATAAGGAAAGAACATCCATTTGGTTCAGCCGAGGTTGAAATGCTTAGTAGGCAAAAATGGTGTTGCCAAAAAGATGCGGTTGGCGAAAAATGCCACACTTGCCAAAGAAAGCCAAGGTGATCGAAAATGGCTTGAATAATCGAAATCAAAATTGGCTACCAATTGA